>CM055124.1:310650018-311212518 GCA_029206835.1 Rana muscosa | reverse complement strand
CCAAACTCGCTCATCCATGTCTTTATGGACCTTGCTTTGTGCACTGGTCCAAATCATTTGGTGGAGGGGGGATTAGGGTGTGGGGTTGTTTTTCAGGGGTTGGGCTTGGCCCCTTATTCCAGTGAAGGGAACTCTTAAGGCGTCAGCATACCAAGATATTTTGGACAATTTCATGCTCCCAACTTTGTGGGAACAGTTTGGGGACGGCCCCTTCCTGTTCCAACATGACTGCGCACCAGTGCACAAAGCAAGGTCCATAAAGACATGGATGAGCGAGTTTGGAGTGGAGGAATTTGACTGGCCGGCACAGAGTCCTGACCTCAATCCGATAGAACATGCTATAATGCAGATAATGACGGCTTGAACTATCTTTCTTTGCATGTAATGAGTCTCTCTCATATATTAGTTTCATTAGTTTTAAGTTGCATTAGTGAAATAAATGAACTTTTGCACAATATTCAAATTTTTCGAGTATCACCTGTATAGACTGTCAGCGAGCATTAAGAACAACACTGGAAACATCGAGAAGTGTACATCCCCCACAATGTTGATTTGCGGAAAAACCTCTGGGGACCACCACAATTTCCCGTGGACCATCAGTGGTCCAAGGACACCACTGGCTGGCAACCACTGATCTAGGGCACTGCTGCCTCTGTCTGCTAGTCTGAGGACATTTTGGATGGGACTTTGTGATTAAATTATTGTACTCCTTGCTGGAGAGGAAGCTGCATCTGAGGATCTGCAGGGCCAGGATCTCCCTGCTTCTTCCTCATTCATTCTGTGTGCTTCCTCCACCTCTCCTGCCGACTCAGGAATACTACCCCCCCCCTCCCATACCAGTTGTCAGGGGGAGCAGTTCTGACATAAAAAGAAAAATAGCACTGCCAATAATAAAAAGGAGAGCCAACTTTAAACAGTCAGTATAGAGGAAAAAAGAGGGAGACCACAGGAAGATGACTGGTCCTTTACCCTCTGCTAGAGCTGCACGTCAAGAATTGTTATCGCTATTTTTTTCCCGTTGTGATCTTGACAAAGTATTTCCCGATCTTTCTATGCAGAGAATTCTCTCTGCTCTGCTGAAGACACAGCTGTAAAATCAGGGCAGTCTGACAAGTATCACAACATTCTTTATCAGTGGAACTTTAAGTCTAAACATTGTAACAATGTGTCTTTTACATCAAAGGAATAGACTTCTGTGTGTACATTAGGAAAGTTTAACCACTTAACCACTTGCCGACCGCCGCACGCAGATATACGTCGACAGAATGGCACGGACAGACAAAGGGGCGTATATATACGTCCCCTTTAATTTGCTGCCGTGTAGTCGCGAGCTCCGTGACCGTGCCCGCGGGACCCGATCGCCGCCGGTGTCCTGTGATCGGGTCACAGAGCTGAAGAGCGGGGAGAGGTGAGTGTAAACAAACCTTTCCCCGTTCTTCCTAGTGAGAGTGTCACTGATCGTCTGTTCCCTGTCATAGGGAACGGCGATCAGTGACGTCACACGCCAAGCCACGCCCCCACACAGTAAGAATCACTCATTAGGTCACACTTAACCCCTACAGCGCCCCCTACGGGATAACCCCTTCACTGACAGTGTAATTTTCACAGTAATCAGTGCATTTTTATAGCACTGATCGCTGTAAAAAGGACAATGGTCCCAAAATGGTGTCAAAAATGTCCGATGTGTCCGCCATAATGTCGCAGTCACAAAAAAAAAAATCGCTGATTGCCGCCATTACTAGTAAAAATAAAATAATTAATAAAAATGCGATAAAACTACCACTATTTTGTAGAAGCTATAACTTTTGCGCAAACCAATCAATATTTTTTTTTTAATCAAAAATATGTAGAAGAATACGTATCGGCCTAAACTGAGGAAAAAAAAATGTTTTTTTTATATATTTTTGGGGATATTATTATAGCAAAAAGTAAAAAATATTGCATTTTTTTTAAAATTGTCGCTCTATTTTTGTTTATAGCGCAAAAAAAAAACAAAAAAAAAACTGCAGAGGTGATCAAATACCACCAAAAGAAAGCTCTATTTGTGGGGAAAAAAAGGACGTCAATTTTGTTTGGGAGCCACGTCGCACGACCGCGCAATTGTCAGTTAAAGCGACGCAGTGCCGAATTCGCAAAAAGTGGCCAGTCTTCAACCAGCCAAAATGGTCCGGGGCTGAAGTGGTTAAACGCTAAACCTTTTTTCTGATGTTTGTTGGTTTCAAGTTTAAAATCATGTTTGTTTTTTTGCTAGAAAATGACTTAGAACCCCCAAACATTTTATATATATTTAGTAGAGACCCTAGAAAATCAAATAGTGGTTGTTGCAATATTTTATATCGCACTGTATTTGCGCAGCGGTCTTTCAAATGCATTTTTTTGGGAAAAATGAATTAAAAACAAAAACGAACCAGTAACGTTAGCCCAAATTTTTTTGTATGTGAAAAATTTTACGCCGCGAGAATCGTGATCTTTATTCTAAGCAAAAAAAATCTCATTTTGGCCAGAATCGTGCAGCTCTACCCTCTGCCTGCTTTTTTTTTTGGGCACAGCTGCCAATGGTTATTGTCCTCCAACTTGCATTCTACACAGTTTAAAGGTTTGTGTTTTTTTTTTACATCTGCAATTTCCAGGGTAGTCTAATCCTGGCCTTACTATCCAATCAGTCTATTACTCGAAACAAGCATGCAGCCAGTAAAAGCTAAAAAAAAAAAAAAAAAAAAAAAAAAGAATGTTTCTTAGAGATTAGTGATTTATACTTAACTAAAGAGTGAGGAACAACTTCTCCCAAATATCTATACCAACAGGTTCACTTCAATATCTGATGGTGGTTTTCACATAAGGCCCCCCCCCCAGCCTGACCATTCCACCACCCCGAGCAGTCCCCCCCCCCCCCCCCATCATGCTTTCCCTTTTCTACAGCAACAAGAGCCCATCGATATCATATCCATACTTCTAAACCTCTCCCCGCATCCCGGGCCTGACACCAGGACATCTAAGAAGAGGTCTTAAATAAGCGAAGTTCTATTTCCAGTCTCTGTGACGTGACCCCCGACCTCTTGCCATGTTCCTCCTGCCAATCGTGTAGCCGGGGGAATTATTGATGAACTGTACACTACGAGAGGCATGGCCGAGATCTGATGACCCAGATAAAAAATCTGCAGGAAGACTTTTAAAGCTGGGCTGCCACCTAAATACAGAACAACATCCGTCCTTTGTGACCACAGGTCATATAGTTACATAGTAGGTGAGGTTGGAAAAAAAGGACACAAGTCCATCCTCTGTGTGTAATGAGATGTCAGTATTACATTGTATCTCCCTGTATGTTGTGGTCGTTCAGGTGCTTATCTAATAGTTTCTTAAAACCATCTATGCCCCCCGCTGAGACCACCGCCTGTGGAAGGGAATTCCACATCCTTGCCGCTCTTACAGTAAAGAACCCTCTACGTAGTGTGAAGGGGTTAACTCGGTAGCGGGTGTGTGTGACCCCCTGGTTGGGCTCCCCACACAAAAACAGGGCCAGCAGACGGAGGTTGTGGTTTTCAAAATCAAAAGGTGCGGTTTATTTCTCTATGTACAGTGACAAAAACACAGCAAAGCCAAAAAGAAACATAAACAAAATAAATCCTGGTCAGTTTGACCTCTGACTAAACATGCAGGTTTCCTAAACTAACAACTGGGATCAGCCTGGTGCTGTCCTAGTCCCTAAGTCCCTGGTTTAGTAAAAGTCCAAACAAATAGCCACACAGGCTTTGCCTCACCGCACAGGGGTTCACTCTCCCTAGACAGTCCACACAGGTCTGGGTCCAGGCATGAGCTAACATCTAATGAAGCTGGGAGTTTTTATAGAGGCCTTAAACGAACTGACAGGCTTCAGCTGGTCTCATCAACTCCCTGCCTGCACGACGCCCAGCCCTCTCCCTAGAGGTATGAGTCATCCATGAGCCCACTAGCCTCAGCTGGGCTTCATCAACTCCCTCCCTAGTTGTATAAGTCAGCATAAAGCCTGAATCTGGGAGAAATATATCTACCCCCCTGGATGCAACCAGGTGACTTTACCTTCCTGCTGTCACATACCCCCCCCCTCTTGTTTTAACCTTGGGGTTGGAACACCAGCAATCAGGCATTCATGTACTCGAGACAAAGCATCCACATTCCCCATTTGAACGCCAGGGCGATGCTTTACTGTGAAGTTGAATTCCTGTAGGGCCAGGAACCACCTATTCACTCTTCTATTTGTCTCCTTGTTTTGAGCCATCCACTTTAACGGAGCGTGATCCGTAACCATGTCAAAGTGCCTACCTAGCAGATAGTACCGAAGGGAATCTAGAGCCCACTTCACCGCTAAACACTCCTTTTCAACCGTGGCGTAATTTACCTCATGGGACTTCAACTTCCTGCTGAGGTAAATGACTGGGTGCTCTTCCCCGTTCCAGACCTGGGACAATACTGCTCCTAACCCCACATCTGACGCATCACTTTGTACGACAAAGTCTTTAGAGAAGTCGGGTGAGTACAACACTGGCTGGCTACATAAGGCTTGTTTCAAGAATTGGAATGCTGCCTCAGCCTCGGGGGTCCATTTAATCATGACCGACCCTTTCCCTTTCGTCAGGTTGGTTAGGGGCACAGCCTTAGAAGCAAAGTGGGGAATGAAGCGCCGATAATAACCCGCGATTCCCAGAAAGGCCCGTACCTGCTTCTTGCTGTTGGGACGTGGCCAACTCTGGATGGCCTCGACTTTGTTGAGTTGGGGTTTTATCACTCCCCTGCCAATGGTGTACCCAAGATATTTGGCCTCCTCCTGCCCAATGGTACACTTCTTGGGGTTAGCCGTAAACCCCGCTTCCCGGATAGAGTCTAGGACTGCTTGCACTTTTGGCAGATGTGAGGCCCAATCTGTGCTATGGACAATTACGTCATCCAGGTAAGCCGCAGCATACTTCCGATGGGGCCTCAGTATCTGGTCCATTTTCCGCTGGAATGTGGCCGGCGCATTCTGTAACCCGAACGGCATTCTCTTATATTGGAACGCCCCGTCTGGGGTTACAAATGCGGTTTTCTCTTTGGCCGACTTGGCCAGGGGAATTTGCCAATACCCTTTTGTGAGGTCAAGAGTCGTCATGTATCGGGCTGTTCCCAGCCGGTCGATCAACTCATCTATACGTGGCATGGGGTAGGTGTCAAATTTTGTAACTTTGTTCAACTGACGAAAATCGTTACAAAATCGCCAGCTCCCATCCGGTTTAGGCACCAACACAATGGGACTAGACCAATCACTTTGGGACTCCTCTATCACCCCTAAGTTCAGCATTTTCTGTACTTCCTCCCGTATTGCCTCCCGTCGGGCCTCTGGGATCCGATAGGGTTTTAACTTCACCCTTTCACCGGGCGGGGTAATAATATCATGCTCTACCCCAGATGTTTGTCCCGGCAGCTCAGAGAATACCTCCTTGTTGCGAAGCACAAACTCCTTAACCTCCTGTTGTTGGGGTTGTGACAAGGTGGCTGCTATTCCAACCTCAGGAATCACGCAACCAGTTTGAGCTGGTGACCAAGTTTCTGTGACTAGGGACTCTCTATCCCTCCAGGCTTTCAACAGATTAACGTGATATATCTGTTCGGGCTTTCGCCTTCCTGGTTGTCTGACCTTGTAATTCACTTCGCTCACTTTTTCCATTATCTCGTAGGGGCCTTGCCATTTGGCAAGGAATTTACTTTCAACCGTAGGGACAAGTACCAATATCCTATCCCCCGGGGAAAAGGTACGGGTCTTTGCTCCACGGTTGTACACTCTCTGCTGTGCCAACTGCGCTTGGGCCAAATGTTCCTTCACGATGGGCATTACCTGTGCAATTCGATCTTGCATCAGGGCGACATGCTCAATCACACTCCTGTGGGGAGAACTCTCACTTTCCCAAGTTTCCTTGGCAATATCCAACAGCCCTCTTGGGTGTCTCCCATACAGTAACTCAAAGGGGGAGAATCCCGTAGAGGATTGGGGCACCTCCCTAATAGCAAACATCAAATAAGGAAGTAGACAGTCCCAATCCTTTCCATCTCTATCCACCACTTTCTTCAACATTTGTTTTAGGGTTTTGTTGAATCTTTCAACCAGCCCATCGGTTTGGGGGTGATACACAGATGTACGCAATTGCGTCACTTTGAACAATTTACACAGCTCTTTCATAACCCGGGACATAAAGGGTGTACCTTGGTCCGTAAGCAGTTCTTTACAAATACCCACCCGGCTAAAAACAAGAGATAGCTCTTTGGCTATGGTTTTGGCCGAGGTATTTCTGAGAGGGATCGCTTCTGGATAACGGGTGGCATAGTCCATTATAACCAATATGTACTGGTGCCCCCTAGCGGACTTGATTATAGGACCTACCAAATCCATTGCGATTCTCTCAAACGGGACCTCAATGATGGGTAGAGGGACCAGCGGGCTACGGAAATGTGGCATCGGGGCCGACCTCTGACACACAGGGCAGGAGGAACAATAATTTTCTATGTCCTTCATCACCCCAGGCCAATAGAATCTCTGTAATACCCTCTCTCGGGTTTTCTCTGTCCCCAGATGACCTCCAAGAATGTGCCCATGGGCCAACTCCAACACCAACTTCCTGTAAGGTTTGGGCACCACAAGCTGCTCAACGGTTTCTTCTGCCCTTTTTGCCACCCGATACAGTAGGTCCTTCTCTACGCTGAAGTATGGGTAAGTGCAGGTATTATCTGGGTTCACTAACTCGCCATCTATTTCCACTACGTTTTCCCGTGCCTTTATTAGGGCGGGGTCTTTTAACTGTTCTGTGGCAAAATTTTCCCTGTGAACCTCCAGATCAGAAAACTCCACAGACGGTAGGTTTTCGTCTGAGGAGGTGGGCTCCTCTCCAGTTTCTTGAGTCTCCCCTGCCAATACTGACAAGGGAAATTCTGGAGAGTCCTCACCACTCTCAGAGGAGTTCTGGCTATCACATTCCTGGTACATAGGGGCACCAGTGGGGGGCTCAGGATCATCCCACAGTTCCCAGAACTTCGGAAAATCCCTTCCCACAATGGCATCATGCGGTAATTGAGATACTAACCCCACTGGATGAGAGAGGGTACCTTTGGGGGTCTCGAAACACACTGTAGTCACTGGATACTCTCAGGTGTCCCCATGCACACAAATAACAGCTACCTTGCTATTCCCAGAGACCTCTGTTTTAACTATTTCAGCCTTTATCAGGGTCACAAGGCTACCTGAATCCAGTAATACCACAACATTTCTACCATTAATACACATTTTGCATAAATGTTTCTCAGTTCCCCGAATGGCAGTGCATGCGACTGTCGCACACAGCGACTGACGTCTGTCCATCAGAAAGTCACATTGCATGGGTTCCTCCACAACCGGGCAATTTGCTGCAATATGTCCCGCTTGCCGGCAGCGGTAGCAAACAATCCATTTGGCTGCCTCTTGAGCCCCTGACTTCCCAGGCTGTTCTCGCCAAACTTTGGGTAGAGCTCCCACCCTCTCACTCTCTCCACCCTCACCCCTTGGAATCCTCTTATCAGCCCCTGGGGATGGTCTGGTCTTAGGGTGGAAAGTCCGAGAGTCTCTGGAAGAGGCCGTCAGGTTCTCTGTAGCCAAGTATTTCTCTACACGATCCACAAGACCACCGGCCGTCTCTGGGTCTCCATGGCTTACCCACTTTTGGATGGCAGTAGGAAGAGCTCTCAAAAACCGATCCATTACAACACGTTCCACAATCTCTGGTGCGGACAAAGTCTCTGGCTGTAGCCACTTCCTGCTCAGGTGAATGAGATCATACATTTGAGACCTGGGGGGTTTTCCAAGCTGGAAAGTCCAGTTATGCACACGCTGAGCCCGGACAGCCAGGGTGACACCCAGCCTTGCCAATATTTCAGCTTTTAGCATCACATAGTCTTTTGCTTGGTCAGGCTCTAGGTCATAGTAAGCCTTCTGCGATTCACCAGTTAACAGAGGAGCCACCAGTCCAGCCCACTGCTCCTCAGGCCACTTTTCTCTTTCAGCAGTCCTTTCAAATGTGGTCAAAAATACCTCTGGATCATCCTCTCCAGTCATTTTTGTCAATAAACGACTCACCCCAAAGGACGCGGTATTAGTGGGACGGCTTTCCTCACTGGTCTGCGGACGTTGCTGCATTACTGCTTCCATTTGTTGTAGTCTCTGCTCTTGCTTCTGTAACAGGTCTATGAAGCGGGCCTCAGATTGCTGCTGGGCTTGTTGATGAGCTTGCTGCTGGGCTGCAAGGCTCCTTTGCAAACCTGCATTTGTCTGCTGTTGATTGGCATTTGCTAGAGCCAGCTGTTTCAGTATCTCCTCCATGCTGGCTTAAAAACTGCCACTGGTTCTCCACCAACTGTGAAGGGGTTAACTCGGTAGCGGGTGTGTGTGACCCCCTGGTTGGGCTCCCCACACAAAAACAGGGCCAGCAGACGGAGGTTGTGGTTTTCAAAATCAAAAGGTGCGGTTTATTTCTCTATGTACAGTGACAAAAACACAGCAAAGCCAAAAAGAAACATAAACAAAATAAATCCTGGTCAGTTTGACCTCTGACTAAACATGCAGGTTTCCTAAACTAACAACTGGGATCAGCCTGGTGCTGTCCTAGTCCCTAAGTCCCTGGTTTAGTAAAAGTCCAAACAAATAGCCACACAGGCTTTGCCTCACCGCACAGGGGTTCACTCTCCCTAGACAGTCCACACAGGTCTGGGTCCAGGCATGAGCTAACATCTAATGAAGCTGGGAGTTTTTATAGAGGCCTTAAACGAACTGACAGGCTTCAGCTGGTCTCATCAACTCCCTGCCTGCACGACGCCCAGCCCTCTCCCTAGAGGTATGAGTCATCCATGAGCCCACTAGCCTCAGCTGGGCTTCATCAACTCCCTCCCTAGTTGTATAAGTCAGCATAAAGCCTGAATCTGGGAGAAATATATCTACCCCCCTGGATGCAACCAGGTGACTTTACCTTCCTGCTGTCACAGTAGTTTAAGGTTAAACCTCTTCTCTTCTAATTTTTCCACGTGTCTTGTTAACCACTTCCCGCCAGGCCTATAGCAAAATGACGGCCGGGCGGTGGTTGCGTTATCCTGACTGGGCGTCATATGACGTCCTGCAGGATAACAGCCGGCGTGCGCCCGGGGGGGGCACGCATCGCGGCGATCGGTGGTGCCGCGTGTCAGTCTGACACACCGCTACACTGATCTATGTAAAGAGCCTCCAACGGAGGCTCTTTACCACGTGATCAGCCGTGTCCAATCACGGCTGACCACAATGTAAACAGGAAGAGCCGTTGATCGGCTCTTCCTCACTCACGTCTGACAGACGCGAGTAGAGGAGTGCCAATCGGCGGCTCTCCTGACAGGGGGGGTTCGTGCTGATTGTTTATCAGCGCAGCCCCCCCGCGGATGCCCACACTGGACCACCAGGGAAGGCACTAGGACCACCAGGGAAGCGGGCAACATGTGGATGGCCAGGTATGTACCCCATGGCCATCCACATGTAAAAAAAATATGTGCAAAATATGCCAATCAGTGCCCACAAATGGGTACTGACTGGCAACATTATAGATGAAAAAAAATGTGATTCCCAGCAATGCCACCCATCAATATCATCAGTGCCACCCATCAGTGTCCATCATTGTCCATCAGTGCCACCTCTGTGCCCATCCATGCCCATCAGTGCCCACCTATCAGTGCCCAGTGTCCATCTGTGCCACCCATAAGTACCCATCAATGCCGCCTATGAGTGCCCAGTGCCGCCTATGAGTGCCCATCTGTGCCGCATACCAGTGCCGCCTATCAGTGCCGCCTATCAGTGACCATCATCAGTACCCATCAGTGCCACCTCATTGGTGCCACCTCATCGGTGCCGCCTTATCAGTGCTGCCTTATCAGTGCCCATCATTGAAGAAGAAAACGTACTTATTTACAAAAAAAAATTAACAGAAACAAAGAAAAACATTTTTTTTTTTTCAAAATTTTCGGTCTCTTTTTACTTGTTGCGCAAAAAATAAAAATCGCAGAGGTGATCAAATACCACCAAAAGAAAGCTCTATTTGTGGGAACAAAATGATAAAAAAATTGTTTGGGTACAGTGTAGCATGACCGCGCAATTGTCATTCAAATTGCGACAGTGCTGAAAGCTGAAAATTGGCCTGGACAGGAAGGTGCGTAAGTGCCCCCCGGTATTGAAGTGGTTAAACTCCCTGCTGCGGAAAAGTTTTCTCCCTATTGTGGGGTCACCAGTACGGTATTTGTACATTGAAATCATATCCCCTCTCAAGCGTCTCTTCTCCAGAGAGAATAAGTTCAGAGCTCACAACCTTTCCTCATAACTAATATCCTCCTGGCCCTTTATTAGCTTTGTTGCCCTTCTTTGTACTCGCTCCATTTCCAGTACATCCTTCCTGAGGACTGGTGCCCAGAAGTAGGGCCGTCTTAATACCATCATGGGCCCCTGGGCAAAGTAATGCTCCGGGGCCCCTACAATGGAGACAGTGCAGGTAAACGGGCATCACGTAGGTAGGAGGCAGACAAGTGGAGCTTCCCCCTATTGGGTGGAGCTCCGCATTAACTACATGAACAATCATTCTGTGCAGCAAAGAAAGTGGGAAAATACTACATACCGTATATACTCGAGTATAAGCCGAGTTTTTCAGCCCTTTTTTTAGGGCTGAAAATAGCCCCCTCGGCTTTTACTCGAGTCAGTGTACCTGTCGGGTGGCGGGCGTCCATTTTTTAAAAGTTGCGGCTTTCTCCTGGTCCGTGATAGGCGTTTGACACTGTTTTCCGCTACCGCCTATCATGGAGGTCCTCTCATCCTTGGACATTCCCAACAGACACTGTGTTCAGTGTTCCGCCAATCACAGACGTCCTCTTGAAAGAAGGTCCGTGATTGGCGGAACACTGAACACAGTGTCTGCTGGGAAAGTCCAAGGATGAGAGAATCTCTGTGATAGGCGGTAGCGGAACACAGTGTCAAATGCCTATCACAGACCAGGAGGAAGCCGCGACTTTTGAAAAATAGATGCCCGCAGCCGGTCAAGAATACAGGTACACTGAGGCTACAATGAGCACAGTGAGAATGGACACAGTAAGGCTGCAATGGGCACAGTAAGGCTACAATGGGCACAGTGAGAATGGACACAGCAAGGCTACAATGGGCACAGTGAGAATGGGCACAGTAAGGCTGCAATGGGCACAGTGAGAATGGGCACAATAAAGCTACAATGGGCACAGTGAGAATGGGCACAGTAAGGCTGCAATGGGCACAGTAAGGCTACAATGGGCACAGTCAGAATGGGCACAGTAAGGCTGCAATGGGTAAGTGAGGTTGCAAATGGGCACAGTGAAGCTGCAAATGGGCATTGTTTACCCTCTTTTCCGCTTACAGTAGCTGCTGCATTCTCACCCTAGGCTTATACTTGAGTCAATACGTTTTCCCAGTTTTTTTGTGGTAAATTAGGTGCCTCGGCTTATATTCGGGTCGGCTTATACTTGAGTATATACGGTACATAAAGTAACAAAGCTGTAGTAACAGCACTGTAACCATATACCATAAGATACCCCTTGTATTGTGACCCCCACTACATCCCTGATACCCTCTAAACTGTGACCTCTCTACATCCCTGATACCTCTAGCACAATAGCCACCTAAGCTACCCCAAGCATTGCTACCCCCTATACACCCCAGATCCCCCTCAGCATTGTTTTTCCCCATACACCCTTGATATCCATGTAGTACCCCCTTTTCCAGTAGAGATATGGTGAACTTTTGGCTCTGTGCCCACCTCCAACACTGCACTCACCTCTACCAATCAAGCAGGCAGAAGGAGGAGGAGGGAGCATCCCTCTGGGCATTCCAAGCCTTTCGGTGCAAACAGTGCTGGACATCTGGGCTCACCATGTCACCATCCACAATGCTACTTCCGCAGGTGGGCTCTCAGTGCTGCCGACTCAGCAGCTGCCACTCCAGCTCCTGCCCCGCAGCCTTCGAGTCCAGAGAATTCAATCTGCATGGGGCGGGGTCAGAGCATCACTGGCGCTCTGGTCCCGCCCCTCCCTGCTGGCTGTGAAATTAATAGGTATCATTCTGCACAGCACAGCGCACCACTGCCAGCCCGCCTCCCCTGTGTATCCATCACTCTCAGTGCCACCATGGGGCCCCCAATTTCGGGGCAGCGTGGGCTCAAGGACCAACTGCTTTGGGGAAAGTGCAGGGGCCCCTGGGCAGTGCCCAAGTGTCCCCTCTCAATAAGACAGCCCTGCCCAGAAGTCTAGGTGACAACTATACATACATCTATAGTTAATTTTTACAGTGTTTTTAAAGAGGAATTGCAGTCTGCTCACATAAATTGTAATAAAAACATCTTTGCCATTCTGAAGCTTCCCTCCAACCACTTTGGATATTATTTTATATATATACTGTGATTCTGTACTTGCCAAATATGCTGCAGAAATCACCCTCCACAGAGTCTGGCTGTAGCTATTTTAACTGTGGGCAGCTGAAGCTGCTGCCTGTTCACTTCCAGGATTTACACAGACACACACCTCCAGCTCTGCAGCTCTCATTGGCCTTCTTATAACTCATCCCCCCTCCCTTCCTGGCAAACTCTCAGGAGAGAGAGAGAGAGAGAGCTGTGCAGGATGTCATAAGCCTAGGCTAATGACCAGACAAGAAACAGGAAGTGGGCTGTGTAAGGGATTTACTGGCAGAAAAAAAATGTTTTACTATCCAAAAAGTTAAAACAACAACAAGGAGATTTAATAGATGGAAAGATGAAAACATGACTGAAGTTCCACTTTAAGGAAAAGGATTTTATTTTATTCTAATAAATATACTGTATATCATTTTATTTTTTATTATATAATATTTTTTTACATAATTATATTTAAATATTTTCTTATTATTCAAATAAAAAAAAATTTGTGGTTATTTAAAATACATATTTATTTTAAATTAGAATAAAATATGTGTGTTTATTTATAAATTTAAAATATATAAAATTGTAAATATTTTTTTTTGTTTTATTATTATTATAATTCGTTAAATTGATATGAATATTTTACAAAATTTGTTTTACACCGAAACACAGCGATTTCCTTTTAACCCCTTCCCGCCTAAGGGTAAAACAAATCCTCATGCCCAAGCACAATTTTGTAACTCTGACATGTGTTCGTAAAACTGTACATATCATCACAACTACTTCATGCATCCCGGTGGATTGTACCGCATTTGTGCGCTTTCATTGTAAATAGTAAGGGATACTCTTGACTTTTTTTTATTATTATTATCAAAAGGAAAACTGGTCTAAAATCATAATTTAGCTATATAAATTTCTTGCCACTACCAAACCCTTCCACCAAAGAACAACTCAAGATAATGTGTATATTACTTGTTGCATGTACGCGAAGAAGTACAGCTCAAATACAATAGTTTGCTTTTTTTTTTATATATTTATTTTTATCCTACCTAAAACACACTGAGACTGACACTGATTTAAATAAAAAAAGAACAAAAAAAAAAAAAAAAAACCTGTCCAAAATAAATACTGACCCTGACCCAAACACTAACCCTGGCAGTGGCACTGACCTCCAGATAAGAAACAAAGAGACATTTTGTAAAAAGACCTGCACATGTTTAACCCCTTGATTACCCTGAGACAGTGGCGGTGCGTCCATAGTGGGCGCAGGAGCGCCGCCCCCTCTCTCTCCTGCACCCGTCACTCACGTCAACAATACATAGGTTCATGCATTGCATGAATCTATGTATTGTCTCCGGCGCCGCTGCCGTCCACTATTCAGATGGCCGGCCCCCTGGTGAGCGCCGGCCATCTGAATAACAGCGGTTGGTTGGTTTTTGGAAGTGTCTATCTGAGCCAGCGGCCTGTGGGCTGTAATCGGCTTCCAAATAGTTAACCAGGGGATGCACATGGTGTGCGTTCCTTGGTTAACACTGACACGCGTCTCAGCCAACTAGGTTCACCGGGTCTGGTTACCGGTAACCTGATTGGCTGAAGCGACATAGAGGGTGGGAGAAGACATTGAGGGAGCGTGGAGAAGAGGGTGCTGACCCAAGGAAGGTAAGTGCCGGGCTGGGGACAAACTTGCTGTATTTGGGGACAAACTGGCTGCATTTGGGGACAAACTGGCTGCATTTGGGGGGAAACTGGTGGCGTTTAATGGGCACAGTGGCTGCGTTTAATGGGCACAGTTGTGGCAATTGATGTTTTTTTTTTTTTTTCTCAGTTTGTTTGTGCCCCCCAAAAATTCTGAGCACCAGCCGCCACTGCCCTGAGATATTAACATTGATCAGTGTATTTGTGTCAGTGGTGAGGTGAGTGGCAGTTAGTCAGTTCCCACTCAGCGTCAGTTAGTGTCAGGTTGCCAGCTACACTTAGGATTAGGGTCACAGAACTACTGTAAGGCCCCTTTCACACGGAGGGTCCGTTCAGGTCCGCCTGTCAGTTTTTTAGGCGGACCTGTACGGACGCTCCATGCACCCCTATGGAAGCACGGATGTCAGCGGAGACACATCCTTCCGTCGGCGGAGCGGATCGGATGACAACGGACTCTACGGTCCGTCGTCATCCGATTCCCCATAGGGGAAAGCGGCGCTCTGACAGGGCGGTCCCTGCACAGTGTGCGGGGACCGCCCAGTCATCCGCCGGCTCAGCAGGGATCAACGAAGCGATCCCCACTGAGCAAGCGGAGCTTCACGGGGCGGATCATTACTGATCTGCCCCGTGTGAAAGAGCCCTAAGTCACCGATTGCCACCATTAGTAGTATAAAAAACAGTTGCGGCTGGTGCTCAAATTTTTTTGGGGGAGCAAACAAACTGAAGAAAAAAAAAAAATCATCAATTGTCCATCAAACGCAGCCACTGTACCAAACGCAGCCACTGTACCAAACGCAGCCACTGTACCAAACGCAGCCACTGTACCAAACGCAGCCACTGTGCCCATCAAATGCTGCCACTGTGCCCCAAATGCTACCACTGTGCCAATCAAATACAGCCACTGTGCCCGCCGCACGGCGAGTGGTGTCCGGTGTCCTCCATGTCTTCCTCGATGTCTTCTCCCGCCCGCTCTTATGATTGGACACCTGATAGGCATCCAAACACAGCGCCTGTCGTTTCAGCCAATCAGGTGACAGGTAACAGACCCGAGCACCTGATTGGCTGAGAGGCGGTTCAGTGTTAGGAAAGCGAATATTCATTCGCTTTCCTAACACACAGATGAGTGAACTGCGAGCGCCAAGCATGGCGCTCGCTGTTCACCTTTTTTGACGCCTATTAGAGCCTATGGCCCTAATCAGGTGATTCAACCAAATACCCCTCTGGTGTAATTCAGGTGTCCGAAAAGGAGCAATCTATCTATTGGTGATAGAGAGGTGGCAGGAGAGAGGGGGTGTGAGGGGGGCCCTTATGGACGCACCGCCACTGATAAAAAATAAAAATAAATTCCAGTATATATCCCATAGTTTGTAGACGTTATGAACTTCACACAAATCAATCAATCAATATACACTTATTGGGATTTCTTTTTACCATGCAGGATACATTTTGGCCAAAATTCATGAAAAAATTTTTTTTTTACTTTTCTATTGGATATGTTTTATATAGCAGAATGTAAAATATATATATATATATATATATATATATATATATATATATATATATATATATTTTTTTTTTTTTTTTTTAAATGGTCAGTCTTTAATAAAAAAATAAAACCCCAGAGATAACCAAATACCACCTAAAGAAAGCTATGTGTGAAAATAATGATATAAATGTCATTTGTGTACAGCGTTCCATGAAGCGCAATTACCTGGTTAAAAATGAAAAATTTCAACAAAAATTCTACTAATGTGTGGCCAGATTGAGACGAGCAGACGTGAGCCAAAGAGGTCTCCCCAACAGCTATACACAGAATTCTGAGAAGAAGCTCCCATTGCAAGGAGCAGACAACGTGACTGCACTGTCACCGCTATACCTTCTCTTCTGCAACACTCCTAACAGCCTTGTGAAATATAATTCAGAGTGGGAGCTTCTTTACTACATAGCAACATACACAACCTATAAAACATCTACACAACATCTACAAAACAACATACACAACATTTACACAACATACAAAACATCTACACAACATACAAAACATCTACACAACATACAAAACATCATACACAACATCTACACAACATACAACACATCTAGACAACATACACAACCTCTACACAGCATACACAACATACACATCAACACAAGAACATACAGAACACCTACACAACAACATACACAACATCTACAAAACATACACAACATCTACAAAACATACACAACATCTACACAACATACAAAACATCAACACAACATACAAAACATCTACACAACATACAAAACATCTACACAACATACAAAACATCTACACAACATACAAAACATCTACACAACATACAAAACATCTACACAACATACAAAACATCTACACAACATACACAACATCTACACAACATACAAAACATCTACACAACATACACAACATCTACAAAACATACACAACATCTACACAACATACAAAACATCTACACAACATACAAAACATCTACACAACATACAAAACATCTACACAACATACAAAACATCTACACAACATACAAAACATCTACACAAGAACATACAGAACACCTACACAACAACATACACAACATCTACAAAACAACATACACAACATCTACAAAACAACATACACAACATCTACACAACATACAAAACATCAACACAACATACAAAACATCTACACAACATACAAAACATCTACACAACATACAAAACATCTACACAACATACAAAACATCTACACAACATACACACATCTACACAGCATACACACATCTACACAGCATACACAACCTCTTCACAACATCTACAGAACAACATACACATCAACACAAAAACATACAAAACACCTACACAACATCATACACATCTACACACAACACATAGTATACTACTTTTTGCAGGCTAACCCAACTATAAGGTAGCCAAAACACTGCAAAAAATTAACCTTTTCTTGTTTACAGGTTCCCTTTAACCATTTCACCTTCCCCCTCCCCCATACACTCCCAATTGTTACATTTCTGCGATGGATCCATTTCTTCGGCAAGAACTTTGTCATTATGTTTATATATAAGGAAAAGAAAAAAAAAAGCCTTTTGTGTCTCTTTTGTGATCGTCTTACAAAAATGGTTAAAAACGATGTCACTGTAAATTAAAAGTATACATAATATTCTATAATTTGTCATGTTTAAAATGACACAAAGAATTATTCTTGTACAAAGCATCGCAATGTTATTTACAAACAAAGTAAACGTTTTTTTTTTTTCCAATTGTGGAAAAACTTTTTAAATATGACACTACACAAAAATTAAACACAAAAGAAAAAAAAAAAAAAAGAAGGTTAAATAGTAATGTTTAAAATAGAAATAAAAAAAACAGACAACAAAATAATAGTTGAATGGAAAAGTGTCAGGAGAAGTTATTTTGAGCTGATTAGTGTTAAGTAAGGGTTAAATAGACATTGTTTTTTTTTTTTTGTTTTTTTTTTATGTATTTTTTTTACTTGGCAGATTGCTTTCAACTGACCACATATGTAGATGGAAGCTTATCCCTTTAATTTGCAAATTATGTTACTGTATCTCTCTATCTCCTGTCTGATCAATGTTTATAAACAATGTTCCTTTGTATCTCTCGATGTCCTGTCTGAGCAATGTTTATAAACAATGTTCCTGTGTATCTCTCGATCTCCCGTCTGATCAATGTTTATAAACAATGTTACTTTGTATCTCCCTATCTCCTGTCTGATGAATGTTTATAAACAATGTTACTTTGTATCTCTCTATCTCCCCTGATCAATGTTTACTTAACATTGGTTACCTCAAAGTGATACAAAAGTGTTTTTTTTTTTTAAATAACAAACATGTCATACTTACCTGCTCTGTGTAATGGGTTTGCACAGAGCAGCCCTGATCCTCCTCTTCTCTGGTCCCTCTAGGGCACTCCTGGCCTCTCCCTCCTGTTGAGTGCCCCCACATCAAGCAGCTTGCTATAGGGGGCACCCAAGCCGAGTCACAGCTCCCTCTGTTCATTCAGACACGGAGCCTTTTCTCTCCCCATTTTCTCACTGACTTTTAATCACAGCAGCAGGAGCCAATGTAGCCGCGCTGCTGTCTCAGCCAATGAGGAAGGGAGTCCCGGACAGGCGAGTCTCTCATGCGACATCGCTGGATAGAGAGGAGGCTCAGGTAAGTATGAGGGGGGGGGGGCTGCTGCACACAGCAGGTTTTCTATATTAATGCATAGAATGCATCTTCTGCCTTTACTACCACTTTAACAATGTTTACAAACACTGCGTCATGAGGTTCTTTTTTGAAAGCAGCAGCTACTAGAGCCCCATGTATATACATACCAATTTACAGCTTAATTTTCTGAGGTGAGAATTGCCAACAAATGAATGAGGGGAGGGGGAGGGGGAGGAGGAGGAGGAGGAGGAGGGGGAGGGTGGTAGTGGGGCAGAAGAACTGGACATGCTACACACATCCTGTGTACTTTGGCCATGTTTAGCACGTCCATTGTCCTCAACTAGTTAAAGAAATACTTAAAACAAATCTAAACCCATAATAAATTTAATACACTTAGATGTGGTGGCTGCATTCGTTTTCTTTTTTTGACGGGGATTTTATTTACCTTTATTTTCACCTGGTGATCATGCAACACACTTCCTGTCTTAGGGTGTCTTCATTCTGGATGCAGGTGCAAAAGAGACACCTTCAGGACTGTGGTAAGGGGCCCCAAAATTCCTGTACTAACAGATTTAGATGGATTTGACTAACAAATTAAAGCTCATCTCCAGCTCACTCTTTAAAAATGTTGCTGTAACTGATTATAAATAAACAAAAGCTGATTGTTGTAAGCACCCCAGTCTATGGGTAAAGAATGTGACCCAACCCTCTAACTGACACTGTCGCTGGACAGCTTGGTCCGTTGGGAAAAAAAGGAAGTTGAAAATGAACACTTACTGCCAGGATCACCATGTAACAAAAAACAAAACAAAAAAAAACAAAACTAAAAAATAAAATAAAAAGTTAAAAGTCTTAACCGCTTGCCGACCGCCTAATGAACATATACGTCGGCAGAATGGCTCGGCTGGGAAAAGCAACGTACCTGTACATTGCTTTGAAAATCCCGCTGTGCAGGCGCACGCCGCGAGCTCCGTGACCGTGGACTCGATGTCCGCCGGTGTCCCGCGATCGTGTCACGGAGCGGCAGAACGGGGAGATGCCTTTGTAAAATGCCATAAAACGATCCGCTATTTTGTAGACACTATAACTTTTGCGCAAACCAATCAATAAACGCTTATTGCGATTTTTTTACCAAAAACATGTAGAAGAATACGTATCGGCCTAAACTGAGGAATTTTTTTTTTTATATATATATATATATTTTTGGGGGATATTTTATAAAGGAAAAAATAAAAAATTGCTTTTTTTTTCAAAATTGTCGCTCTTTTTTTGTTTATAGCGCAAAAAATAAAAACCGCAGAGGTGATCAAATACCACCAAAATAAATCTCTATTTGTGTGGGAAAAAAGGATGTGAATTTTGTTTGGGTACAACGTCGCACGACCGCGCAATTGTCAGTTAAAGCGACGCAGTGCCGAATTCACAAAAAGTGCTGTGGTCAGGAAGGGGATAAATTCTTCCGGGGGGCTAAAGTAGTTAAACAAGAAAACAAATGCAGCCGCCACGTCTAAGTAAACTGCAATATATGACATTTTTGCTTTTGGGATTGGCTACTTTAACCACTTCAATACCGGGCATTTTCACCCCCTTCCTGCCCAGACCAATTTTTAGTTTTCAGCGCTGTCGCAATTTGAATGACAATTGCGCGGTCATGCAACACTGTACCCAAACAAAATTTTTATGTTTTTTTCCCCACACATAGAGCTTTATTTTGGTGGTATTTGATCACCTCTGAGGTTTTTATTTTTTGCGCTATAAACAAAAATAGAGCGACAATTTAAAAAAAAAAAAAACACAATATTTTTAACTTTTTGCTATAATAAACATCACATTTAAAAAAAAAAAAAAAAAAAATTCCTCAGTTTAGGCCGATACGTATTCTTCTACATATTTTTGGTAAAAAAAAAAAAAAATCGCAATAAGCGTATATTGATTGGTTTGCGCAAAAGTTATAGCGTCTACAAAATAGGGGATAGATTTATGGTATTTTTATGGTTTTACTAGTAATGGCGGCGATCTGCGATTTACATTGTGACTGCGACATTGCGACGGACAAATCAGACACTTCTGACACATTTTTGGGACCATTGTCATTTATACAGCGATCCCTGCTATAAAACTGCACTGAATACTGTGTAAACATGACTGGCAGGGAAGGGGTTTAACACCAGGGGGCGATCAAGGGGTTAAATGTGTGTCCTAGGGAGTGATTCTAACTGTAGGGGGCGGGGACTCCCAAGGGGAGGAGACCGATCGGTGTTCCTCTATACTGGGAACACACATCGGCCTCCTCACCTCTGACAGGACGTGGATCTGTGCGTTTACACACATGCAGATCCACGGTCCTGCTCTGTTACCGGGCAATCGCGGGTGCCCGACGGACATCGCGGCCGCAGGGCACGCGCACAGAGTCCCGAGTGAAGCGGCCGCCGGGAAGCCCAGTACCTCATATGACAGCCACCCAGGATGGGAGATCCCTCCTGCGGAAGTCATATTACAATAGCCCGGTATTGAAGTGGTTAACTATAATCACAGGACACAATATTTCATTTAGCGTTAAGGTTTTCAGGACGTGAAGAAGGGAGGCCATATATTTAATAAGGAACACATTTATAAATCAATAGAACGTCCATTACTAGATAACAGAAATAAAACCGGGAACGGATTGCACTTCTTCAGGACACATTGAAGGCTTTATTAGATGAAATTCCCTCTGATAAGGCAATCGGATAATATTCAGATTAAAAGCCTGGGAGAGATAGGGGGATGTTTATTACATTACATCTGAAGGATGAGCGGCGTCGGGGTCTGGGAATCTTCATCTACAAGCTGGTACAGCACCAGACTCAAGTCCCGTCTCCTGATGATTAAAAGCCGGGTGAAGGCGAGGAAAATTCGTCACCGAAGACGCCATTACACGGAGACGCCACGGCTCTCTACAGCAAGTCTGGTCCTTCACAAGATGCTCAACCCAGGAGCCAACTGTCCTAACTTTTACACATTGATAAGAGTGTCCCATCCCATTGAGAACCTTCCAAGTTGTATATATGTGGTCAATCAAATCAATTTATAGCTAAACTTTATACAGTTGTGCTCAGTGGCGGCTGGTGCTCAAATTTTTTTTGGGGGAGCGCAAACAAACTGAAAAAAATAATCATTATTTGTCGCCACTGTGCCCATTAATTGCAGCCACTGTGCCCAAACGCCACCAGTTTGCCCCATCGAATGCAGCCAGTTTCCCCCCAAATGCAGCCCAGTTTCCCCCCAAATGCAGCCCAGTTTGTCCCCAAATGCAGCCCAGTTTGTCCCCAAATGCAGCCCAGATTATCCCCAAATGCAGCCAGTTTGTCCCCAAATGCAGCCAGTTTCCCCATCAAATACAGCCAGTTTCCCCATCAAATGCAGCCAGTTTCCCCCCAAATGCAGCCAGTTTCCCACCAAATGCAGCCAGTATCCCCCAAATGCAGCCAGTTTCCCACCAAATGCAGCCAGTTTCCCCATCAAATGCAGCCAGTTTGTCCCCAAATGCAGCCAGTTTCCCCATCAAATACAGCCAGTTTCCCCATCAAATGCAGCCAGTTTCCCCATCAAATGCAGCCAGTTTCCCCATCAAATGCAGCCAGTTTCCCCATCAAATGCAGCCAGTTTCCCCCCAAATGCAGCCAGTTTCCCACCAAATGCAGCCAGTATCCCCCCAAATGCAGCCAGTTTCCCCATCAAATGCAGCCAGTTTGTCCCCAAATGCAGCCAGTTTCCCCATCAAATACAGCCAGTTTCCCCATCAAATACAGCCAGTTTCCCCATCAAATACAGCCAGTTTCCCCATCAAATGCAGCCAGTTTCCCCCCAAATGCAGCCAGTTTCCCACCAAATGCAGCCAGTATCCCCCCAAATGCAGCCAGTTTCCCCATCAAATGCAGCCAGTTTGTCCCCAAAGGCAGCCAGTTTCCCCCCAAATACAGCCAGTTTCCCCATCAAATGCAGCCAGTTTCCCCCCAAATGCAGCCAGTTTGTCCCCAAATGCAGCCCAGTTTGTCCCCAAATGCAGCCCAGTTTATCCCCAAATGCAGCCAGTTTGTCCCCAAATGCAGCCAGTTTCCCCATCAAATACAGCCAGTTTCCCCATCAAATGCAGCCAGTTTCCCCCCAAATGCAGCCAGTTTCCCACCAAATGCAGCCAGTATCCCCCCAAATGCAGCCAGTTTCCCCATCAAATGCAGCCAGTTTGTCCCCAAATGCAGCCAGTTTCCCCATCAAATACAGCCAGTTTCCCCATCAAATACAGCCAGTTTCCCCATCAAATGCAGCCAGTTTCCCCCCAAATGCAGCCAGTTTCCCACCAAATGCAGCCAGTATCCCCCCAAATGCAGCCAGTTTCCCCATCAAATGCAGCCAGTTTGTCCCCAAAGGCAGCCAGTTTCCCCCCAAATACAGCCAGTTTCCCCATCAAATGCAGCCACTTTCCCCCCAAATGCAGCCAGTTTCCCCCCAAATGCAGCCAGTTTCCCACCAAATGCAGCCAGTATCCCCATCAAATGCAGCCAGTTTCCCCCCAAAGGCAGCCAGTTTCCCCCCAAAGGCAGCCAGTTTCCCCATCAAATGCAGCCAGTTTCCCCATCAAATGCAGCCAGTTTCCCCCCAAATGCAGCCAGTTTCCCACCAAATGCAGCCAGTATCCCCCCAAATGCAGCCAGTTTCCCCATCAAATGCAGCCAGTTTGTCCCCAAAGGCAGCCAGTTTCCCCCCAAATACAGCCAGTTTCCCCATCAAATGCAGCCAGTTTCCCCCCAAATGCAGCCAGTTTCCCACCAAATGCAGCCAGTATCCCCCCAAATGCAGCCAGTTTCCCCATCAAATGCAGCCAGTTTCCCCCCAAAGGCAGCCAGTTTCCCCCCAAAGGCAGCCAGTTTCCCCATCAAATGCAGCCAGTTTCCCCATCAAATGCAGCCAGTTTCCCCCCAAATGCAGCCAGTTTCCCACCAAATGCAGCCAGTATCCCCCCAAATGCAGCCAGTTTCCCCATCAAATGCAGCCAGTTTCCCCCCAAAGGCAGCCAGTTTGCCCCCAAAGGCAGCCAGTTTGCCCCCAAAGGCAGCCAGTTTTCCCCCAAATGCAGCCAGTTTCCCCCCAAATGCAGCCAGTTTCTCCACTAAATGCAGCCAGTTTCCCCACTAAATGCAGCCAGTATCCCCCCAAATGCAGCCAGTATCCCCCCAAATGCAGCCAGTATCCCCCCAAATGCAGCCAGTATCCCCATCAAATGCAGCCAGTTTTTCCCCAAAGGCAGCCAGTTTGTCCCCAAAGGCAGCCAGTTTGTCCCCAAATGCAGCCAGTTTCCCCCCAGTCCTGCACTTACCTTCCTCGGGTTAGCGCTGTCCGCCTCCACGCTCCCTCATGTCTTCTCCCTCCCTCGATGTCGCTTCAGCCAATCAGGTTACCGGTAACCGGACCCGGTGAACCTGATTGGCTGAGACGCGTTTCAGTGTTAACCAAGGAACGCACAGCCCGTGCGTCCCCTGGTTAACTATTTGGAAGCCGATTACAGCCCTCAGGCCGCTGGCTCTGATAGACACTTCCAAAAACAAACCAACTGCTGTTATTCAGATAGCCGGCGCTCGCCAGGGGGCCGGCCATCTGAATAGTGGGCGGCAGCGGCGCCGGCGACAATACATACATTCATGCAATGCATGAACCTATGTATTGTTTTTCAGTGGCGGTGCAGGGGAGAGAGGGGGCGGCGCTCCGGTGCCCTCTATGGACGTACCGCCACTGGTTGTGCTCATAAGTTTACATACCCTGGCAGAATTTATGATTTCTTGGCCATTTTTCAGAGAATATGAATGATAAACACAAAAACTTTTCTATCACTCATGGTTAGTGTTTGGCTGAAGCCATTTATTATCAATCAACTGTGTTTACTCTTTTTATATCATAATGGCAACAGAAACTACCCAGATGACCCTGATCAAAAGTTTACATACCCTGGTGATTTTGTCCTGATAACATGCACACAAGGTGACACAAAGGGGTTTGAATGGCTATTAAAGGTAACCATCCTCACCTGTGATCTGTTTGCTTGTAATTAGTGTGTGTGTATAAAAGGTCAATGAGTTTCTGGACTCCTGACAGACCCTTGCATCTTTCATCCAGTGCTGCACTGATGTTTCTGGATTCTGAAGCAAAAGAATTGTCAAAGGATCTGCAGGAAAAGGTAGTTGAACTGTATAAAACAGGAAAGGGATATAAAAAGATATTCAAGGAATTGAGAATGCCGATCAGAAGTGTTCAAACTCTAATCAAGAAGTGGAAAATGAGGAGTACTGGTGACACCAAACCACGGTCAGGAAGACCAAAAAAAAAATTCTGCAACAACTGCCAGGAAAATTGTTCGGGATGCCAAGAAAATCCCACAAATAACTTCAGGTGAAATACAAGACTCTCTGAAAACATGGGGTGTGGCTGTACAAGATGCACAATAAGGAGGCACTTGAAGAAAGATGGGCTGCATGGTCGAGTCGCCAGAAGAAAGTCATTACTACGCAAATGCCACAAAGTATCCGCTTACAATACGCCAAACAGCACAGAGACAAGCCTCAAACCTTCTGCCACAAAGTCATTTGGAGGGATGAGACCAGAATTTTGATTTTTGGCCACAACCATAAACACTACATTTGGAGAGACAACAAGGCCTATGATGAAAGGTCCACCATCCCTACTGTGAAACACGGAGGTGGATCGCTGATGTTTTGGGTATGTGTGCTACAAAGGCACAGGAAATTTGGTCACAATTGTTGGCAAGATGAATGCAGAATGTTATCAAAATATACTGGAGGAACATTTCATTCATCAGCCAGGAAGCTGTGCATGGGACGGACATTCCAACATGACAATCATCCAAAACACAAGGCCAAGTCCACCTGTCATTGGCTACAGCAGAATAAAGTCAAGGTTCTGGAGGGTCCATCTCAGTCTCCTGACCTCAATATCATTGAGCCCCTCTGGGGAGATCTCAAACGTGCCGTTCATGGAAGACAGCCCAAGAATTTACAGGAACTGGAAGAGGAAGAGGAATGGGGAGCTTTACCATCTGAGGAGATAAAGAGCCAAATACCACAAAACACTTCAAGCTGTCATTGATGTTATAGGGTGCAATACACGGTTTTAAGAACTGGGGTATGTAAACTTTTGATCAGGGTAATTTGGGTAGCTTCTGTTGCCATTATGATACAGGTCCTTCTCAAAAAATTAGCATATTGTGATAAAGTTCATTATTTTCTGTAATGTACTGATAAACATTGGACTTTCATATATTTTAGATTCATTACACACAACTGAAGTAGTTCAAGCCTTTTCTTGTTTTAATATTGATGATTTTGGCATACAGCTCATGAAAACCCCAAAATCCTATCTCAAAAAATTAGCATATTTCATCCGACCAATAAAAGAAAAGTGTTTTTAATACAAAAAAAGTCAACCTTCAAATAATTATGTTCAGTTATGCACTCAATACTTGGTCGGGAATCCTTTTGCAGAAATGACTGCTTCAATGCGGCGTGGCATGGAGGCAACCAGCCTGTGGCACTGCTGAGGTGTTATGGAGGCCCAGGATGCTTCGATAGCGGCCTTAAGCTCATCCAGAGTGTTGGGTCTTGCGTCTCTCAACTTCCTCTTCCCAATATCCCACAGATTCTCTATGGGGTTCAGGTCAGGAGAGTTGGCAGGCCAATTGAGCACAGTAATACCATGGTCAGTAAACCATTTACCAGTGGTTTTGGCACTGTGAGCAGGTGCCAGGTCGTGCTGAAAAATGAAATCTTCATCTCCATAAAGCTTTTCAGCAGATGGAAGCCTGAAGTGCTCCAAAATCTCCTGATAGCTAGCTGCATTGACCCTGCCCTTGATAAAACACAGTGGACCAACACCAGCAGCTGACATGGCACCCCAGACCATCACTGACTGTGGGTACTTGACACTGGACTTCAGGCATTTTGGCATTTCCCTCTCCCCAGTCTTCCTCCAGACTCTGGCACCTTGATTTCCGAATGACATGCAAAATTTGCTTTCATACGAAAAAAGTACTTTGGACCACTGAGCAACAGTCCAGTGCTGCTTCTCTGTAGCCCAGGTCAGGCGCTTCTGCCGCTGTTTCTGGTTCAAAAGTGGCTTGACCTGGGGAATGCGGCACCTGTAGCCCATTTCCTGCACGCGCCTGTTCACGGTGGCTCTGGATGTTTCTACTCCAGACTCAGTCCACTGCTTCCGCAGGTCCTCCAAGGTCTGGAATCGGTCCTTCTCCACAATCTTCTTCAGGGTCCGGTCACCTCTTCTCGTTGTGCAGCGTTTTCTGCCACACTTTTTCCTTCCCACAGACTTCCCACTGAGGTGCCTTGATACAGCACTCTGGGAACAGCCTATTCGTTCAGAAATTTCTTTCTGTGTCTTACCCTCTTGCTTGAGGGTGTCAATGATGGCCTTCTGGACAGCAGTCAGGTCGGCAGTCTTACCCATGATTGCGGTTTTGAGTAATGAACCAGGCTGGGAGTTTTTAAAAGCCTCAGGAATCTTTTGCAGGTGTTTAGAGTTAATTAGTTGATTCAGATGATTAGGTTAATAGCTCGTTTAGAGAACCTTTTCATGATAT
This sequence comes from Rana muscosa, assembly GCA_029206835.1. Classification (NCBI taxonomy): domain Eukaryota; kingdom Metazoa; phylum Chordata; class Amphibia; order Anura; family Ranidae; genus Rana; species Rana muscosa. The sequence continues at coordinate 311,185,546 of CM055124.1, read as the reverse complement.
GCTAATTTTTTGAGATAGGATTTTTGGGTTTTCATGAGCTGTATGCCAAAATCATCAATATTAAAACAAGAAAAGGCTTGAACTACTTCAGTTGTGTGTAATGAATCTAAAATATATGAAAGTCTAATGTTTATCAGTACATTACAGAAAATAATGAACTTTATCACAATATGCTAATTTTTTGAGAAGGACCTGTATAAAAAGAGTAAAGACAGATGATTGATAATAAATGGCTTCAGCCAAACACTAACCATGAGTGAAAGAAAAGTTTTTGTGTTTATCATTTATATTCTCTGAAAAATGACCAAGAAATCATAAATTCTGCCAGGGTATGTAAACTTATGAGCACAACTGTATATCTGCATATAAATATAATATATACGGTACTGTGCAAAAGTTTTAGGCAGGTGTGATGCTAATGCTATAAATGAAGAATACTTTCAGAAATCGAAGTGTTACTTGTGTATTTTGCTTAATTAACAAAATGGAAAGTCAATGAAGAGAATTATTAAATATAAATATAAATTGTTGCACACAGAACTCGGCAGGTAGGTTGTTCTATGTACATCTTGGAGAACTAAGCACAGATCTTCTGTGGATGTGGACTGCCTCTGATCCTTCTGTCTCTTCATGTCAATACAGATACTTCTCTATCATGCCATACCACCAGGAAGGCGTGTGATTGGCCCCAAATTAATTCTGCAGCAGGAGAACCCCCCCAAACATACAGCCAATGTCAAAAGATCTGTGGTTGGTTGTCCAAGATGTTTAGGACAACCTACCTGCTGAGTTCCTGCCTTCCCTGCAATGACTGAAGCCGACAGAGTGCAGATCACACTATTAACTTCTTCCCTAGCCACAGTGGCCAGATAAAGTGACAGCAAAAACAGTAGAAAACCGAGAAATGCCATGCAGCCATCCAGTGGCGTCTGGTGCTCAAATTTTTTTTTTGGGGGGGAGGGGGGGCAAACACACAAACAAAAAAAAAAAACCTTCAAAACGCAGCTACTGCGCCCATCAAACGCAGCCACTGTTCCCATAAATTTCTGCCACTGTGCCATCAAACGCAGCTACTGTGCCCATCAATTGCTGACACTGTGCCCATCAATTGCCGCTTCTGTGCCCATCAATTGCTGCCAGTGTGCCCATCAACTGTCGCTACTGTGCCCATCAACTGCTGCCAGTGTGCCCATCAATTACCGCTACTGTGCCCATCAAACGCAGCCACTGTTCCCATAAATTTCCGCCACTGTGCCATCAATTGCCGCTTCTGTGCCCATCAATTGCTGCCAGTGTGCCCATCAATTGCCGCTACTGTGCCCATCAATTGCTGCCAGTGTGCATCCCCCTCCTGCCCGCCACTTACCTTGTCTCGGTGGGGCAGCAGGTCACGGCGGCGATGTCCTCCACGCTCTTCGATGTCTTCTCCCGTCCTCTGCTTTGATTGGACGCCTGATAGGCGGCGTCCAATTACAGCGCCTGACGTTTCAGCCAAATCAGGTGACAGGTAACAGACCCGAGCACCTGATTGGCGGTTCAGGGTTAGGAAAGCGAATATTCATTTGCTTTCCTAACACAACGCTGAGTGAACTGCGAGCGCCCAGCATGGCGCCTGCTGTTCACCTTTTTGGACGCCTATTAGAGCTATTACGGCTCTAATCAAGTGCTTCCAAAAAATACCCTGCTGGTGTAATTCAGGTGCCCAAAAAGGGGCCGGGCACCTGAATAGGGGGTGGCAGCGGCGACCATAGAGCAAGCATGAATCTATGGTGATAGAGAGGTGGCGGCGCCCATGAGCCCCTTATGGACGCACCGCCACTGCAGCCTTTACTGGAGTGCATGTGTACTAATAGGTGGCAGAACTGAGCTGCAACAAAGAATGAAAAAATGGCAACTGTTACTTAGTGCTTTAACTTACCAAACATCATTAGGTTAGTGTTATTTTATTTTTATATCCACATCAATTCATTGGGGAAATTTACTAAAACTGGGGCAGACAGAATTTGGGGCAGACAGAATTTGGGGCAGCTGTGCGTAGTAACCAATCCTCTTCTATCTTCAACTTGTTCAGTTACTCTTTGAAAATAAAAGCTAAAAGCCGATTGGCTGCTCCAGATTCTGTTGGCTCCAGTCTTAGTAAAGTTGCCCCATTGACTTCTAAAGCCGGTACCAGTACACAAAACCGTAGCATTGGGCAACCGGACAAGACCTGGAGATGAATCCACCGGCCATCTGCTGGATCATCGGCAAATCTAACAGTGACCAAGACGTGACACCATAATCTGATCCCAATACAAATCCTACGCAAATTCTTCAGATCCATGACAAGTATTGAGACCCGCGATTCAAAATAAACTAGATTCAGGAATTGGTGCAGATTTAGTTAATTAGAATATATCAATCACATTGATGGATTGTGACTCTAGGAACCAATAGAACTCGTACACCACAGATGGCAATCACTTGATCCAGCCAATTGTCCTACAACTACTGCTCAGGTAGACACCCGCTGGTCACAGAAAAAGAAATAGTGGACTAACTCCAAACCATCCTGGCCACCCCCTTATCGGCTTTGTTCGGCTCGGTGCTATTGGTAACCCGGAAGTGATAACCTGACAGCAGTTCTGGTTTATCCAAATGTAAGTGGAGCTGTTTTTTAGAAACCCAAAGCATTTGAATGCACCGATCTTGGTGTGATTGAGTGCTTTTAAAGGGCAGAGGAGGTATTTGGGGTCTTTTAGATCACAGGTCTCTGCATAAAGAGTCACTGCCTATCACACAGGGGCGACTCGTCAGGCGACTCAGCCGCCTGACAAGTCGCGTCCCGTTCTGTACAATGGAACCGTTCTAATAGGAGCGGCTCAAGTCGCTCCGACTTAGAAAAAGGTTCCTGTACTACTTCGGGACGACTTCAGGGTGACTTCCATTGACTTCAATACAGAAGTCCTTTTGCAAGTCACCTTTGATGTCGTGTGAAGATCGCCCGTCAGAGTCGTGGGACAAGTCGTGCCGCCCCTGTGTGAATGGGCTCTCACAAAGACTGTTTACATTCCTTGTGACAGGAATAAAAGTGATAAAAAAATAAATAAAAAATTAAAGTGACAGTGTAAATTAAATAATAATAATAAAAAAATTAAAGCTCCCCCATCCCCCCCTTGCGTGTGCGTAAAGGCGAATGCACACACGCATAGGCGTGCGCAGGGGGTGTGCCTGGGCACACCCTAATCACCGCTTAAGGTGCAGATTCCCCCTGCTAATATTGCACCAATGCACCCGAAAAAAATTGTAAAAAATAAAAATATTAAAATAATAAAAATAAAAAGCTACTGACACTGTCCACGGCCCTACTAACACCAACCTCTACTCTACTGACATTGTCTGTTTTAATACATTTGGGGTGCACACCCTAATGCAATAGGCTGCGCACACCTATGCACACACGCAAACAGCAATCGTCCCACACATGTGAGGTATCACCGTGAACGTCAGATCATGGGCAGTAATTATAGCACCAGACCTCTTCTGTACATCTAAAGTGGTGACCTGTAAAGGCTTTTAAAGCTTTGCCTATGGATAGTAAAATGTATGTCGTTTGGCACAAAGTTGCACGGGCGTGCGCAATTTTAAAGCATGACATGTTTGGTATCTATTTACTCAGCGTAACATCATATTTTACAAAAAAATCAGGTTATGTATTGTATTTTTTTGCATTAAAATTCAAAAAAGTGTATTTAAAAAAAAAAAATGCGTTTGAAAAACCGATGGGCAAATACCATGTGAAATACAAGTTTGCTAAACCTACCAATTTTTGCTCTAGGGCCTCTGCTTTAAAAAAAATAAAAAAATAAAAAAATAATTATATACAGTATATACTCGAGTATAAGCCGAGTTTTTCAGCACATTTTTTTGTGCTGAAAATGCCCCCCTCGGCTTATACTCAAGTCACCTTTTTGCGCCTGATCTCCCGGAATTTGGGGACCCGGTACCGGCCGGCTGTAGGTCTTCTGGACTCCAAACTTGGCGCACATGTAGCCGCACTCTTCCTCTACAAGTGTGCAAAGATTGTTGTCTGGGGGACCTACGGCCGGGGAGCACCGATTTTTCAAAGCCGGGCACCCCTTCCATAGACTCCCATGTTAAACGGTCATTTCTCTGGTAACTTTGGGGACCTGGTACCAGCCGGTCGTACGTCTCCTGGTAGCCCAATTTTTCCTCTACAAGTGTGAAAAGATTGCTGTCCAGGGAACCTACGGGTGGGGAGCAATGATTTTTCAAACCAGGCACCCCTTTCATAGACTCCTATGTTAAACGCTCATTTGATCCAGCACACGTGTAGCCCCACTCTTTATCTATCTATCTATCTATCTATCTATCTATCTATCTATCTATCTATCTATCTATCTATCTATCTATGTTTTTGAATGTATGCAAGGTTTTATGTTTATATAAAATTATAAAATTATATATTTTTATATCTATCTATCAATAAAAAGGTTGGGGGTTCTAATTAATTTTCTAGCAAAAAAAAAAAAAGAAGACGACGATTGTTATTTGTAAACAAGAAGTACCAAAACAGCCTGGTCTTCAAGTGGTTAACAGCAAAAAACAAGGTTGAGACCTCTGTGTATTACAAATTCATCTTTACTTAAAAAATGCATCTTCATACACAATAAATGATCCAACAAGCAATTGTACAGTTACAAGCAGCACATTGCTTTTTTTAAGACATGTGCGACACATCGTTTAAATGAAAACCTACTGCTTGTAACGTACTGTAAAGTACTGCTTGTAACTGTACAGTTGCTTGTTGGATCATTAATTGTATATGAAGATGGATTTTTGAAGTAAAGATTAATTGCAATATACAGAGATCTTTTTTGCTATCTAGATTCTATATATATATATATATATATATATATATATATATATATATATATAGATAGATAGATAGATAGATAGATAGATAGATAGATAGAGAGAGAGAGAGAGAGAGAGATACACACATACATATACACACACACACACACACACACACACACACACACACATACACACACACACTTTTCAGATTACACACAAAGATTGCTTTTCTTTGCACTATTTGTATGCTGAGCACTGATTACTAGATATCTTGGAGGGAGAACTTTCCCTTCTAAATTGCTGATCCTGAGCACTTACCTTGTGAAAGGAGACATCGGCTTGTGACCCGTCACCCGCTTGCAGCGTTGGCGTTCTGCATTGTGAAGGTGAGCGCCCTGATAGCATCGGGAAGGTGCCCCTTGGCCACAGGAGAGGGTGTAAATTTCAGCAGCTTTGCCTTCAGCCAATGGGCAGAGGGGAGGCTGTTGAAATCTGGAGGACAATGGATGCTGGCGGTGTGCTATTCAATCCGTTCACGTTTTATAATGTAATCCGAGACCGGAATCCTCGTTTAGCTTTGTCCTTAAAACCCCAACAAAAGGATGCGGCTATAAAAAGGGAAAAGGGGCTCATTTTCGAAGAAGCTAATTACGAAGTGTTGATTTCCAATGACAATTGTTCGCTAATTTGTTTTACGAGAGAGTCGGTGCGGCCGGACGCGATGAAGGCGGACACAATAGTACTTTGTAGTATACCCGTCATACTGGGTGAGTGTTGGGCTTATGAGAATGGTGGCGGAACATTGGAAGATTTTATGGATTAAAGTTTCTCTTTTTTTGTTTTGTTTTTTGTTTTGTAGAGTCCCATTGGAAGATCTCTCTTCACCTCTGGTGTTAAATGACATTTGGAGACCACAGCAGGTGGTATCAGGACAGATTCAGAGAGCCATAGTAGTTATATGTAGAAAATAAACTTAACATCTAAAGTTTGTTTAGAAAAAAAAAAAAAGTTCAAGCTGAACTCCAGTATAAGCTAATATTGTCTAACCCATTGGTCATGTGACTTCTTCTGGAATCTCATCATCTTTGTGTATTTCTTCCAGATCTGTGCAGAAGTGGCGTCACTAGGGGGTGGCTATTGGGGCTATAGCTGCGAATCTGGGGACCATAGCCCAGAGTCTCTTGCTGCAGGGTCCCTGCCTAACCAGCGGGTCGTGGCTGCGGTGGGCGGGCTGCATTAGAGAGACGAGAAGCGAGTGGGTGGACGAGCAGAGATGACATCATCTCTCTACGGCCTTTCTCCCTCACAGCCGGGCCTCTTCAATGTGGGAGCGAGGTGTGGCGGGGAGCAGAGAGATGACATCATCTCTCACTGGCCGCCACACATCAGCGGTCTTTCGCCCTCACAGCGTGGGCATCTTCAATGTCGGAGGTGTGGCAGGGAGTAGCAAGATTACATCATCTCTCACTGCCCGCCCTGCATCACCGCTCTCCTACCCTCACTAAATGGACCAGTGCTGCCAGCCTGCCACCAATGTAGCGACAATGCACATTTTGTGGCACTGGCTGGCATGGCTAGTGACAATCCACATCAGTTGGCAAGTGACAATCCACATCTGGTGCCAGGCGACATGGCAAGTGACGATCTGCACATGGTGGCAGGTGACATGGCAAGTGACAATCTGCAAATGGTGGCAGGTGACCCCCCCCTCGCAAAAAAAGGTTGGTGACCGCTACTATGGACTCTAGACCCAGATCTTTTGCAGACCTAGCAATGCCCCTGCTTTGCAGTAATGCAGTGTGAGACTTCCTGTAATAAAGACCGCCCACTACTCTTCTTTCTCCTTGTGCAGGGTGATTGGTCTGGTCTACGCCCCCTCCTGTAAATTTTATGCAGTGGGTGGGGTCTGTTGGGCTCCTCCCACAGCTCTGCTATCTCTGCTTGTGCAGGGTGGCTTGATATGTCTCCGCCCCCTTCCTGTAGTTTTCAGATCAGTGTCATGGGTTGCCATTGTGAGGGTAGACTGGCTGCCAGTACCAAAACAACCAATGACGCTCTAGGGCCAGGATGGTTTCATTTGTTTATATGGTGTTAGCAGTCAAGCCGCCTGGATCACAGCAATGCATGATGCTGATCCAGAGAAGGCAACATGCATGGACACTTCCAACATTTGGGAGAGGACAGAAGTCCACCTCCTCCACCTAAAACCCTCTAACCGCACTGCTGGAGCAAAATGGTAGGGCTTTGATGTAAAAAAGGGATTGTGTGATAGGGAGGAGTTTATTGATGGAGTTATGTGATCATGGCCAGACTCTATGGTCATGAGAGGTCTCTGTAGGCCATTGAAGGTCTTTGAGGACATGAAGTCTTTCACATATAGGAAGGCCCGTCTGGACCATAGCAACGTATTACACTGACCCAGGGTAGGCAAAATGAAGGGCCACCTCCAGCATTCAGGAGAGAACAGGAGGTCCACCTCCCAGTCTCTACAATGCTGCTGGAGCCAAATGGTAGGGCTCTGATGTGAAGAAGGGACTGTGTGATTGGGAAAAGGAGGGTTCTGTGGTCATGGGAGGACTCCGTGGGCCATGGGAGGACTCCGTGGGCCATGGGAGGACTCCCTGGGCCATGGGAGGACTCCCTGGGCCATGGGGGCTTTCATGTACAGGGGGGAGGCAAAAGCAATGTATGACACAGCATTCAAGAGAGGACAGAGGTCCACCTCCTGCCCTTTACTATGCTACTGGAGTCAAGTGGTAGGGCTCTGAAGTAAAGAAGGGAAAAGGTCATAGCTGGGGACTTCGTGATACTCCTCTCTGTCCAAAATGTACGAGGGACCACGAGGACCTTATGCACATGTTCTGGAGATGTCCAAAACTTTTTAGGTATTGGTCTGAAATTCTGGAAGTAATTTCTCGGGTGTTCACTTTTCTCGTTCCAAAAACTCCTGCAGTGTGCCTGTTGGGTGCCTTGGATGAGGAGACATTGACTCCCTCTACCCACACAGCGATCATTTGTTTACTTTACATAGCTCGGAGACTGATAGCTCAGCTCTGGATTACACCCAGGGTGCCCACCAGGCAACAATGGATTGACCAAGTGAACAAAATGCTTATAAGGGAGAAACTGACGTACTGTACCAACACAGAAATGTACCCCGTAAATTTTCCACAATGTGGCAGGATTGGTTGGCGGTACCGGGCCTAGCGCCCCATCAGCTGGTCAAGGATAGGTTGTTACAAGGATAGGCTTCGAATTCAGAGGGATAGGTTTAATTTCACTGATAAATGTATGTCCTATGAGGGATGACTGTTGGCGAAGATAGGCTGGGCAGCCCAATTAACTGAGTTAAATTCCCAGGGACCTGGGAATGGTTCTATTCTTCTGATGTACAGTATGTGCTGTAGATTACGTGTTTTTTTTTGTTTTTTGTTTTTTCCTGTGTGTGTTTCCCTTTTTCCCCATTTCTTTTTTTGTTTTTTCTTTGCTTCACAATGCCACCCCAACTACAGGATCTTTTGGTCTTTTTTATTTTCTTTTGGTTGATACATAATTGTATTTTGACTGATTCAAAGGATCTCTTATGCTGCATGATATCTCCGGTCTTTATGTCATTGTTTTGTATGACCTGTATGTGGCACTGTGGAATACCAAATAAAACTTTCTTTCTGATTTAAAAAAAAAAAAAAAAAGGGAAAAGGAAAGGTTCTGCGGTCATGGGAGGTCTCCATGGGCCATGGAAGGATTTTGAGTTCATGGGGGTCTTTCATGTACAGGGGGAGGCAATAGCAATGTATGACACAGCATTCAGGAGAGGACAGGTCCACCTCCCCCTCCTCCCTACCATGCTGCTGGAGTAAAATAGTAGGGCTCTGATGTGAAGAAGGGAATGCGTTATGGTGGGGCTTCTTGTGGGTCATGGGAGGTCTTGGTAGGGGTCTTGTGAGGACTCTGTGGGTCATTGGAGGTCTTGGTGGGGGTCTTGGGAGGACTCTGTGGGTCATTGGAGGTCTTGGTGGGGGTCTTGGGAGGACTCTGTGGGTCATGGGAGGTCTTGGTGGGGGTCTTGGGAGGACTCTGTGGATCTTGGGAGGTCTCTGTGGGTCATGGGAGGTCTTGGTGGGGGTCTTGGGAGGACTCTGTGGGTCATGGGAGGTCTTGGTGGGGGTCTTGGGAGGACTCTGTGGGTCATGGGAGGTCTTGGTGGGGGTCTTGGGAGGACTCTGTGGGTCATGGGAGGTCTTGGTGGGGGTCTTGGGAGGACTCTGTGGGTCTTGGGAGGTCTCTGTGGGTCATGGGAGGTCTTGGTGGGGGTCTTGGGAGGACTCTGTGGGTCATGGGAGGTCTTGGTGGGGGTCTTGGGAGGACTCTGTGGGTCATGGGAGGTCTTGGTGGGGGTCTTGGGAGGACTCTGTGGGTCATGGGAGGTCTTGGTGGGGGTCTTGGGAGGACTCTGTGGATCTTGGGAGGTCTCTGTGGGTCGTGGCCGGACTCAGAGGTCAACCAATGCATTCAGATAAGAGCCAGAAGTGACACCATAGCCACCATATTTACTTCTGAATTTTGTTAGTGGCTTCATTGGTTCACTCGGCTGTAAAGATTACACAACATATGTGGAAACATCACCCACACGTATCGCTAACATTTCTGAGATCTTTCCGCTGCATCTGCCTCATCTGAACGTTATAAAAGCTTAAACAAAGAAATATGGCGGATCGCCCGCAGCTGCCAAGTCCCGTATCAGATTATTCCTCTAAACACCACATATTTGGCACATAGACCTCAGAGCCGGTCCAAACTGGCAAGATGTGAAGCGAGGACACGACTACCGCGCAGAGCAAATCCCGACCCAGGAATGAGGATTTCACATCGCCGCTCTGAGAAAAACGACAAATATTCATCAGACCACAAAACACCGCCAACCACACACACACACACACAGACCCGAATCCCACACAGGTCCTTTGTTAGCAAAATATAACCGGGGTGCCAGACAGACACTTCAATTCTGCAACTATTTTTATATGAATTATTTTATTTTAATTAGTTATTCACATAAACCAAGTCACTTCTCGCCAGAATTTACACTCCTCTTCAGTACAATGTATTTTTATTGAAATCCAAAGAGAACAAATGCAAAGTTCCCGCATAGGGGATATGAGCATTAGGCAAAGGGTGTGAATTATTATTATACAGGATTTATAGAACACCAACAGTTTACTCAGCACTTTACCATATGAGGGTAGACAGTACAAATACAATACAATATAATACAGGAGGAATCAGAGGGCCCGGCTCCTTAGAGCTTACAATCTAAGAGGGAAGGTCAAGAGATACAAGAGGAATTATGAACTAACAAAGAAATATGCCTGATCCTTGAGACCCAAGGTGGGAGAAGGGTGTCTCTTCAGCTCTAATACTAAATACAAGCACTTTCATTAAAATGTTTTCCTTTCAAGCAGTAATAGATTGAAATAAAAAAAAATAATAAAAAAGCACAAAAAAATATATTTCATTTAAATATACATTCCTCAGTAGCCACAAAGGATATAAAAGTCTACTTTGTGTGCAGCAAATGCTTTTGAAAACCCAGATATTACTTTGTAAGAGTAGCAGTGACATCATCACCGTGCCTGTGCAAAGAGCAGAGCTGTGGGAGGGGCCCAGCAGGCTCCACCCACTACAGAAAACGACAGGAAGGGGCGGAGACCAGACAAGACCAGTCACCCTGCACAAGGAGAGAGAGCAGCAGTGGGCGGTCTTTATCGCAGGAAGTCTCACATTGGATTACTGCACAAACCTGGAAGAAATACACAAAGATCTCCGAGATTCCTGAAGAAGACACATGAGGAATGGATTTAGAGAATATTTTCTGATCTCGGAGTTCAGCTTTTCTTTTGCAATATAAGATGCAACTGCACCAATAATAAACATTTTTACATATGGTTCTTTTAGAACTTTTTTTATCCAACCCTAAAGAGAACCGGGCATGATTAGACTTAATATGTATCTGCACTCTGTACACAGCGCACCCCTGAGCCCCGCACTCTGCGCACCCCTGAACCCCGCACTCTGTACACAGTGCACCCCTGAACCCCGCACTCTGCGCACCCCTGAACCCTGCACTCCTGAACCCTGCACTCTGTGCACCCCTGAACCCCACACTCTGCACAGCGCACCCCTGAACCCTGCACTCTGTGCACAGCGCACCCCTGAACCCCGCACTCTGTGCACAGCGCACCCCTGAACCCCGCACTCTGTGCACCCCTGAACCCTGCACTCAGCACACCCCTGAACCCTGCACTCTGCGCACAGCACACCCCTGAACCCTGCACTCTGCGCACAGCACACCCCTGCACTCTGCGCACAGCACACCCCTGAACCCAGCACTCTGCGCACAGCACACCCCTGAACCCAGCACTCTGCGCACAGCACACCCCTGAACCCTGCGCACGGCGCACCGCTGAACCCCGCACTCCGCGCACAGCACACCCCTGAACCCCGCACTCTGTACACAGTGCACCCCTGAACCCCGCACTCTGCGCACCCCTGAACCCTGCACTCTGTGCACCCCTGAACCCCACACTCTGCACAGCGCACCCCTGAACCCTGCACTCTGTGCACAGCGCACCCCTGAACCCTGCACTCTGTGCACAGCGCACCCCTGAACCCCACACTCTGTGCACCCGTGAACCCTGCACTCAGCACACCCCTGAACCCTGCACTCAGCACACCCCTGAACCCTGCACTCTGCGCACAGCACACCCCTGCACTCTGCGCACAGCACACCCCTGAACCCTGCACTCTGCACACCCCTGAACCCAGCACTCTGCGCACAGCACACCCCTGAACCCAGCACTCTGCGCACAGCACACCCCTGAACCCCGCACTCCGCGCACAGCACACCCCTGAACCCCACACTCTGTGCACAGTGCACCCCTGAACCCCACACTCTGTGCACAGTGCACCCCTGAACCCCACACTCTGTGCACAGTGCACCCCTGAACTATGTACACAGCGCACCCCTGAACCCTGCACTCTGTACACAGCGCACCCCTGAACCCCGCACTCTGTACACAGCACACCCCTGAACCCTGCACTCTGTACACAGAGCATCCCTGAACCCTGCAATCTGTACACAGCGCACCACTGAACCCTGCACTCTGTACATAGCCCACTCCTGGTATTAAGCAACGCCACTTCAGACCCTCACACTATTTTTGTAATATGGCCACACCCTCCATTTGATCCTGCGCACCCTCCCCTCCCCCACCCCATTCTCGGATTAAAAAAGTCACTGTGATTGGCAGCAGTGGGAGCCTCTGCTCTCGTACACATCACTAGATTAAGATGGGGTGCAGGTAAGTATAAGTGGGTGCTGGCAGAGAATGCATGAAGGTAAAAAAACGTTATGCCTTTAGAACCACTTTAAATGTACTCTGAGGGTGACTTTCGACTTGGACTTTGGCCCCATTCACACCTCAGAGTTTTGTAACTTGTAGCTCGAAGCTCTAAAACGCTCGAGGACAAAAAAACAAAAAAAACAATTATTCTCTATGGAGAAGGTTCACATCTCCACTCCAAGTGGCCCGCAGCCAAACGCCTGAAGCTCAAAAAAGATCTGGAGCTTTTTTTTGTAGCTCAAATCGGGCAGATTGGTGCGTTTATTAATCGTTTTTTGCTTCATAGACATCCATAGAAAAGCTTGATTTGAGCGTTTTTTGAGAATTTTAGTGCATTTTGTTGTGCATTTTTTGTGTGGTTTTCTGCTTAAATGCAATAATTAAAATGAAAATAAATCATAAAAAAATTCATAATAAAATACATAATTAAAAAAATAAATACATAAATAAAAATCCCTAACCCCAACCTACTAACATTAACCTCTAACCCTAAAAACCCCTTACCTTCACTACCAACCTAACAAAATAAATAAATAACTCAACAAATAAACCCTTAACCCTAACTTTTAAACCCTAACCCTTAAAAAAAAATATATATTATTAAAATAATAATAATCATTAAAATAATAATAAATAAAAGCATATGAAAAAGCTGAAAAATATAGCAACAAATGATAAAACAGATGATATTTTTCTCTACTGGCTAATAAGTCAATAAATTAACCATAACCCTAACTTTCAAACGCCTAACCCTTAGGCCTCATGCACACGATCGTTTTTCATGCCGTTAAAAATGCCATTTTTAAAAATGGCCATTAAAACCGACCGTGTGTGTACTCCAGAGCATTTTTAACGGCGTGAAAAAAACGGCCATTAAAAATTTCGAACATGCTCTATTTTTTCACGTCGTTTTTCATGTCGTTTTTTTTTAACGACGTGAAAAACGATAGTGTGTATGCTTTTACGAAGTGAAAAAAAACGTGCATGCTCAGAATCAAGTATGAGACGGGAGCGCTCGTTCTGGTAAAACTAGCGTTCGTAATGGAGATAGCACATTCGTCACGCAGTAACGGACTGAAAAGCACGAGGCTGAAAAGCGCGAATCGCCGCTCAACAGAGTTTACTAACATGAAGGGTGGCGCCATTCGAACGGAACTTCCCCTTTATAGTGCCGTCGTACGTGTTGTACGTCACTGCGCTTTGCTCAAGCGTTTTTTTTAATGATCGTGTGGAAGACAGGCTTGAGAGGAAACAAGAAAAAAAACGACGAGAAAAACGTTGGTTTAAAAAAATGGCATGAAAAACGATCGTGTGTACGCCGCATTAGGCCTCATGCACACGGGACGTTTTTGGACATTTTTACAGCAGCGGTTTTTGGCTGTAGTCGTTTTTTTCTACAGTCATTAAACTCTCCATCATGTTATCCTGTGTGTCCATGCACACATAGGCTCTTATCGGCAGTTTTGGGCAGTGGCGTTTTTGAGCAGTAAAAAAAATAATAAAAATTAGTGGGTTCTGAGGGACGTTTTTCAGCTGTAAAAAACGCTCTAACGCTGATAAACGCAGATAAACGCTCAAAAACTTCACTCACCAGCGTTTAACGCTTTTGATCCATTGAAAAAAAAAAAAAAAAACGCAAAAAACAAACAAACGCGGAAAAACGCAAATAAACGCTAAAAAACGCTATTGCAAAAACTTTGAAAAAAAGCTGAAAAAAGTTGAAAAACTCACTGCAAAGCTACAGGCGTTTTTATAACGTTATTTTAATGTCCAGTGTGCATGAGGCCTTAAAAAAAAGTATATTATTATTACTGTATATACTCGAGTATAAGCCGAGGTACCTAATATTACCCCAATAAACTGGGAAAACGTATTGACTCGAGTATAAGCCTAGGGGGGGGGGGAATGCGGCAGCTACTGAAAGCGGAAAAGAGGGTCAACCATGCCCATTTGCATGCCTCACTGTGCCCATTGCCACCTCACTGTGCCCATTGCAACCTCACTGTGCCCACTGCAACCTCACTGTGCCCATTGTCAGCTTACTGTGCCCATTGCCACCTCTCTGTGCCTATTGCCAGCTTACTGTGCCCATTGCAACCTCACTGTGCCCATTGCCAGCTTACTGTGACCATTGCCACTTCACTGTGCCCATTGCCAGCTTACTGTGCCCATTGCCACCTCACTGTGCCCAACCTTTCTGTGCCCATTGCCAGCTTACTGTGCCCAACCTCACTGTGTCCATTGCAGCCTCCCTGTGCCCGAGTCAGTGTACCTGAAAATCTTCTTAGACTGCGAGCGGCATCCATTGTTTAAATATCGCGGCTTCCTCCTGGTCCCGTTCCGTGATAGGCGTTTCCAGCAAACACTGTGTTTAGTGTTCCACCAATCACGGAGGTCCTCTCATTCTCGGACTCCGTTTTCCAGCAGGCGCTGTGTTCAGTGTTCAGCCAATCACGGAACGTCTTTTCATCCTCAGACAAGAGAACGTCCATGATTGGCGGAACACTGAACACAGTGCCTGCTGGGAAACAGAGTCCGACAATGAGAGGACCTCCATGATTGGTGGAACACTCAATACAGTGTTTGCTGGAAACGCCTATCACGGAACGGGACCAGGAGGAAGCCGCGATATTTAAACAATGGACGCCGCCCACAGTATAAGAAGATTTTCAGGTACACTGACTCGAGTATAAGCCAAGGGATGTATTTTCAGCCCTAAAGAAAAGGTCTGAAAAACTCGGCTTATACTCGAGTATATACGGGTAATAAAATAATAACTATTATTAAAATAATAATTAATAAATAAAAGCAGATGAAAAAGCTGAAAAATATAGCAACAAATGATGAAAAAAGATGATATTTTTCTCTACTTGCTAATAAAAAAAAAGCTCAAAAACGCTGTACACAAAATGCTCAAGAATGCACAAGCGCTCGAAAAAACATTTAAAAAACGCAACGCTTTGTGAATGCAAAGAGGTGAGAATTGAGGCAAACTGTGGGGTCCATTTATATAGCAGTAAAATTGCCTTACCGGTGGTCATAGTGCTGTTTTCAGAGAAAATAAAAAAGACACCACAGCGCACATGTGCATTGTGTACTGCCCCGCCCCCCCCCCCCCTCATTTATTTGAATAGCGCTCATAAAGCCTCAGAGCACAATGCAGGTAGCCGTGTATTTGAACAGATTGTTTGGAGTAAGTCGATATTTTGTCAGATGGCTGCAACAATCAGAGGAAGCCGCGGTCTGCCTGAGCAGCTTTATAATACAGAAATCTGATTTATTTGGCATAAATGAGCAGCATGGATACACTTTTTTTTTTTTTTTTTTTTTAATAAATAAAAAAAAAAAAAGATTTTTTTTATTTAAATGGCATTTTTTTTATTTTTATGAAATTAATTTTTGATAAAATGCTTTTGGAGTAAAAATCTATCTAAAGATAATTTTAATCTAAAGAATCATTAATATTTGTGTTTATTCAGCATTGATTGGAGCTTAGTTATGTAGCATAAGGCTGTATATTCTACAATATTTACATTTTTGGTAAACTCATTCAATGAATCCAAGCTCTGCAAGCTGAGATAACATGCACTTCATTGATGCATTCACACAATTTCACAGTAACCAAGAGATAAAAACAAAGTTCAGGAATATTCCTTTATCCTATTATGCAAATCTATGTACACTACAAACTGTATGATTGAATCGGTTCTGATATCGCTGTTTTACTAATCTGACAGCTTATTATTCTAAATAGGAAACCTTCATTTTGTTTGCAAATATTAAAGATTCTAATACTACCAGCAAGAAAAAGTCCTTACATTTAAAGAGCACCTGTCATTTCAGATCCATCATGGCAGCGCCTGTTAGCGGGCGTCCACTCACCTGCTGCCGTCACTTCCCTCACCTTGTTGTGCCACTGCCGCATCACCAGCCGTCCCATTAAAGTGAATAGGACTGACGGTGAGTCAACAGCGGGTCAGAGGAGGGAGCCAACCGCGGGTCAGAGGAGGGAGCCAACAGCGGGTCAGAGGATGCAGCCAACAGCGGGTCAGAGAAGGGAGCCAACAGCGGGTCAGAGAAGGGAGCCAACAGCGGGTCAGAGGATGCAGCCAACAGCGGGTCAGAGGAGGAGCCAACAGCGGGTCAGAGGAGGGAGCCAACAGCGGGTCAGAGGAGGCAGCCAACAGCGGGTCAGAGGAGGCAGCCAACAGCGGGTCAGAGGAGGGAGCCAACAGCGGGTCAGAGGAGGGAGCCAACAGCGGGTCAGAGGAGGGAGCCAACAGCGGGTCAGAGGAGGGAGCCAACAGCGGGTCAGAGGAGGGAGCGCAACAGCGGGTCAGAGGAGGGAGCGCAACAGCGGGTCAGAGCAGGGAGCGCAACAGCGGGTCAGAGCAGGGAGCGCAACAGCGGGTCAGAGGGGGAGCGCAACAGCGGGTCAGAGGAGGAGCCAACAGCGGGTCAGAGAAGGGAGCCAACAGCGGGTCAGAGAAGGGAGCCAACAGCGGGTCAGAGAAGGGAGCCAACAGCGGGTCAGAGAAGGGAGACAACAGCGGGTCAGAGGAGGGAGACAACAGCGGGTCAGAGGAGGGAGACAACAGCGAGTCAGAGGAGGGAGCCAACCGCGGGTCAGAGGAGGGAGACAACAGCGGGTCAGAGGAGGGAGCCAACCGCGGGTCAGAGGAGGGAGCCAACCGCGGGTCAGAGGAGGAAGCCAACCGTGGGTCAGAGGAGGGAGCCAACCGCGGGTCAGAGGAGGGAGCCAACCGCGGGTCAGAGGAGGGAGCCAACCGCGGGTCAGAGGAGGGAGCCAACCGCGGGTCAGAGGAGGGAGCCAACAGCGGGTCAGAGGAGGGAGCCAACAGCGGGTCAGAGGAGGGAGCCAACAGCGGGTCAGAGGAGGGAGCCAACAGCGGGTCAGAGGAGGGAGCCAACAGCGGGTCAGAGGAGGGAGCCAACAGCGGGTCAGAGGAGGGAGCCAACAGCGGGTCAGAGGAGGGAGCCAACAGCGGGTCAGAGGAGGGAGCCAACAGCGGGTCAGAGGAGGGAGCCAACAGCGGTTCAGAGGAGGGAGCCAACAGCGGTTCAGAGGAGGGAGCCAACAGCGGGGCAGAGGAGGGAGCCAACAGCTGGTCAGAGGCGGGAGTGCAACAGCGGGTCAGAGGAGGGAGGCAACAGCGGGTCAGAGGGAGCCAACAGCGGGTCAAAGGAGGGAGCCAACAGCGGGCAGAGGAGGGAGCCAACAGCGGGCAGAGGAGGGAGCCAACAGCGGGTCAGAGGAGGAAGCCAACAGCGGGCAGAGGAGGGAGCCAACAGCGGGTCAGAGGAGGGAGCCAACAGCGGGCAGAGGAGGGAGCCAACAGCGGGCAGAGGAGGGAGCCAACAGCGGGTCAGAGGAGGGAGCCAACAGCGGGCAGAGGAGGGAGCCAACAGCGGGTCAGAGGAGGGAGCCAACAGCGGGTCAGAGGAGGGAGCCAACAGCGGGCAGAGGAGGGAGCCAACAGCGGGCAGAGGAGGGAGCCAACAGCGGGTCAGAGGAGGGAGCGCAACAGCGGGTCAGAAGAGGGGCCAACAGCGGGCAGAGGAGGGAGTCAACAGCGGGTCAGAGGAGGGAGCGCAACAGCGGGTCAGAGGAGGGGCCAACAGCGGGCAGAGGAGGGAGGGAGCCGATACAGAAGAGAAATTACAGTTGCTCTTTAAAATGTATGATTTAACTTTTCTTGTTAAAAAAAAATAAAAAAATGATGATTTAAATCAAATCCACCCTGTAAATGATATACCTTGTATGGTATGAAGACGCCTCATTCCCTCTTATTCCTCGGGGGTCAGATCACCCAATAATATTCCTTCATACTAACCAATACTATTCATTCTTGGCTTTACATTTATTTACCTGAATCTTATTAGTTTTTATGAACATACAACCATCTACAGAAAAAAAATCTTTAGGTATCACTAACATTACAAATCTTTATATTTTTTCATTCAAAATCCAATTTTTTTTCCAATGTATCACTAAATTTAAGATTTTTTTCATTGTATCAATAAGTAAAGTTTTTACATCGTAAAAAAATGTGCTAATCCAATCCAAAAAATTCTAGAAAAAAAAAGAAAATATGTTGCTGCTACTTACTGTCCCGAGTTCCCACACCAAAAATGTTACCATGTCCCAAAGTACAGCGCAACAATAATGTGATTCAAAATTATGTATTTTCCTATGAGAAAGTCACTGAATCACGTGAAGAAACGCGTCAGCAACGGGGGCTACGTGACATCATCACGCCTGGAAGTCCAAGGACGGCCCACCTTACATGCTATTCCTATTGAGGTCTATCCTTAAGGGTGCAACGTGTGGATTATTTTAAAAGGGTGATTTAGCTAGTGCACTGGAGTTTAGTGCACTGTGAGTTGTTTTTTATTCTTTTAAAGTTAATAACGCTAAGCAGAGTGTTTGTTCTACACCATGAGAGGTGATGGATTATTTTCTTTCTTGCTGAATGGGCCGGATGCTTATTAGCCACTTGATTGCCATTACATAAAAGAGTACCTGTCACATGCCTATTGCTGTCACAAGCATTTTTAAATACCTTCGGACAGCAATAAACATGATAAAAATAAATAAATTTATTAAAACCGTGTTATTTTTTTTTTACATTATTAAAAAAAAAAAAAAAAAAATTAAAGTGCCCCCGTCCTCCTGTGCTTATGCGCAAAGGCAAACGCGCACTTTGGTCCCCCGTGGTAACCTATAAGGCATGGGTGCTCAACCTGTGGCCCTTCAGCTGTTGCGAAACTACAAGTCCCATGAGGCATTGCAAGCTGCTGACAGTTACAAGCGTGACTCCCGAAGGCAGAGGCATGATGGGAGTTGTAGTTCATGAACAGCTGGAGGGCCACAGGTTGAGCACCCAGGTGAAAGGGCTTTTAAAGTGTCGCCTGTGGACAGTAAAAATTTACATTGTTTGTCGCCACCGGGAGAGCACAATTTTAAAAGCGCGACATGTTTGGTATCCATTTACTCGGCATAACATCTTTTATATAAAAAAAATAAAATAAATGGGTTATGTATTGTGTTTTTTTGCATAAAAAAAAAAAAGTGTATTTTTCCCCCCAAAAAAAACTGAGTTTAAAAAACAGCGAAATCAAAAATTGCAAAACTCACCAATTTATTCTCTAGGGCAGGGATATGAAATTAGGGGACCTCCAGCTGTTGCAAAACTACAAGTCCCATCATGCCTCTGCCTCTGGGTGTCATGCTTGTGGCTGTCAGAATCTCGCTATGCCTCATGGGACTTGTAGTTCTGCAACAGCTGGAGGTCCGTTAATTGCATATCCCTGCTCTAGGGGCTCTGATTTTTTTTTTTTTTTTATGTTTTGGGGGTTCCAAGTAATTTTCAAAAAAGGCATGGACTGGAAGCGGTTGCATACGTACATAGTAGGCGAGGTTGAAAAAAGACACCAAGTCCAACCTATGTGTGTGATTATATGTCAGTATTACATTGTATATTCCTGTATGCTGTGGTCGTTCAGGTGCTTATTCAATAGTTTTTTGAAATTATCGATGCTCCCCACTGAGACCACCGCTTGTGGAAGGGAATTCCACATCCTTGCCGCTCTTACAGTAAAGAACCCTCCTACCTAGTTTAAGATTAAACCTCTTTTCTTCTAATTTTAATGAGTGGCCACGTGTCTTGTTAAACTCCCTTCCGCAAAAAAGTTTTCTCCCTATTGTGGGGTCACCAGTACGGTATTTGTACATTGAAATCATATCCCCTCTCAAGCGTCTCTTCGCCAGAGAGAATAAGTTCAGAGCTCACAACCTTTCCTCATAACCAATATCCTCCAGACCCTTTATTAGCTTTGTTGCCCTTTTTTGTACTCGCTCCATTTCCAGCACATCCTTCCTGAGGACTGGTGCCCAGAACTGGACGGCATACTCCAGGTGCGGCCGGACCAGAGTCTTGTGGAGCGGGAGAATTATTGTTTTATCTTTTTAATGAATGCCAATATTCTGTTTGCTTTGTTAGCAGCAGCTTGGCATTACTGAGTCTATCATCTACTAGGACCCCCAGGTCCTTTTCCACCCTAGATTCCCCCAGAGGTTCTCCCCCCAGTGTATAGATGTCATTCATATTTTTGCCACCCAAATGCATTATTTTACATTTTTCTACATTGAACCTCATTTGCCATAGAGTTGCCCCCCCCCCCATTAATTTGTTCAGATCTTCTTGCAAGGTTTCCACATCCTGCGGAGAAGTTATTGCCCTGCTTAGCTTAGTATCGTCCACAAATACGGAGATTGAACTGTTTACCCCCATCCTCCAGGTCGTTTTATGAACAAATTAAATAGGATTGGTCCCAGGACAGAACCCTGGGGGACCCCACTACCCACCCCTGACCATTCCGAGTACCCCCATTTATCACCCCCCTCTGAACTCGCCCTTGTAGCCAGTTTTCAATCCATGAACTCACCCTATGGTCCATGCCAACGCACCTTACTTTGTACAGTAAACGTTTATGGGGAACTGTGTCAAATGCTTTTGCAAAATCCAGATACACCACGTCTACGGGCCTTCCTTTATCTAGATACACCATGTCTACGGGCCTTCCTTTATCTAGATACACCACGTCTACGGGCCTTCCTTTATCCAGATACACCACGTCTACGGGCCTTCCTTTATCCAGATACACCACATCTACAGACCTTCCTTTATCTAGATACATCACGTCTACGGGCCTTCCTTTATCCAGATACACCACGTCTACAGACCTTCCTTTATCTAGATACATCACGTCTACGGGCCTTCCTTTATCTAGATACACCACGTCTACGGGCCTTCCTTTATCTAGATACACCAGGTCTACGGGCCTTCCTTTATCCAGATACACCACGTCTACAGACCTTCCTTTATCTAGATACACCACGTCTACGGGCCTTCCTTTATCTAGATACACCACGTCTACGGGCCTTCCTTTATCCAGATACATCACGTCTACGGGCCTTCCTTTATCCAGATACATCACGTCTACGGGCCTTCCTTTATCTAGATACACCACATCTACGGACCTTCCTTTATCCAGATACACCACGTCTACGGGCCTTCCTTTATCTAGATACACCACGTCTACGGGCCTTCCTTTATCCAGATACACCACGTCTACGGGCCTTCCTTTATCCAGATACACCACGTCTACGGACCTTCCTTTATCCAGATACACCACGTCTACGGACCTTCCTTTATCCAGATACACCACGTCTACGGGCTTTCCTTTATCCAGATACACCACGTCTACGGGCCTTCCTTTATCCACATACACCACATCTACAGACCTTCCTTTATCTAGATACATCACGTCTACAGGCCTTCCTTTATCCAGATACACCACGTCTACAGACCTTCCTTTATCTAGATACATCACGTCTACGGGCCTTCCTTTATCTAGATACACCACGTCTACGGGCCTTCCTTTATCTAGATACACCAGGTCTACGGGCCTTCCTTTATCCAGATACACCACGTCTACAGACCTTCCTTTATCTAGATACACCACATCTACGGGCCTTCCTTTATCTAGATACACCACGTCTACGGGCCTTCCTTTATCCAGATACATCACGTCTACGGGCCTTCCTTTATCCAGATACATCACGTCTACGGGCCTTCCTTTATCTAGATACACCACATCTACGGACCTTCCTTTATCCAGATACACCACGTCTACGGGCCTTCCTTTATCTAGATACACCACGTCTACGGGCCTTCCTTTATCCAGATACACCACGTCTACGGGCCTTCCTTTATCCAGATACACCACGTCTACGGACCTTCCTTTATCCAGATACACCACGTCTACGGACCTTCCTTTATCCAGATACACCACGTCTACGGGCTTTCCTTTATCCAGATACACCACGTCTACGGGCCTTCCTTTATCCACATACACCACGTCTACGGACCTTCCTTTATCCACATACACCACGTCTACGGACCTTCCTTTATCCACATACACCACGTCTATGGGCCTTCCTTTATCTAGATACACCACGTCTGCAGGCCTTCCTTTATCCAGATACACCACGTCTACGGGCCTTCCTTTATCTAGATACACCACGTCTGCAGGCCTTCCTTTATCCAGATACACCACGTCTACGGGCCTTCCTTTATCTAGATACACCACGTCTGCAGGCCTTCCTTTATCCAGATACACCACATCTACGGGCCTTCCTTTATCCAGATACACCACGTCTACGGGCCTTCCTTTATCTAGATACACCACGTCTATGGGCCTCCCTTTATCCACATACACCACGTCTACGGACCTTCCTTTATCCACATACACAACGTCTATGGGCCTTCCTTTATCTAGATGGCAACTCAGCTCCTCATAGAAGGTTACAAGAGAAGTATGTTTTTTTTTTGCTAGTTATACTTACCTCGGTGGATGCTGCATCTGTCCCCCGGCGTCTCTGCACTAAGAACAGAGCCACCAAACACCGCCGATGGCTCGGTTCTCGCTCCTCCCCGAGAAGAGCCATGCTGACTGTCAGTCAGCATCGCTTCTGCTCTACTTCTCAGCACTCATTGGAGCGCCGAGCAGTGGAGGGGCCGGAAGCGGCTCGCTGAGACTGCCATCAATCAGGGCAGATGGCGGATCCAGACTTGGAAGTCGTGATGACGCGCTGCCAGGGCCGGCCCTACCATGGGACCCGATGGTACCCCCGGTCCCAGGCGGCACTTTAAGGGGGGCGGCAAATTGCCGCCCGTCAGCCAGCGACATTCCGTGTCTCCTACTAATTTTCCTTTCCTGTGTCCCCGATTTTCCAGCCGCCATGTTTAGTGTCCGGCGCCCTGTGATTGGACGAATGGGGGTCATGTGCGGCGTGGGGCTGGCCTGTCAGCGATCGCTCTAGAAGTCCCGCCTCTGCACATGACCGCCATACGCCCAATCACAGTGCGCCGGGAAACACGAACATAGTGGCGGGAGACAAGCACTGGAAGTGTGAGCTGTCTTCCCCTCCGCCTGTCCCTCTGCTTTGTTACGGCGCGGTGGAGATGGGATCATGGAGGTGCAGGCGTGCAGCGTCTGACACCATGGAGCGGGCTGCGGGTGGATGGCGCTGGCGGGAAGTTGGGACGCCGAAGCAGTTCTGCACATCCAGTGCTGAGGTCCTGAGGAGAGTCCTGGTGAAGAGCAGGCAAAGGTAAGGAGTGCTCAAAGGATGGGTTCGCACCGAGCTGTGGGGTGGGGTGTGAGTAGTGCAGGAAGTAGGACTCCTACTGTAGGAGTCAGGTGGGTCTGTGTAGTAGGTCAGTGTAGGTGTAAGGTCGGTGGGTCAGTGTATGTGTCAGTCAGTGTAATAGTCAGTGTTGCTGTCAGGTCAGTGTAATGTGAGTAGTGCAGGAAGTAGGAGTGAGGTAGGTGTCAGGTAGGTCAGTGTAGGTGTCAGGTAGGTCAGTGTAGGGGTCAGGGTAATGGTCAGGTAGGTCAGTGTAATGTGAGTAGTGCAGGAAGTAGGAGTCAGGTGAATCAGTGCATGTGTCACGTAGGTGTGTCAGGGGGTCAGTGTAGGGGTCAGATAGGTCACATGTGTTCAAAAAATGTGCAGCGCTATGTGGTTAAAACCATGTGTGAAATAAATGTTAAACCTTGAAATGTGAAAAATTAATATATGAAAAATTAATTAAAAAGAAAACTAATGCAGAGTCCAAAAAGAACACAACATAGTCCGCGAAGAGTTAATTCCAAAAGCAAATCCGTGAAGGGTTAAGGGCTGTAGCCAATAAAGAGACTTGGGTCTAGTGGAGCATAATAAAATAAAAATAAACATTTCTTGATCAGTTTAGGTCGATATGTATTCTTCTACATATGTTTGGTAAAAAAAATGCAATGTGTATATTGATTAGTTTGCGCAAAAGTTATACCGTCTACAAAATAGAGGGTAGATTTATGGCATTTTTATTATTATTATTATTTTTTTTTTACTAGTGTAGCGGGGTCTGGTGATCTGCGATTTTTAGCTAGACTGTGACATTGCGGTGGACAGATCGGACACTTTTGGCACTTTTTTTGGGACCATTCACATTTATACAGCGATCAGTGCTATAAAAATGCACTGATTACTGTGTAAATGTCACTGGCAGGAAAGGGGTTAAATGTGTTCCCTGGGAGGTGTTTCTAACTGGGGGGGAATGGGACTGACTGTAGGAGGAGAGAGATCTCTGTTCCTAATCACTAGGAAGAGCAGATCTGTCTCTCCTCCTCTGTCAGAATAGGGATCTGTCTGTTTACATTAACAGATCCCCGTTCTGGCTCTCTGAAGCGATTGCGGCCACCAGCCACGCACAGGTCCTTTTTATACTCCTTTACATGTATAGAGCCATGACAGGTCCACTTTAGTTATCATGATATAAAATAATGAATGTGGGGTATTTGGTGGGCGTGATTTTTTTTTGGGGGGGGCAGCATTTAATTCTTGGTACCAGGCAGCACAATGTCTTGGGCCGGCACTGCGCGCTGCCCCCGACTGATAGCAGTGACGTTAGCGGAGAGCGGACTTCAGACCGCCCTCCGCTGAAAACGGGTCACAGGAGTGCAAAACGAATTGCACTCCTGTGACCCAGAGGAGAAGCCCAGCCTAAAAAGCTCAGGCTGGACTTCTCCTTTAATAGATTGGCAAGAACGGTTCTTCATGAATCCATGCCGATTACTGCTAATGGTTAAAAGATCAGCCAAGAGATGAAGAGAGAACGTCTTTATAACCACAGAACTGACCACACCGGACGCCGTCCTCTCCATTCTCTATCAGCCTGGACGATAAATCGCACATCTGCAGAATGTTGATAAGCACACATGGACCGCAAATCCACAAATTACAACACTGATGAAATGTTTCCTGCCACTCTGGGATAACATCAGGGGGGGGGGGGGGGGGGGGTTGTGAGTTCCTACTGTGCTGGAGGGATAAGGTAAGTATTTATGCCTCATGCATGCTCCCCTAGACATATCGTGCATTTAACCCTTGCAGTGCGGGAGGACTCTCTGCAAAGGTGAATTTTTTTTTATTTTTAATTCTCAGAGTTAAGCTTTAAATAAAAAAATAAAAAATTTAATATTCCACATGCAGAATTAATGCAAATGCACTTCCTAAGCACCAGGCCTTTTTTTTTTTTAAACTCTTTTTGTTCACATTTAACAATCAGTATTTTTTTGCAAGAAAATTTGTTACTTAGGTCACCCAAACGTTATATATATTGTTTTTTTTTTGGTTTTTCTTTAAAGCAGAGGCCCTAGAGAATAAATTGGTGGGTGTTATAATTTTTTATGTCACACAGTATCTGCTCAACTGTTTTTAAAATTTTATTAAAAAAAAAAAAAAAACAATACATAGCCCATTTTTTCTGTAAAATTTAAAAGATGATGTTATGCCAAGTAAATAGATACCAAACATGCCACACCTTAAAATTGTGCATGCCTGCGCAATGGTGACAAACAACGTACATTTTATTATTAATAGGCAACACTTTAAAAGACTTTACAGGTTACCACTTTCGATTTACAGAGAGAGTCTAGTGCTAGAATTACTGCCCATGATCTGACGTTCGCGGCGATACCTTACATGTGTGGGACGATCGATGTTATGCAAACTGTGGATTTAGCTGTATGCAAAAGTTAAATTCTATCCACCACTGTTAGGGGGGAATACTTCCCACTGACCTCCAATATAAGGGGAATTTCCCCACTGACCTCCAGTATAAGGGGAATTTTTCCCACTGACCTCCAATATAAGGGGGATTTTTCCCACTGACCTCCAGTATAAGGGTAATTTTTCCCACTGACCCTCAAATATAAGGGTAATTTTTCCCACTGACCTTCAGTATAAGGGTCATTTTCCCACTGACCCTCAAATATAAGGGGTATTTTTCCCACTGACCTTCAATACAAAGGGGCATTTTTCCCACTAACCTCCAATATAAGGGGCATTTTTCCCACTAACCTCCAATATAAGGGGCATTTTTCCCACTAACCTCCAATATAAGGGGCATTTTTCCCACTAACCTCCAATATAAGGGGCATTTTTCCCACTAACCTCCAATATAAGGGTCATTTTTCCCACTGACCTCCAGTATAAGGGTCATTTTTCCCACTGACCTCCAGAATAAGATTCATTTTCCCACTGACCGCCAATATAATGGGGCATTTTCTCACTGATCTCCAATAAAAGGGGCATTTTTCCCACTGACCACAAGCATAAGGGTAATTTTTCCCACTGACCTCCAGTAAAAGGGTAATTTTCCCACTGACCCTCAAATATAAGGGGCATTTTTCCACTGATCTCCAATACAAGGGTCATTTTTCCCACTGACCTCCAGAATAAGGGTCATTTTTCCCACTGACCTCCAGAATAAGGGTCATTTTTCCCACTGACCTCCAGAATAAGGGTCATTTTTCCCACTGACCTCCAGAGTAAGGGTCATTTTTCCCACTGATCTCCAATATAAGGGGTCTTTTTCCTACTGATCCTCCAGTACAAGGGTAATTTTTCCCACTGACCTCCAGTACAAGGGTCATTTTTTCCAATGAACTCCAGTACAAGGGTCATTTTTTTCCACTGACCTCCAATATAAGGGGCATTTTTCCCACTGACCTTTAATATAAGGGTAATTTTTTCCACTGATCTCCAATATAAGGGGTCTTTTTCCTACTGATCCTCCAGTACAAGGGCAATTTTTCCCACTGACCTCCAATATAAGGGCTATTTTTCCCACTGACCTCCAATATAAGGGGCATTTTTCCCACTGACCTCCAATATAAGGGGCATTTTTCCCACTGACCTCCAATATAAGGGGCATTTTTCCCACTGATCTCCAATATAAGGGGTATTTTTCCTACTGACCTCCAATGAAATGGTTTTAGTAGGGATTCCCCAAGACATGAAGATTATTTCAAGGGTCCCTAAAGGGTAAAAAGGGCGATCAAGGCTGCAGAAGGCCAATTTGATGGTTCCACCTAAAAAACATTTATACAAATCTATGAAAGGATAGAGTAAAAAAATGATTTGTTAAGTCCAGATTACCAACGACTAGCCAGTTCCGATTCCCATTTCTCCAGAGTGGCCCCCGATTTAAATGCTTTATAGCTTCCTGAGCCTAATGCACTGACAAATAAAAGGGGCCACAAGGGAACTGGGGCCACTTAATCCGGAGGACACAAGACAAATTGATTGAGGCCAGCGAGCTTAAGAAGACCCGGGTACAGATCATCCTTCTCCACGCCTGACAGAGGGGACGGGAACACGTTAATAATTCATTAAAAGAGTTTAAATAAATAACGAACGGTCTTATATCCTCATCATCTTCGTATGACACTCGGAGGACGCAAATAGATCGCAGTGACCTTGATTTGTGTTGAGGAGGCAAAAGAGTCACCAAAGCTTAAAAAAAAAAAACACTAAATAAAATGCAGAAAACCAATTAAGAGCTGAAGAGATTTTTGTTCCCCTTAAGAAATCTCACGCCATTGGTCAGCGTGGCGCCACCTCCGGGTTAGATTAATTAAAGGGCCAGTAAGCACAAACCCAACATTAATCTCATGTAGAAGAACATTTCAGATATTTATCAGAACTTTATACATTAACCAATTCAGCACCAGAAGTTTTAACCCCCCCCCCCCCACCTTTATGGCCAGGCCATTTTTTTGCAGTAAGGCACTGCGTTATTTTAACTGACAATTGCGCGGTCGTGCGACGTTGTACCCAAATAAGATTTATGTCCTTTTTTTCCCACAAATAGAGCTTTCTTTTGGTGGTATTTGATCACCTCTGCGTTTTTGATTTTTTGCGATATAAACATAAAAAGACCGACAATTTAAAAAAATTTTTTTTTTTTTTTTTTTTTTTTTTTTACTATTTGCTATAAACACATCCAATAAAAAAAAAAAAAAAGTGAAAAATCTAATTTCTTCATCAATTTAGGCCAATATGCATTCTGCTACATATTTTTGGTAAAAAAAATCCCAATATATACTGATTGGTTTGCACAAAAGTTATACCGCCTACAAACTATTATTTTTATGGAATTTTAATTGAATGTTTCTTTTTTTTTTATTACTAGTCAGTGCCGGTTCACACCGGGGCAACACGACTTCCAGCGAGACTTATCAAGGCAACTTGGAGACGACTTGGCGCGACTTCAGCGCTACTTGGAGCGACTTACAACGCGACTTCAAGTCGCCTTCAGGACAGGCGACATTGCCAGGGGCCAATCACATAATTATCTGCTCTGTGGGAGGGAGGGGTTTGCCTTAGAAAACAATTTTTATTTCCTGGAAAGTTGCTTCAGTTAAGACAGGGGATCCGACTTTGGAGGCGACTTCCATTGAAATCAATGGGTACAAGTCGCCTAGAAGTCACCTTGAAGTAGTACAGGAATCTTTTCTGAAGTCGGAGCGACTGCAGTAGTGTACATTAAGACGGCTCTCATTGACTAACATGTAATTTCTCATGTCGCGCGACTTGGGGGGACACAAGTCGGATCCCAAGTCGCGGTAGTGTGAACCGGCACTAATGGTGGCGACCAGCAACTTAAAGTGGGACTGTAATATAGCGGCGGACAAATCGGACACTTTTTTGGGGACCAGTGACACTAATACAGTGATCAGTGCTAAAAAAAATATGCACTGTCACTGTACTAATGACACTGGCAGGGAAGGGGTTAACATCAGGGGCAAACAAAGGGTTAAATGTGTCCCTAAGGGGTGCTTTTTAACTGTGGGGGGGGGGAGGTGCTTTTACTATAAGAAGACAGAGATCCGTGTTTCTGCTTAGCAGAAACACAAGATCTCTGTCTTCTCCTGTCACAGAACGGGTGATCTGCCCTGTTTACATAGGCAGATGGCCATTCTGTCTGCTTCGGGAACAATTGGCTGGTCCCGGCGGACATCGGGTCCGCCAGACCTGCTGATTGGCTCCCGCTGTGTACAATCACAGTGGGAGCGGGTCGCCGATGGCGCGCGCGCGCACACGCCCCGGACCCAGAAGAAGAAATCACATACAGGTAGGTATCTGGGGCCGTCCTTCAGCAGTTAAAGAGAAGAAAATCTATAGAAATGTTTTAGTATTGGATACAGCGAGGAAGGATTAGAACTCCTGTCTTTTTTTTACTGCTGTACAGAGTTCCGTCTGATCTCACTGGTGGCGGAGTTTACCTCCCTTCTGAAAACTGATCTGCAGTGGATTGTTTTTCAGAGACATTTGAACAGCGGTTTGAAGGTGTTTTTTTACATTTACATTGCAATACTGTTAACCACTTCCAGACCGGGCCAGTTCTGGCATTCCTCTCATTTTTTTTTTTGCTAAAAAATTATATATATATTTTTTAGCAGAGGCCCTAGAGAATAAAACGGTGGGCAGTGCGTATTTTTAGGTCACACGATATTTGCACAGCGGATTTTCAAACGCAAATGTTTTGAAAAAAAAAAAAAAGACACTTTAATGGATTTTATTGCACAAAAAAAAAAACAATATAATACCCAATTGTTTGGTAGAATAGAAAAGATGATGCTACGCCAAGCAAATAGATACCAAACATGTCGCGCTTTAACCACTTGCTTACAA
This sequence comes from Rana muscosa, assembly GCA_029206835.1. Classification (NCBI taxonomy): domain Eukaryota; kingdom Metazoa; phylum Chordata; class Amphibia; order Anura; family Ranidae; genus Rana; species Rana muscosa. The sequence goes on along the minus strand of CM055124.1, from coordinate 311,155,672 downwards.
GGCACTTTCACCCCCTTCCTGCCCAGGCCAGGTTTCAGCGCTGTCACACTTTGAATGACAATTGTGCGGTCATGTAACACTGTACCCATATGACATTTTTATCATCCTTTTCACACAAGTAGATCTTTCTTTTGGTGGTATTTGATCACCACTGGGGGGTGTGTTTTGTTTTTTTGTTTTGCTAAACAAACAAAAAAAAAGACCATTTAAAAGAAAACTGAAAAAAGCAAAGTTTTTCATATTTGGTTATAAAATTTAGCAAACAGGTAATTGTTCCCCTTCACTGATGGGCACTGATAGGTGACACAGATTAGCAGCACTGGTGGGCACTGATAGGTTGGCACTGATGGACAGCACTGGTGGGCACTGACAGGTTGGCACTGGTGGGCACTGATAGGTTGGCACTGGTGGGCACTGATGGACAGCACTGGTGGGTACTGATAGGTTGGCACTGATGGAATTAACTGGTGGGCACAGATAGGTGGCACTGATGGGCAATGACTGGCAGCACTGGTGGGCACTGATAGGTGGCACTGATAGACAGCACTGGTGGGCACTGATAGGTTGGCACTGATGGACAGCACTGGTGGACACTGATAGGTTGGCACTGGTGGGCACTGATAGGTTGGCACTGGTGGGCACTGATGGACAGCACTGGTGGGCACTGATAGGTTGGCACTGATGGAATTAACTGGTGGGCACAGATAGGTGGCACTGATGGGCAATGACTGGCAGCACTGGTGGGCACTGATAGGTGGCACTGATGGACAGCACTGGTGGGCACTGATAGGTTGGCACTGATGGACAGAACTGGTGGGCACTGATAGGTGGCACTGATGGGCAATGATTTGCAGCACTGGTGGACACTGATAGGTGGCACTGATGGACAGCACTGGTGGGCACTGATGGACAGCACTGGTGGGCACTGATAGGTTGGCACTGATAGACAGCACTGATGGGCACTGATAGGTTGGCACTGATGGACAGAACTGGTGGGCACTGATAGGTGAAACTGATGGGCAATGACTGGCAGCACTGGTGAGCACTGATAGGTGGCACTGATGGACAGCACTGGTGGGCACTGATAGGTTGGCACTGACGGACAGAACTGGTGGGCACTGATAGGTTGCACTGATGGGCAATGACTGGCAGCACTGGTGGGCACTGAGGGGACTGATGTCCCTCTAACAGAAGTCGGTTAATGGCTTTCTTCTTTCCATCATGCTGACAGCTTAAGGGGGAAAAAAAACGTTACCGGCTTTTGTTTACCTCCGTAAAATGCTGTCATTGGCTGGCAGCTGATCACATGGTAAAGAGCCCGCTGTGATTTGCCCTTTTTCACCCAATCTGCGATCAGCCGAGTCCCAAGGACGCCCTCCCGACAAAACGAAACCTGCGCTGTAGCCGTCTTTCAGGTATAGCGTGTGCGCCAACTGGTTAAAATTGCGTCCATTCCGTGGAACGGCTCCAAATTACGGTACCTAAAAATCTCCATAGACAACGCTTTGAACGCCTTTACAAGTGATCAGTTTAGAGTTACACAGGAGGTCTGGCACTAAAACGATTGATCTCGCTCTGACATTTTCTGCAATATCTCATGTCTAGAGCGATTGGCATTTACATATGCGTGCGGGACCACGTGTGCGTTTGCATTTGTGCGTTGGCACAGGGGAAAGGGGGGGGCGCTTTATTTATTTATTTTTGTATTATTTTTTTTATTTTATTTTTTTACACAAACTTGTTTTTATTTTTATCAACTTTATTGCTAATACAAGGGATGAACAAAATCCCTTGTAATAGCATGGACTGTGACAGGTCCTCTTTATGGAGAGATCTGGAGTCTATTAGATCCTACATCTCTCCTCTGGCCTCCAATGCAGCCGATCACACACAGATCTGTCTGATTGGCTGCTTCTCTCAAAAACCAAACAGCATGTGGCATTCAGTGGCCATTACTATCGCCAAATGCAAGTCTATGCGGCTGCAGCAGACATGTACAATGCATGCGAATGAGGCGTGGTTAAGCGGCATCTACAAGGATAAAACCAGGCGGGGAGGAGGTGGAGGCGGCAACATAACACCTCCTAACTGCCCATCAAAGGCCCACTGAAAAGCAACCCAACACAGATTGTTCTTCAGAGGGCACAGCACGTGTGAAAAAGCACCAATGGGTTAAGCCAGTGTTTTTAAAGATTTAAAGTGTAAGATCACCTTTACAGAAATAAAAAAAAAAGTTCTTCCATGGATCTCCGAGATAGACAGGATTAGAACTTTTCTAAAGAATTGAATTCCATGTCTACCGAGACCACGCTGTAATGTGATTGGTCCGTAGTATGTACCCCTCCCCCAGTCTTATGGCCGACATCCTCCGTCTAAATCTCTGCATGCCCCCCCCCCCCCCCCTCAATCATCTACAGGACAAAACCAGGCCGACAGAACAATCGGATATTTCTGGAACTCAGATTTTAATTAGATTCTATAAATAGAAAATGGAAATTTAGGAGAATATTTGACTTTAACAATAAAAAGGTGGAGATATAAATAGATATAGATAGAGAGATAGATAGATAGATAGAGAGATAGATAGAGAGATAGAGAGATAGATAGATAGATAGATAGATAGATAGATAGATAGATAGATAGATAGATAGATAGATAGAGAGAGCGATAGAGAGAGCGATAGAGAGAGCGATAGAGAGAGCGATATAGAGAGCGATAGAGAGAGAGAGAGATGGATAGAAAGACACAAGATTAAAAATGATAGAATGATAGATAAAAGAGATAAAGAAATAGAACAGACAAGCAGATGTACAGATAGCAGACAAAGATGGATAAAATAGAATGTTTAGTGATATATCAATAGATAAGACATATAAGAAAGATTAGAAAGTTAGATAAGACAGAGATAAAGTTTAAATATTAGACAGACAAACCAGACTGATATGACACATAAGAAAGTGACAAAAAGATAGTCAGGCAGACAAAGATAGATAAAACATATATAAGAAAGTGATAGAATGAAAGATGAAATAGATAAGACATATAAAGAAAGATTAGAAAGTTGAATAAGACGGACCGATAAATAGATGGACTGATAGATAGATCTGCAGACCAGCAGATGTACAGACAAAATCTAAAACAGATACAAAAGATGAGATAAAACATAAAGAAAGAAAGAAAGAAAGAAAGAAAGAAAGAAAGAAAGAAAGAAAGATTAGAAAGTTGGATAGGACAAACCGATAGATAGAGAGATAGACAGACTGATAGAGAGATGGACCGACAGACATAAAAATAGGGATATAATGATAGAAAAAACACATAAGACATATAAAAAGATTACAAAGTTGGATAAGACAGAAAGACAATCTAAAAAAAAGTGACAGAATGATTTATAAAATATATTATATGACATTAAGAAGACATAAGAAAGTGATTTGATGAGATGGATTAGAGATGAAATCACACAGAGGAGTCAGATAAATAAAGTAAAAACATTCCTTCTGAATAATAAAACTTCCCTCCCGAGATTGTGCGCTCATCATACCCTGCACTGCGCTCATCATACACTGCACTGCGCTCATCATACCCTGCACTGCGCTCATCATACACTGCACTGCGCTCATCATACACTGCACTGCGCTCATCACACGCCGCACTGCGCTTATCACACGCCACACTGCGCACATCACACGCCACACTGCGCTCATCACACACTGCGCTCATCATACACTGCACTGCGCTCATCATATACTGCACTGATCATACGCCGCATTGCGCTCATCATACACTGCACTCATCACACGCCACACTGCGCACATCACACGCCACACTGCGCACATCACACGCCGCACTGCGCACATCACACGCCGCACTGCGCACATCACACGCTGCACTGCGCTCATCACACACTGCACTCATCACACACTGCGCTCATCATACACTGCACTGCGCTCATCATACACTGCACTCATCACACGCCGCACTGCGCTCATCACACGCCACACTGCGCACATCACACGCCACACTGCGCACATCACACGCCACACTGCGCACATCACACGCCACACTGCGCACATCACACACTGCACTGCGCTCATCATACACTGCGCTCATCATACACTGCACTGCGCTCATCATATACTGCACTGATCATACGCCGCATTGCGCTCATCATACACTGCACTGCACTCATCATACACCGCACTGCGCTCATCATACGCCGCACTGCGCTCATCATATGCCGCACTGCGCTCATCTAATGCCGCACTGCGCTCATCACACGCTGCACTGCGCTCATCATACCCTGCACTGCGCTCATCATACGCCGCACTGCGCTCATCATACGCCGCACTGCGCTCATCATACGCCGCACTGCGCTCATCATACGCCGCACTGCGCTCATCACACGCCACACTGCGCTCATCACACCCTGCACTGCGCTCATCACACCCTGCACTGCGCTCATCACACCCTGCACTGCGCTCATCATACACTGCACTGCGCTCATCATAGCCTGCACTGAGCTCATCATACCCTGCACTGCGCTCATCATACCCTGCACTGCGCTCATCATACACTGCACTGATCATACTCCACATTGCGCTCATCATACACCACGCTCATCATACGCTGCACTGCGCTCCTCACACACTGGACTGCGCTCATCATACACCTCACTGCGCTCATCATACACCGCACTGCGCTCATCATACACCAGACTCAACATACACTGCGCTCATCATACACCAGACTCATCATACACCAGACTCATCATAGGCCACATTTAGGAGTTTACAGGTAGACCCCCCCCCCCCCAAAAAAATCCTGTTCAGGAGAGGAGTTTTTGAGCATTTACCAAAAAAATTTAATAAAAAGTGCCTAAAACACACATTATTACACTCTAATGGGCAGAATAAATGAACATTCCGGCCAACAGAATGCAATAACACCAGACGCAGAAACACATGTGAACGCACATGCAAAAACGCGCTTTTTTACCACGTTTTGCTGCTGCTAAACTCCTGAAGGAGAACACGGTGTGCATGTGGCCTGAAAGTTCATATATACATAAATATTTGTATTTATTTAAATTGTTACAATATAAAATAAAATAAAAATTAATTATATATATATATATATATATATATATATATATATATATAGTTGTTATTTATTACTATTGTTTTTTTTCACAATAAATATTGCTATAAAAAAAGAATACATATATTATATATATATATATATATATATATATATATATATATACACACACACACATATATATATATATATATATATATATATATATATATATATATATTTTTTTATTATTTATATACACACACACACACATATATATATGTATGTATTCTTTTTTTTTATAGCAATATTTATTGTGAAAAAAACAATAGTAATAAATAACAACAACAACTATATATATATATAAATATAAACAATACAATTATATGTATACGGTATATATATATAAAAAGAAAAAAAGCAAACAAAAAATATATATAAAATAAGATATATAAGTATATTTAAAAAAAAAAAAAGAAAATAATCTGAAGACTTTCTGAGAGAGAGTGCGAGAGAGAGAGAGAGAGAGTGCGAGAGAGTGAGAGAGAGAGAGAGAGAGAGAGAGAGAGAGAAGGTTGTCAGGAAGCTCTTACCTTGTCACCCTGCAGCAGAAAATGCCTGAACTGCAAAGTCCAAACCGGTGAGTCTAGAAGAAGCGGTTCTGCAGATGGTGCAGAAATTTCAGCAGAATTGGGGAGGAATGCATTGTTAAGCAGATCCCTCCCCAGGTAAATTGGGAAAAGCTTGTCTATCTGCTGCTTTTACCACTCGGCTAAAATCCATTTCAAAGTGGATATTAGGAGGAGGAGGAGGAGGAGGAGGAAGAGGAAAATATCAATGCAGCTACAAGAATATCTCTTAATGCCCGTGGTACATCCTGAGTCGGCATCTTTGTGTCAGGATGACGGCATGCAGGATCCCTCCGTGGAAGTAATGCAAAGTGACATTGCTGACAGATACAAGCGCCACAAAGAGAATGTCAATCACATGTCTTTGCACCCAAATCGACAATATGTAGCCACAGATGAAGACATCCGCGGCCAATGAAAGGCCCCAGGCCTGCGGTTGGAAATTATGCACGCGCGGACTCTGATAATACAGTTGGCTGCGCGTGGTGACCAAGTCAGAGAGGAAAGTAAAACGACATTAATGAGGTCGGTACGTCGGGCGCGGGTCCAGCCTGTCTTAAAGGATAAGTGCGCTTTGGACAAAACGACAGTATCGGTGGTCTACCATAGGACAGGAAGTGGGGTTCCCCTACAACATTCTGGTCTGTATTGCTCAGGAAGCCAGCTATAAAGGAGGCCCTGCGAGGATCATCTATGTGTGGGCACCTACAGGTCCTAGGGGCTATGGCTACCCACTTATTTCACCAAGGAGCAGGGTGGCTATATTTCTACATACAGTGGGACCAAGACATGGTGGCTACGTTCCTACATACAGTGGGGCCAAGACAGGGTGGCTACATTCCTATGTAGCGCCCTTCCCAAATGGTTGGGACGCTATGTGTAAATTTAGGGGTATGTCTGAGCCATAGTTGGGCTTAGATCAGTTGATTAATCTAAGTTTGCTTCTGCTCTAGGTGCGATGCTGCCTGGCTGTAGGGTTCCCTGTTCGCCTGTAGGTGGCACTGCCACCACCGGCCCAGGTTGAACTACAAGGGTATCACAGCGCCTTGGGTGTCCTTTCTCGGCAGCAGTGCAGTGGGCGTGATTAACCCGCTGTGCATGCTGGGAGAGGGTACAAAAGGGGCAGACGCCATAGATTTCGGGGTGTTCATTCACACCTTCAGCCCGAGGCTACATCGCTACCTGGTAGGCCCCGCTCTGCTGGCTGGGGCCTATACCTTCGGAAGGGATCCTAGGCTACCCACCTGCGGGAAGCCTGCTCTTAGGAAAGGAGGCCAGGGGAGAATCTGCCCCAGAGGAGACTGGCAACAGTACTGCTGTCTTGGGAGGAGGCCTGGAAGCTCACCTAAGGAGGGATCCATTGCTTTAAGCCCTGCAATACGCCAATCTGACCTAAAGGTTCTCTCTATTGCTTGGCTGGGAGGTTCGGGAGTTTGACAATCCTGTGGTAGAGGATTCCTGATCGTATCCATAAGTTTTCTCAGATTAAATTGATCCGTTCTTCATCCCGGCTGCTAGGACCAGTGAGAGGGACTATCCGGGTGAGCAATACCCACTCAGGCTTGAGTGGCGATGTTGTGTCTTTAGTGCTGCGTGCCTGAACCTTCCCCTGTTCTTCTCTCGTTCCTACTTTCCTCTCAAGTTCCCTCAGCAAAGTAAATAAAGCCTTATTGTTTCTTTTTACATCTGTGTGGACATTGGCCTTTCTAGAGACATTTTTATACCCTGACAACGGAAGCCTTGGAGGTAGTTTGCATGACCCAAAACAAAACCATCAGCCCGGCCTCAGAGGGGGGGGGGGGGGTACCGCTACACCGACATACAGTGGGACCAAGACAAGGTTGCAATGCTGCTATATACAGTGAGACCAAGGTAGGGTGACCAAGACAGGGTGACTACGTTCCTACATACAGTGAGACCAAGACAGGGTGACTACGTTCCTACATACAGTGGGACCAAGGCAGGGTGGCTACGTTCCTACACACAGTGGGACCAAGGCAGGGTGGCTACTTTCCTACATACAGTAGGACCAAGACAGGGTGACTACGTTCCTACATACAGTGGGACCAAGGCAGGGTGGCTACGTTCCTACATACAGTGGGACCAAGGCAGGGTGACTACATTCCTACATACAGTGGGACCAAGGCAGGGTGACTACGTTCCTACATACAGTGGCACCAAGACAGGGTGACTACGTTCCTACATACAGTGAGACCAAGGCAGGGTGGCTACGTTCCTACATACAGTGGGACCAAGGCAGGGTGGCTACGTTCCTACATACAGTGAGACCAAGGCAGGGTGGCTACGGTCCTACATACAGTGGGACCAAGACAGGGTGACTACGTTCCTACATACAGTGGCACCAAGACAGGGTGACTACGGTCCTACATACAGTGAGACCAAGGCAGGGTGGCTACGTTCCTACATACAGTGGGACCAAGGCAGGGTGGCTACGTTCCTACATACAGTGGGACCAAGACAGGGTGACTACGTTCCTACATACAGTGGGACCAAGGCAGGGTGGCTACATTCCTACATACAGTGGGACCAAGACAGGGTGACTATGTTCCTACATACAGTGAGACCAAGGCAGGGTGGCTACGTTCCTACATACAGTGGGACCAAGATAGGGTGGCTACATTCCTACATACAGTGGGACCGAGGCAGGGTGGCCACATTCTGACATACAATGGAGAATGAACATAGCCAACCTCTAACAGGAAGTTAAAAAAAAAGGAATTGGGAGAGCTGGAGGAGGGTGAGAGTAATAGAAGAGTTTTTTTCTGAGGGAAGAATACTAACAGTACTTGGAAAGAATTATTTTTAAACCAAAGATCCCTCAGGAAGTTGCCATCTTGGTTCAGTTTGTTTGCCAAATCTAGCATCCAATTTTCTGTATTCCATATCTTGTCCTTTCTGGATTTCAGACTTTTGACCCATTTTAGCCCCGAAGAAGGGGAAACCCAACAACCCAGGAAACACATTGGCTTTCTCTTAGCAATTATAAATAAAATAACTAACTATCTGGACTTTCCCCTGACCTCCAGTCCTGGTGACCCCAATCACTGGGAGAAGAAGAGGTGGAACCTCCCCAACCCGGGGACAGGACAAAATGTGTCAAAAATTCCAAACATTTTCTGTTTCATCCAAACAAAAAAAAAAAAAAAAGCTGGAGATTTGATGTAAAATCCGACAGGACCACGTAAATCATGGAAAATAGTTCTGAGGGAGCCGTGAAGATTTGTTGGTGGTTTCCTCAACCCTGTTGAGTATTCTAATAAATTTGCATTTCAATTAGGCTTTCACTCCGTATATTATTAACGTCAGACTCTTCAAACCCACTTGACAGTTACCCTTTCGCTTTTTTGTCAGGGAACCAAATCATATGTATGAATCAGCAAGGCGGGCACACCCGTCATTCGAAAATTGCTGATTCTGAGCAGATTAATTGGCGCCGGGGAGCTGTATAGGGCCTTCCACCCGCAGAACACCATTTATAATTGGAAGGAGACACATTCTTTGACAATTGAGGAGACGTGAAGGGCGACTGTCCAAATACTGTACATCCTTGTAAATTGCTTACCAGACCTTATAATGCTGTTTAGCTGGTCTTGAGATTCTGACATCCACCTCATAGCTGATCTCCTTTGGATTGGAGTGTTTATCGAGCTTCAAGACTTACGCTACACTGTATGCAATGATACACAGCACTGGAGTGAGTATCCATCATAATGCACACAACGGCAAGCGCTCAATGGTTAGCACGGGACATCTTACCGGAAGAAGAATCCTCAGACGTGCTCAATGGTCAGCATGATACACCTTACCGGAAGGAGAATCCTTAGACGTGCTCAATGGTCAGCACGGGACACCTTCCCAGAAGAATCTTCAGACGTGCTCAATGGTCAGCACGGGACATCTTACTGGAAGAAAAATCCTCAGAAGTGCTCAATGGTCAGCACGGGACACCTTCCCAGAAGAATCTTCAGACGTGCTCAATGGTCAGCTAGGGACACCTTACTGGAAGAAGAATCTTCAGATGTGCTCAATGGTCAGCACGGGACATGTTACTGGAAGAAAAATCCTCAGAAGTGCTCAATGGTCAGCACGGGACACCTTACCGGAAGGAGAATCCTCAGATGTGCTCAATGGTCAGCACGGGACATCTTACCGGAAGAAGAAGCCTCAGACGTGCTCAATGGTCAGTATGGGACATCTTACTGGAAGAAGTATTCTCAATTCTCCTCATTGGTCAGCATGGTCAAGTGGCTGTGATGACCAATGAGCACTTGCCATTGGGACCATTATAATGGGTACTCACTCTAGGGCCGTATATTGTTCTCAATGGCCAGCACGGGACATCTTACCGGAAGAATAATCCTCAGACGTGCTCAATGGTCAGCACGGGACATCTTACCAGAAGAAGAATCCTCAGAAGTGCTCAATGGTCAGCATGATACACCTTACTGGAAGGAGAATCCTCTGAAGTGCTCAATGGTCAGCATGGGACATCTTACCGGAAGAAGAATCCTCAGACATGCTCAATGGTTAGCACGGGACATCTTCCCAGAAGAAGAATCCTCAGACGTGCTCAATGGTGAGCATGATGCACCTTACAGGAAGGAGAATCCTCTGAAGTGCTCAATGGTCAGCACAGGACATCTTACTGGAAGAAGAATCCTCAGACGTGCTCAATGGTCAGCTAGGGACACCTTACTGGAAGAAGAATCTTCAGATGTGCTCAATGGTCAGCATGGGACATCTTACTGGAAGAAAAATCCTCAGAAGTGCTCAATGGTCAGCACGGGACACCTTACCGGAAGGAGAATCCTCAGATGTGCTCAATGGTCAGCACGGGACATCTTACTGGAAGAAAAATCCTCAGAAGTGCTCAATGGTCAGCACGGGACATCTTACCGGAAGAAGAAGCCTCAGACGTGCTCAATGGTCAGTATGGGACATCTTACTGGAAGAAGTATTCTCAATTCTCCTCATTGGTCAGCATGGTCAAGTGGCTGTGATGACCAATGAGCACTTGCCATTGGGACCATTATAATGGGTACTCACTCTAGGGCCGTATATTGTTCTCTATGGCCAGCACGGGACATCTTACCGGAAGAATAATCCTCAGACGTGCTCAATGGTCAGCACGGGACATCTTCCCAGAAGAAGAATCCTCAGATGTGCTCAATGGTGAGCATGATGCACCTTACAGGAAGGAGAATCCTCTGAAGTGCTCAATGGTCAGCACAGGACATCTTACTGGAAGAAGAATCCTCAGACGTGCTCAATGGTCAGCAGGAGAAACATTACCGGAAGGAGAATCCTCAGAAGTGCTCAATGGTCAGCATGATACACCTTACCGGAAGAAGAATCCTCAGAAGTGCTCATTGGTCAGCACGGGACATCTTACCGGGAGGAGAATCCTCAGACGTGCTCAATGGTCAGCATGATACACCTTACCGGAGGGAGAATCCTCAGAAGTGCTCAATGGTAAGCACAGGACATCTTCCCAGAAGAAGAATCCTCAGACATGCTCAATGGTCAGCATGATACACCTTACTGGAAGGAGAATCCTCAGAAGTGCTCATTGGTCAGCACGGGACATCTTACCGGAAGAAGAATCCTCAGACGTGCTCAATGGTGAGCATAATACACCTTACTGGAAGGAGAATCCTCAGACGTGCTCAATGGTCAGCATGATACACCTTACTGGAAGGAGAATCCTCAGAAGTGCTCATTGGTCAGCACGGGACATCTTACCGGAAGAAGAATCCTCAGACGTGCTCAATGGTGAGCATAATACACCTTACTGGAAGGAGAATCCTCAGACGTGCTCAATGGTCAGCATGATACACCTTACCGGAAGGAGAATCCTCAGAAGTGCTCAATGGTCAGCACGGGACACCTTCCAGGAAGAAAAATCCTCAGGCGTGCTCAATGGTCAGCATGATACATCTTACTGGAAGGAGAATCCTCAGAAGTGCTCAATGGTCAGCAGGAGAAACCTTACCGGAAGAAGAATCCTCAGACGTGCTTAATGGTCAGCACAGGACATCTTACCGGAAGAAGAATCCTCAGACGTGCTCAATGGTCAGCACGGGACACCTTCCTGGAAAAAGTATTCTCAATTCTCTTCATTGGTCAGCATAGTCAGGTGGCTGTGAAGACCAATGAGCACTTGCCATTGGGACCATTATGATGGGTACTCACTCTAGGTCCATATATTATGGCGTACGGACCCCTACACCGGCATCACGGCTGATATGTGCAATAGGGTCTAGAGGGGTGGCCAGGATATTTGGAGTTAGGTCAGCTTTTCATTTTTCATGAAAAGGTGAACTTACCCTTTAAGACTCATCTGACTGTCTGTGACCCATCGAGGAGAATTTCCTTATTCATTTATTACAGGTACTTATATTGCACCAACAATTTATGCAGCACTTTCCATAATTACTGTACATTCACACCTGATCCAAACTTTTTTTGAGCGTTTTTTTATATTTGTTTGTATTTGCGTTTATGTGTACAGTGTTTTTCAAGAGTTTGAGCATTGGTGTTTTTTGTTTTTTTTTATTTGCAAATAGAGAAAAATCTCATCCGTTTCATCATTTGTTGCTATGTTTTTAAGCTTTTTTTATCCGTTTTTATATATGTATTTTGTTTTTAAGGGATTAAGGGTTAGTGGTTAAAGATTAGGGTTAGGGGTTAATTTATTATTTATTTAGATCGGTTAGGTTAAAATTAGGGCTAAAGGATTAGGGTTGGGGGCTAATATTAGGGTTAAAGTGGAGTTTCACCCAAAAATGGAACTTCCACTTTAAAGAAAGGAGACCCCCTAACATGCCACATTTGGCATGTCATTTTTTTTTGGGGGGGGGGGGGGAGCGGAAACCTTCTCTTTTTAGAGGGTTCCAGCTCCCACTTCCTCCCTAGGTCGCCTTGGCGACCGGAAGTAAGTCACCTCTCCCCCCTCCCTCTCCGCAATCATCTGGGACACGTCACAGGTCCTAGATGATTGCTCCGCCAATCACGGTGCGCAGCGCAGCTCGCGCATGCGCAGTGCGTGCCCGGCTGTGAAGCCACAGCCCGGTGCCCACAGTGACAATGCCGGCGCCGCGGAGAGGAGAGGGAGACGAGCAGGGCTTTGTTCCCCCGCATCGCTGGACCCTGGGACAGGCAAGTGTCCGATTATTAAAAGTCAGCAGCTGCAGTATTTATAGCTGCTGACTTTTAATATTTTTTTTAGGCGGAACTCCGCTTTAAGGGCTGCATTTTTCTTATTTATTTTTTATTATTATTAATTTTCAATCACTGCATTTGAGCAGAAAAACGCTCAAAAATGTGCACTAATCTGCCCATTTGAGCTACAAAAAAAAGCTCTAGAACTTGTTTGAGCTTCACATGACCTGAAGTGGTGATGTGAACTGTCTCCATAGAGAACAATAGATTTCTCCTGCAGCGTTTTGGAGCTTCGAGTTGATGAAGTGTGGGAGGAAACCGGAGTACCCAAAGGAAACCAAACCTGGCACGGGGAGAACATACAAATTCCATGCAGGAAGTGCCGTGGTTGGGATTCAAACTGATACCCCAGTGTTGCTAGGTGGAGGTGCCAACTAGGAAGTAAAAGGAGATCTCGCAAAAGCAAAGGGCATATTCCCAGAATAGGTCTACCCATTGGAGGAATTTCCTTTTCTTCTGGACTGGTGACATCTCATGGTGACAACAGTCACCAGTACCAAGAGAGAGTGTGCACCTCCCCAGCAGAGACACAGAGAGCAATAAAAGCCAGAAAGCTTATGGCTTGGCAGACACTTTAGCTGTTGCTATAGGTTACTGCTAAAAGGCCAAAAGGAGGACTACAATACATTTTTCCTGAAAAAAGAAGAATCTTTGATTTCTCCAGCGCTCTGAGCATGCTCCCTGTTAAAAGGGAAAGATCTTCAGGGACTGAGGTCAGTACACTGTACAGGTATAGGCAATGGCCAGCCAGCTCTGCTTCAACTTTACATTGTCATTGTTTCTTACAGTGGAACTGAATTTATAAAGAAACCCCGTCTTCCATCAACTCCACCTCTACCACTACCAGCCGACGCCCAACTCCACCGCCGACACCCAACTCCACCGCCGACACCCAACTCCACCGCCGACACCCAACCCCACCGCCGACACCCAACCCCACCGCCGCCACCCAACTCCACCGCCGCCACCCAACTCCATTGCCGCCACCCAACTCCACCGCCGCCACCCAACCCCGCCGCCGCCACCCAACCCACCACCCAACTACTACTAACTCTCCTTGCCTGTAATAAAGAGGAACATATTATACTTTCAGACTGCATGATAGGCAGGTAATGGACGAATACACGGACCAGTTAGGGCTGTAAAGCTAGACTGAAATATATTTATTATTCATACAAAGCAACCTGTTAAAATATTGCATTGAAAATACACAACAGCAAACATATCCAACCAGCAGAGACTGAATGCAGCCCGATCGATGTTTGCACTATACGGGTCTAATGAGTCCTTTTCTTTCACTCCAATTGAAATGTTTCTGCTCTATAATTCATATATCTAATCATCACTTCTACTCGTCAGCAGACCTCCACTCCATGCTGTAAGCTAAAACAAAAAAGGTATATACACACCAATCAGACATAACATTGTGGCCACCCACCTAATATTGAGTAGGCCCCCTTTTTGCCACCAAAGAATCCCTGACCCCTCCAGGCAGGAACCCCACTAGACCTCTGAAGGTACGCTGTGGTATCTGGCACCAAGCCATCAGTAGCAGATCCTTTAAAGTGGTTCTAAACCCACTTTGACAACTTGCACCTACAGGTAAGCCTAGATTAAGTCTTACCTGTAGGTGCAAGAAATATCTCCTAAACCTACACAGTTAAGGAGATATTTGCAGATAAAACTGCACCGATGTCTACGGCGCATTCGCGCCGTAGACAACGGTGCAGGCGCACTGAGCGTCCCTGCATAATGAATGGGACATGCCAGTTTTCTCAATGCGTGTGACGTCATCGCCGCTCCGGCCAATCACAGCGCCAAAGCGGCGATACCGGGAAGAAGCTCTGAGGGGACATGGTGGAGGAGGGGATTGAGGAGGACTTTGGGGGCTTCGATTTCAGTTAAGTGCCACATAATGAGCTAGTATGCATAGCATACTAGCTCATTGAGACTTTTTCTTGCAGGGTTTTTTTTTCGTGAAAACTGTCAGAGGGTTTACTTCCTCTTTAAGTCATATAAGTTGTGAGGTGGGGCCTCCGTGGATCGGACTTGGTTTTCCAGCACATCACACAGACGCTCCGTTTGATTTAGATCTGGAGAATTTGGAGGCCAAGTCAACACTTTTCCAGCAATTTGAGCGCCAGTAGCTCTTCTATTGGATTGGACTACAGGGACAAGCATTCTCTCCCCACCTCCATCAATGAGCTTTCCCCTCCCCACCTCCATCAATGAGCTTCCCTTCCCCACCTCCATCAATGAGCCTTCCCTCCCCACCTCCATCAATGAGCCTTCCCTCCCCCACCTCCATCAATGAGCCTTCCCTCCCCCACCTCCATCAATGAGCCTTCCCTCCCCCACGTCCATCAATGAGCCTTCCCTCCCCCACGTCCATCAATGAGCCTTCCCTCTCCCACGTCCATCAATGAGCCTTCCCTCCCCACCTCCGTCAATGAGCCTTCCCTCCCCACCTCCGTCAATGAGCCTTCCCTCCCCCACCTCCATCAATGAGCCTTCCCTCCCCCACCTCCATCAATGAGCCTTCCCTCCCCCACGTCCATCAATGAGCCTTCCCTCTCCCACGTCCATCAATGAGCCTTCCCTCCCCCACCTCCATCAATGAGCCTTCCCTCCCCCACCTCCATCAATGAGCCTTCCCTCCCCCACGTCCATCAATGAGCCTTCCCTCTCCCACGTCCATCAATGAGCCTTCCCTCCCCACCTCCGTCAATGAGCCTTCCCTCTCCCACGTCCATCAATGAGCCTTCCCTCCCCACCTCCGTCAATGAGCCTTCCCTCCCCACCTCCGTCAATGAGCCTTCCCTCCCCACCTCCGTCAATGAGCCTTCCCTCCCCACCTCCGTCAATGAGCCTTCCCTCCCCACCTCCGTCAATGGAGACAAAAGGGAACTGACATCTGCAAGATTGTATTTGTTTAACAGTCACCACATCCCAAAAATGAAGTAAAAAAACAAAAACCCCCTCAGAGGTGGGACTTTAAAAGTGACTGCAAAACACACAGAGTATATTGAAATTGTATAGATTTAATAAATAAGTACAAAAAGGACAAATGAATATAAATCACATAAATTGTGTACAAGTCCAGAAAATTGGTTGCGTAGGTAAGGAGAAAAATTGAAACATTGATAGTCAAACCCTCTGTCAATGAGCCTTCCCTCCCCACCTCCGTCAATGAGCCTTCCCTCCCCACCTCCATGAATGAGCCTTCCTTCCCCACCTCCATCAATGAGCCTTCCTTCCCCACCTCCATCAATGAGCCTTCCCTCCCCACCTCCATCAATGAGCCTTCCCTCCCACTTCCATCAATGAGCCTTCCCTCCCCCACCTCCATCAATGAGCCTTCCCTCCTCCACCTCCATCAATGAGCCTTCCCTCCCCCACCTCCATCAATGAGCCTTCCTTCCCCACCTCCATCAGTGAGCCTTCCCTCCCCACCTCCATGAATGAGCCTTCCTTCCCCACCTCCATCAATGAGCCTTCCTTCCCCACCTCCATCAATGAGCCTTCCCTCCCCACCTCCATCAATGAGCCTTCCCTCCCCACCTCCATCAATGAGCCTTCCCTCCCACTTCCATCAATGAGCCTTCCCTCCCCCACCTCCATCAATGAGCCTTCCCTCCTCACCTCCATGAATGAGCCTTCCCTCCCCACCTCCATCAATGAGCCTTCCCTCCCCACCTCCATCAATGAGCCTTCCCTCCCCACCTCCGTCAATGAGCCTTTCCTCCTCACCTCCATGAATGAGCCTTCCTTCCCCACCTCCATCAATGAGCCCTCCTTCCCCACCTCCATCAATGAGCCTTCCCTCCCCACCTCCATCAATGAGCCTTCCCTCCCACTTCCATCAATGAGCCTTCCCTCCCCCACCTCCATCAATGAGCCTTCCCTCCCCCACCTCCATCAATGAGCCTTCCCTCCCCCACCTCCATCAATGAGCCTTCCCTCCCCACCTCCATCAATGAGCCTTCCCTCCCCCACCTCCATCAATGAGCCTTCCCTCCCCCACCTCCATCAATGAGCCTTCCCTCCCCACCTCCATCAATGAGCCTTCCCTCCCCACCTCCGTCAATGAGCCTTCCCTCCCCACCTCCATGAATGAGCCTTCCTTCCCCACCTCCATCAATGAGCCTTCCTTCCCCACCTCCATCAATGAGCCTTCCTTCCCCACCTCCATCAATGAGCCTTCCCTCCCCACCTCCATCAATGAGCCTTCCCTCCCACTTCCATCAATGAGCCTTCCCTCCCCCACCTCCATCAATGAGCCTTCCCTCCTCCACCTCCATCAATGAGCCTTCCCTCCCCCACCTCCATCAATGAGCCTTCCTTCCCCACCTCCATCAGTGAGCCTTCCCTCCCCACCTCCATGAATGAGCCTTCCTTCCCCACCTCCATCAATGAGCCTTCCTTCCCCACCTCCATCAATGAGCCTTCCCTCCCCACCTCCATCAATGAGCCTTCCCTCCCCACCTCCATCAATGAGCCTTCCCTCCCCCACCTCCATCAATGAGCCTTCCCTCCCCCACCTCCATCAATGAGCCTTCCCTCCTCACCTCCATGAATGAGCCTTCCCTCCCCACCTCCATCAATGAGCCTTCCCTCCCCACCTCCATCAATGAGCCTTCCCTCCCCACCTCCGTCAATGAGCCTTTCCTCCTCACCTCCATGAATGAGCCTTCCTTCCCCACCTCCATCAATGAGCCCTCCTTCCCCACCTCCATCAATGAGCCTTCCCTCCCCACCTCCATCAATGAGCCTTCCCTCCCACTTCCATCAATGAGCCTTCCCTCCCCCACCTCCATCAATGAGCCTTCCCTCCCCCACCTCCATCAATGAGCCTTCCCTCCCCCACCTCCATCAATGAGCCTTCCCTCCCCCACCTCCATTAATGAGCCTTCCCTCCCCACCTACATCAATGAGCCTTCCCTCCCCCACCTCCATCAGTGAGCCTTCCTTCCCCACCTCCATCAGTGAGCCTTCCCTTCCCCACCTCCATCAGTGAGCCTTCCCTTCCCCACCTCCATCAGTGAGCCTTCCCTTCCCCACCTCCATAAACGAGCCTTCCCTCCCCACCTCCATAAACGAGCCTTCCCTCCCCCACCTCCGTCAATGAGCCTTCCCTCCCCACCTCCGTCAATGAGCCTTCCCTCCTCACCTCCATGAATGAGCCTTCCTTCCCCACCTCCATCAATGAGCCCTCCTTCCCCACCTCCATCAATGAGCCTTCCCTCCCCACCTCCATCAATGAGCCTTCCCTCCCACTTCCATCAATGAGCCTTCCCTCCCCCACCTCCATCAATGAGCCTTCCCTCCCCCACCTCCATCAATGAGCCTTCCCTCCCCCACCTCCATCAATGAGCCTTCCCTCCCCCACCTCCATTAATGAGCCTTCCCTCCCCACCTACATCAATGAGCCTTCCCTCCCCCACCTCCATCAGTGAGCCTTCCTTCCCCACCTCCATCAGTGAGCCTTCCCTTCCCCACCTCCATCAGTGAGCCTTCCCTTCCCCACCTCCATAAACGAGCCTTCCCTCCCCACCTCCATAAACGAGCCTTCCCTCCCCCACCTCCATCAATGAGCCTTCCCTCCCCACCTCCATCAATGAGCCTTCCCTCCCCACCTCCATCAATGAGCCTTCTCTCCCCACCTCCATCAATGAGCCTCCTCCCCCCACCTCCATCAATGAGCCTTCCCTCCCCACCTCCATCAATGAGCCTTCCCTCCCCACCTCCATCAATGAGCCTTCCCTCCCCACCTCCTTCAATGAGCCTTCTCCCCCACCTCCATCAATGAGCCTCCCTCCCCACCTCCATCAATGAGCCTTCTCTCCCCACCTCCATCAATGAGCCTTCCCTCCCCCACCTCCATCAATGAGCCTTCCCTCCCCCCACCTCCATCAATGAGCCCCACCTCCATCAATGAGCCTTGGCTGCCCATGACCCTGTGGTCTGTTCTCCTTCCGTGGAGCACCTTCGGTTGGTCATGACCACTGCAGTTTGGAAACATCCCACAAGAGCTGCAGTTTAGGAGCTGCTCTGACCCAGTCGTCTTGACATGACAATCTGGTCCTTGTCAAAGTCCCTCAAATCCTTACACTTTCCCATCTTTTCAGCTTTTGATGAAACAACTTCAGGGACAACATGTTCACTTGCTAACTAATATATCCCACCCACTTTAAGATGCCATTGTAACAGGATAATCAATGTGATTTACTTTACCTCTCGGTGGTAATAATGTTGTGGCTGATTGGTGTACATTGATGGCTGGCAAATGGGCAAAAGGTGTCCTACAATGATTATTAGTATAATGACCAGCTAAGCTCATGTCAGCCCAAGAGCCTGTTGACCCTTCCAGTGACGGAGTTATTTGGCTTTTTTTTTTTTTTTTTTACATATATTAAAGGTTTGCCAGTGTCCAACTGCCTGAAGGTACGAGCCTTTAACCCCGGGACTATGAATAGGTTGCCTCTCTCCTTTACTGTACAACTAAGATAAATCATTTTAGGCCTGAAGATTACTTAAAACTCCCAAAACATAATATTTTCCAATAGAGACCCTGGAGAATAAAATAGTGGTAGTTCCAATTTTTATGTCACATGATATTAGAACAACAGTTTATCAAGTGTACATTTTCTGTAAAGAACAACAATAAAAGTAATTTTAGGGCACAGGAATGCAAAAGGTTACCCTATTTTTTTTAGTAAAATAGAAAAGGATGAGGTTGTGCCAAGTAAATAGATACCAAACATGTCAAGGCTTAAAGCGGATTTCCACCCAAAAGTGGAACTTTCGCTTATTCGTCACCTTCCCCCCCCCCCTCCAGTACCACATTCGTCACCTTTCCCCCCCCCCCCTCCAGTACCACATTTGGCACCTTTCGGGAGGGGGGGACCTGTTTGTGAAAGATAGACCAACACAAAGTGGCACATAATTGTGAAGTGGAAGGAAAATGATACAAATAAATATGTGAAAAGTGTGGGGGGGGGGGGGGGGGGGGATTTGTATGGCGCCTCCCGGAGTCAATACTTTGTAGAACCCCCTTTCTCTGCAAGTCTTTTTGGGGGTGTCTCTACCAGCTTTGCACATCTAGAGAGGGACATTTCTGCCCATTCTTCTTTGTAAAATATCTCAAGCTCTGTCAGATTGGATGGAGAGCGTCTGTGATCAGCAATTTTCAAGTCTTGCCACAGATTCTCAATGGGATTTAGGTCTGGACTGTGACTGGGCCATTCTAACACATGAATATGCTTTGATCTAAACCATTCCATTGTAGCTCTGGCTGTATGTTTAGGGTCGTTGTCCTGCTGGAAGGTAAACCTCCGCCCCAGTCTCAAGTCTTTTGTAGACTCTAACAGGTTTTGTTCTAAGATTGTCCTGTATTTGTCTCCATCAATCTTCCCATCAACTCTGACCAGCTTCCCTGTCCCTGCTGAAGAAAAGCATCCCCACCACATGATGCTGCCACCACCATGTTTCACGGTGGGGATGGTGTGTTCAGGGTGATGTGCGGTGTTAGTTTTCCCCACACACAGCGTTTTGCTTTTAGGCCAAAAAGTTGAATTTTGGTGTCATGTGACCAGAGCACCTTCTTCCACATGTTTGCTGTGTCCCCCACATGATTGCTGTGTCCCCCACATGGCTTCTCACAAACTACAAACAGGACTTCTTATGACTTTCTTTCCCCAATGTCTTTCTTCTTGTCACTCTTCCATAAAGGGCAGATTTGTGGAGAAGCACGACTAATAGTTGTCCTGTGGACAGATTCTCCCCCCTGAGCTGTGGATCTCTGCAGCGCCTCCAGAGTTACCATGGACCTCTTGGCTGCTTCTCTGATGAATGCTCTCCTTGCCCGGCCGGGTCAGTTTAGGTGGACGGCCATGCCTTGGTAGGTTTGCAGTTGTGCCATACTCTTTCCATTTTCCGATGATGGATTGAACAGAGCTCTGTGAGATGTTCAAAGCTTGGGAGATTTTTTTTTATAGCCTAACCCTGCTTTATACTTCTCCACAACTTTATCCCTGACCTGTCTGGTGTGTTCCTTGGCCTTCATGATGCTGTTTGTTCACTAAGGTTCTCTAACAAACCTCTGAGGGCTTCACAGAACAGCTGTATTTATACTGAGATTAAATGACACACAGGTGGACTCTATTTACTAATTAGGTGACTTCTGAAGGCAATTGGTTCCATTAGATTTTAGTTAGGGGTATCAGAGTAAAGGGGGCTGAATACAAATGCCCCCCCCCCCACACACACACACACACACACACTTTTCACATATTTATTTGCATCATTTATCATTTTCCTTCCACTTCACAATTATGTGCCACTTTGTGTTGGTCTATCACATAAAATCCCAATAAAATACATTTACGTTTTTGGTTGTAACATGACAAAGTGTGGAAAATTTCAAGGGGTATGAATACTTTTTCAAGGCACTGTAACTATCACCAATTCATGGAAATATTTTGAACTTCTTTTAATATCAGATTTTCTTCCCTACAAGTCTATCCGGTGGCGGCGCTCTCCCAGCATGCTCTGTGTAAATAGAATCGCTCGCCAAGTAAAAAAAAAAAAAAATGCCATTAAGTCTTAAAATGTCAGCGAAGCTCCTTCCCCCTCGTGGGAGCACCTGAAGCGCGCAGACTAATGTAACCGTGTCACCGGCTATTACCAGGCAGACCGTCACGGCTCTTACCAGGCAGACCGCCGTCGGCTATTACCAGGCAGACCGCCGCCGGCTATTACCAGGCAGACCGTCGCTGGCTCTTACCAGGCAGACCGCCGCCGGCTCTTACCAGGCAGACCGCCGCCGGCTATTACCAGGCAGACCGCCGCCGGCTATTACCAGGCAGACCGCCGCCGGCTATTACCAGGCAGACCGCCGCCGGCTATTACCAGGCAGACCGCCGCCGGCTATTACCAGGCAGACCGCCGCCGGCTATTACCAGGCAGACCGTCGCCGGCTATTACCAGGCAGACCGACGCCGGCTATTACCAGGCAGACCGCCGCCGGCTATTACCAGGCAGACCGCCGCCGGCTATTACCAGGCAGACCGCCGCCGGCTATTACCAGGCAGACCGCCGCCGGCTATTACCAGGCAGACCGCCGCCGGCTATTACCAGGCAGACCTTCGCCGGCTATTACCAGGCAGACCGCCGCCGGCTATTACCAGGCAGACCGTTGCCGGCTATTACCAGGCAGACCTTCGCCGGCTATTACCAGGCAGACCGCCGCCGGCTATTACCAACAGACCGTCGCCGGCTGTTACCAGGCAGACTTGTTTACTTGAAAAACCCGTCTGGACTCAGCAAAATCAGTTTTCAGATCTGCTTCTGAAACCTAAACCTGAACTCCGGGCAAAAAGACTTTTGAATGCAATTCTGTATTCATTATGACATCATTAAATATGTTTTTGTTCTCATTACAAGCCATGCAAATCCTGAATTCAATTCAGTATCCGCCTCTTGCAAGGCAGGGCTCAAACGGTTAAGAAGGGAACGGCACAAGAAACCAATTAGTTGTGTTGTAGTACAAGGAGCATGCTGACAGAAGGAGAGATCAGAGTGACAGAGAGAGATGAGCTCTTCCTGTTTCTCCTTTCACTGTCCAATCAAAGGCTGGAGGAGGAGCAAGACCTATAACGTGTTATTATTTCGAAACGCGTTGGATTCAGCAACTCTATTCATATTCAGGACCCAAATTTTTTGGGCTCCTTACAGTCACCTTCATGTATTTTGCATGGTTTATTATTTGATTTTATGTTTCCTTATCACCTGTGGTGATTTATGTCTATATTCAATAAATTTCTATATTTTATTTAATGTTTCTATATATTTTTGAATTTTTCTATATTTATATTTCATTGCCCTTAAAATCCCATTTTTTTAAGGTACATTTTCCTTATTCATAACGTGTTACCTAACGGCAGCAGAGAGAGAAAAAAAATGTCATTAGTCCTACCACACAGGGTTGTGCATTGTGGCAGAGCTGTGTATAAATGAGGACTGGATGGACAGAAATTCAAATTTCTAGGAAGGTAATGCGGTGGCGGTGCAGTGCTGCAGCCTTTGAGGGGTTAAAATACGTCATGCCGAATGGGAAATCTATTGTGGGTCGCCAAGAAGCGGCAGTGACTACATATGTGCAATGCATTTAGTTCCGAATCGAAATTCGGACAAAATTTGTCGTTATTCTAAAATTAGGATGGATGTGAATTCTGCATCACAATAGTAAACGAATCCTCCAAAATAAAGAAACCAAAATTTGTCCAAAATAAGAAATCCGAATTCAGAAACTAATATGAAAATGTAAACATGTTGCAATTCCTAGATGTGAAAAATTTGGCAGCCGCATTTGAAACGAAAAAAATCTTGAATTCAAATTTTAAAAATTTGGTCAAATTTAATAAAATTCCGTCAAATTCTGAAAATTTTTAATCAAATTCAAAAAATACGTTACTGGCTTGTTTGTACAAACATCTGATCAAATCGATCTCAGTTGTATCCAATGCTTTGGAGGCCAAGAGGAGAGATATGGAGACCATAAAGAGGACCTGTCACAACCCATTGCTATCACAAGGGATGTTGTTCATGCCTTGTGATAGCAATAAAGTAAAAAAAAAAAAAACACCTTTAACCACTTCATCACCGGGCTTTTTATACCACTTCCATACCGGGCCTATTCTAGCACTTCTCTCCTACATGTACAAATCATCATTCTTTTGCTAGAAAATTACTTAGAACCCCAAAATATTATATATGTTTTTTTAGCAGACACCCTAGGGAATAAAATGACGGTTGTTGCAACTTTTTATCTTGCACGGTATTTGCGCAATAATTTTTCAAACGCCTTTTTTTGGGGAAAAAAATGGTTTCATGAATTAAAAAATAACAAAACAGTAAAGTTAGCCCAATTTTTTTTGTAAAATATGAAAGCTTATGTTACGCCGAGTAAAAAGATATGTAACATGTCACGCTTTAAAATGACGCACACTCATGGAATGGCGCCAAACTTCGGTACTTAAAAATCTCCATAGGCGACGCTTTGAAAATTTTTACAGGTTACCAGGTTAGAGTTACAGAGGAGGTCTAGTGCTAGAATTGTTGCACGTGCTCTAACGCACGCGGCGATACCTCACACGTGTGGTTTGAATGGCGTTTACATATGCGGGTGGGACTTACGTGTGTGTTCGCTTCTAAGCGAGAGCTATTGGGGACGGGCGTTTTAAAAAAAATATATATATTTTTTTTTACTTATTTTTTTTATTTTTACTTTTCTTTTTTTACAATTTTTTTTTTTTTGATCACTTTTATTCCTATTACAAGGAATGTAAACATCCCTTGTAATAGGAATGTGTGACAGGTCCTCTTTATGGAGAGATGCGGGGTCAATAAGACCTCCCCCTCCCCCATCTCTCCTCCAGGCTGGAAAGCATGAGATCAGTAAAAAAAAAAAATCACGATCTCATACTTACAGCCGCAATGGCGGCTTTGTTTACATTTTAGGACCCGGGCGTGACGTCATCACATTGCGCCTGGGCCTCCGACGGTCATAGAGATGACAGGTGACCATCTGGTCACCAGTCATCTCTATGCTCATCACGTGACCCAGCACCGGTGCCCACGATTCTCTCTGGGTCCCCGATCGCACGGGAGAGCCTGGAGAAGCACCGGATGGCAGCGGGAGGGGGGGGGGATGTCCCCTCCCGCCGCCTATAAGAACGATCAAGCAGTGGAACCGCCGCTATGATCATTCTTATTGTGCGCAGGATCGCCGGCTGAAAAAAAGGATATCTGAATGATGCCTCTAGCTGCACCCATCATTCAGATATCCCCCCTCAAAGCCGAGGACGTCATATGACGCCCACCCGGAGGAAGAGAGGGTTCCTGCCGGCGTCATTTTGCTATGGCCCGGTATGGAAGGGGTTAAATAAAATGAATAATAAAATATAAAAAAAATATATATATAGCACCCCGTTCCCCCATGCGAATGCACTAGAGCTGCACCATTCTGGCCAAAATTAGAGACACAATTTTTTTGCTTAGAATAAAGATCTCGATTCTCGCAGCGTAACATCATCTTTCATATTATACAAAAAAAAAATATTGGGCTAACTTTACGGTTTAGTTTTTTTTTATTCATTCGTGTATTTTTTTCCCAAAAAAATTGCATTTGAAAAGACCGCTGCACAAATACAATGTGACATAAAATGTTGCAACAGCGGCCATTTTATTCTCTAGGGTCTCATATATATATATAATGTTTGGGGGTTCCAAGTAATTTTCTAGCAAACAATAATGATTTTAAACTTGAAACCAACATTTGTCAGAAAAAAGGTTTGGTCTTCAAGTGGTTAAACTTCCCTCATTTACAGACCGAACTGCATTCCTTTGATCTAAAGAACAAAATGTTACAATGTTTATAGTTAGTTCTGGCTGAATAATGTTGTGAAACTTGGCAGACTGCCTGTTTTTTTTCATTTATTTTTTGACAGCTGTGGGCTTGAGCAGAGAACTCTGCATAGAATCGGGAAAATGCTTTGTTAAGATCGTTAGGGAGGGAAAAAAAATTAAGAAAAATCGCAATTAACCACTTAAGGACCAGCCACTGTATATATACACGTCGGGAGAATGGCTCGTACAGGCACAATCACCTACCTGTACTTCCCCTTTAATTGCCCGACGTCGGGGTCGCGCACGCCGCCGGCAGCGCGCTCGCGACCCCCCTGCCTTCCCCGTGATTCGGACCGCGGGTCCCGCGGACTCGATCGCTGCGGGGATCCCCGCGATCGTCTCACAGAGGCATGGAGCGGGGAGATGTGTGTGTAAACACAACATCTCCCCGCTCCCCTACTGACAATGTCAGCGATCTCCGCTCTGTGTAATCAGAGCGGAGATCGGTGACATGTCAGTCGTAGCCACGCCCCCACACAGTAGTAATCACTCCCCTAGGCACACTTAACCCCTTCAGCGCCCCTAGTGGTTAACCCCTTCACTGCCAGTGTCATCTTTACTGTAACCAGTGCATTTGTTATAGCACTGATCGCTGTAAAAATGACAATGGTCCCAAAAATGTGTCAAAAGTGTCCGATGTGTCCGCCATAATGTCGCAGTCACGAAAGAAAATCGCTGATCGCCGCCATTACTAGTAAAAAAAAATTTTTTTATAAAACTACCCCCTATTTTGTAAACGCTCTAACTTTTGCGCAAACCAATCAATAAACGCCGATTGCGATTTTTTTTTACCAAAAATATGTAGAAGAATACGTATCGGCCTAAACTGAGGGAAAAAAATACGTTTTTTTTTAATATATTTTTTGGGGGATATTTATTATAGCAAAAAGTAAAAAATATGTCATTTTTTTTCCAAATTGTCGCTCTTTTTTTGTTTATAGCGCAAAAAATAAAAACCGCAGAGGTGATCAAATACCACCAAAAGAAAGCTCTGTTTGTGGAAAAAAAAAGGACACCAATTTTGTTTGGGAGCCACGTCGCACGACCGCGCAATTGTCAGTTAAAGCGACGCAGTGCCGAATCGCAAAAAGGGGCCTGGTCTTTATGCTGCGTATTGGTCCGGGGGGCTGAAGTGGTTAATTGCGCAGCTCTAGAATGCACACGTAGGTCCCACACACACCCCACATGTAAGGAATCGCCGCGAACGCCAGAGCAAGGGAAACAATTCTAGCACTGGACATCCTGTGTCACTCTAAAACTGGTAACCTGAAAAGGCTTTTAAAGTGTCGACTATGAAGTTTTTTTTTTTTTTAGGTACCGTAGTTTGGCGCTCTTTCACGGGCGTGCGCAATTTTAAAGCGCGACGTGTTTGGCATCTATTTACTCGGTTTAACATCATCTTTTATATTTTACCAAACAATTGGGTATCATATTGTGTTTTTGTGCATTAAAATTAGAGATGCACAAAAATTTCAGTGGCTGAAACATATTGGCAGAAAATGGCGTTATCGTTGCCGATAAGAGAAAAGAAGGTGCCGAGCATGGAACCTGAAAATGCACGCGATATTGGTGCGACTTTAAAGGCGATTTTGGTGCGATTACCGCAATTTTACTATGCTATGGTGTGTTTAAAATTTAACACGGGTGTGTTATTGATGCGTTATTGATTGATTGATTGATTCAATGCATTTTCAAGGGGAGGCGTTTTTTTTTTTGTTTTTTTTTTTAACTGACCAAAAATGCAGCAAGCAGGATTTTTAACAAAACGGAAGTGTAACGACCCAGTGTGAGGACATACATTGAATTTAAAGGGTTACACTTTTCTTGAACTTTTCTTGCGCTAAAAGGTGACAATAATGTCCGACAATAAATTCATAGTCATATAAATTTTATAATATAATTGTATTGTCTCACTTTTATATATTGTAAAGCGCTGCGCTATATAACTCCTGTATTTTAATAATAATAATAATAATAATAATGTAATTCTATATAAAAATATATATATATATTTTTTTTAAAACTGTCATTTTCTGTTTTGGTTTTCGGCCAAGTGCATCGTTCATTTTCGGTTTCGGTCACAAAATTTTAAATTGTATTGAAATTCATTAAAGTGTATTTAAAAAATAAAATAAAAAAATATGTAGTTAAAAAAAATTAAAAATAATGTGCGAATATTATGTGACATAAAAACATGCAATGCCCACCATTTTATTCTCTAGGGCCTCTGCTTAAAAAATAAATAAAAAATAATAATTTATATATACACACATACACACGTATTTTATTGTATTGTAACTGTATTGTCTCCCTTTTATATTGTAAAGCGCTGCGTAAACTGTTGGCGCTATATAAATCCTGTATAATAATAATTTATATTATATTTATATACATACATACACCGGGTTTCCCCCGAAAATAAGCCCGGGTCTTCTATTAATTTTGGCAACAAAAGACACAGTAGGGCTTATTTTCAGGGTAGGTCTTGCCATGTAATGTGCGGTCTTCTCTCCCCCTCCCCCTCCCTGCCTGGAAGGAATCCCCAGTGTGAACCGAGTTAAAATGCTTGTAAAATCCTATAAATGTACTCTATTACAGTAGTATATATAATGTGTCTGTTTCTGTAATATAATTGTGCCAAGCACCTCCGTTTATAGTGCCGTTCTGCGCTTCTGTGACCTGCTGGAGCTCTCTTCCCCGGAATTATATTACAGAAACACACACATTGTACATTATATATAATACTGTAATAGAGAGGATTATAGGATTTTACAAGTATTTTAAACTAGGGCTTATTTTCGGGGTAGGGCTTATATTGCAGCTCTCCTGGAAAATAACGGTAGGTCTTATTTTCGGGAAAACACAGTATATGTGTGTTTTATTATTATTATCATAATTATTATTTTTATACAAGATTTATATACCGCCAACAGTTTACGCAGCGCTTTACAATATAAAAGATTAAGAGGGCCCTGCTCAGAAGAGCTTACAATCTAATAAAGTGAGCTGTGTTTTTATAAAGTGCTGTTGCTGCTTCTTTTGTGCCTTATTAGAAAAAACGCACCTTCCATTATAGTCAATGGAAATGTGCAACAATGAACTGCGGTGCATTTTTTGGGGTCACGTCAATTCTTTCTCAATTGACAACATATGAAAACGCATTCAAAAATGCCTGCAAAACACATAATGTGCTGCACTAAATTTTATCGCTTTGCATGAAAAAAAGCGATAGTTTTTTTTTTTTTTTTAAATCGCCATTTTACAACGCACCAATGTGAATGGGCCCCTTAATGCCATTTAAAAAAATAAAATAAAAAACGACAGTGTCCCCTTTATTCAAGAAATGTCCAAAATGTAATAAAACCTTCATCACTGGAAGTACTGTGTCTTCCTCCCCTGCCCCGTCACAGACAACAGGTTCTATGTGAAAGACCCCGGGGGCCCCGGGCGTGAAAGACCCCAGGCGTGAAAGACCCCGGGGGGCCCCGGGCGTGAGGGGCCCCGGGTGTGAAAGACCCCGGGGGGCCCCCGGGCGTGAAAGACCCCGGCCGTGAATGACCCCGGGGGGCCCAGGGTGTGAATGACCCTGGGGGGGGGCCCAGGGTGTGAATGACCCCAGGGGCCCTGGGCGTGAAAGACCCCGGGACGAAGAGCTGTGAAGACTCAAGCTATGAAGAACAAAAGTGAATGGGGTTTTCTGAGCCGCCGGAGCCTCGTCTGCCCTAACTTTGTCCACGGGGGAAAATAGAACGCGCGTATTTCCGAACATATAGGCCTAATTGGCAAAGTATTTCCATGGAAACAGATTTTCATTTTCCTACCAAATATTTGGGTTTCTACCAGCAATAAATCCTCTGCATCTCTGCTAGCAGATGGTCGCTCAAAACATGTATGTTACTCCCATCCAGCTAATCCTCTTTCCAGAATCAGAGGCCGCGCGTTCCGAACACAAGTTCACGTAGACTCCGCTCAACGCACACGTAGGCACAGAGTGCGACTCCGCGTTCCTGAACATTCGCTATGCAGAAGGGAGGAAGAGGAATACTTTATAGAGACATGATCGGTCTCCACCCATTGAGCTCCTCAGGTGACATCTGCTTGACAAAAAAAAAAAAAGAAGGAAAAAACAAACATACATACAGTTCCTTGAAAAAGTATTCATACCCCTTAAAATTTCCCACATTTTGTCATGTTACAACCAAAAACGTAAAAACATTTTATTGGGATTTTATGTGATAGACCAACACAAAGTGGCACATAATTGTGATGTGGAAGGAAAATGATAAATGATACAAATAAATATGTGAAAAGTGTGGGGGGGGGCATTTGTATGGCGCCCCCCCGGAGTCAATACTTTGTAGAACCCCCTTTCTCTACAATTACAGCTGCAAGTCTTTTTGGGGGTGTCTCTACCAGCTTTGCACATCTAGAGAGGGACATTTCTGCCCATTCTTACTTGTAAAATATCTCAAGCTCTGTCAGATTGGATGGAGAGCGTCTGTGATCAGCAATTTTCAAGTCTTGCCACAGATTCTCAATGGGATTTAGGTCTGGACTGTGACTGGGCCATTCTAACACATGAATATGCTTTGATCTAAACCATTCCATTGTAGCTCTGGCTGTACTTTAGGGTCGTTGTCCTGCTGGAAGGTGAACCTCCCCCGGTCTCAAGTCTTCTGCCAACTCTAACAGGTTTTCTTCTAAGATTGTCCTGTATTTGTCTCCATCCATCTTCCCATCAACTCTGACCAGCTTCCCTGTCTCTGCTGAAGAAAAGCATCCCCACCACATGATGCTGCCACCACCATGTTTCACGGTGGGGATGGTGTGTTCAGGGTGATGTGCAGTGTTAGTTTTCCCCCACACATAGCGGTTTGCTTTTAGGCCAAAAAGTTGAATTTTGGTCTCATGTGACCAGAGCACCTTCTTCCACATGTTTGCTGTGCCCCCCATGTTTGCTGTGCCCCCCACATGTTTGCTGTGTACCCCCCACATGTTTGCTGTGTCCCCCACATGTTTTCTGTGTCCCCCACATGTTTGCTGTGTCCCCCACATGTTTGCTGTGTACCCCCCACATGTTTGCTGTGTCCCCCACATGTTTTCTGTGTCCCCCACATGTTTG
Organism: Rana muscosa; assembly: GCA_029206835.1. Lineage (NCBI taxonomy): Eukaryota > Metazoa > Chordata > Amphibia > Anura > Ranidae > Rana > Rana muscosa. The sequence goes on along the minus strand of CM055124.1, from coordinate 311,125,132 downwards.
CTGTGTCCCCCACATGGCTTCTCACAAACTACAAACAGGACTTCTTATGACTTTCTTTCCCCAATGTCTTTCTTCTTGTCACTCTTCCATAAAGGGCAGATTAGTGGAGAAGCACGACTAATAGTTGTCCTGTGGACAGATTCTCCCCCCTGAGCTGTGGATCTCTGCAGCTCCTCCAGAGTTACCATGGACCTCTTGGCTGCTTCTCTGATGAATGCTCTCCTTGCCCGGCCCGGTCAGTTTAGGTGGACGGCCATGTCTTGGTAGGTTTGCAGTTGTGCCATACACTTTCCATTTTCCGATGATGGATTGAACTGATAGAGCTCCGTGAGATGTTCAAAGCTTGGGAGATTTTTTTATAACCTAAACCTGCTTTATACTTCTCTACAACTTTATCCCTGACCTGTCTGGTGTGTTCCTTGGCCTTCATGATGCTGTTTGTTCACTAAGGTTCTCTAACAAACCTCTGAGGGCTTCACAGAACGGCTGTATTTATACTGAGATTAAATGACACACAGGTGGACTCTATTTACTAATTAGGTGACTTCTGAAGGCAATTGGTTCCACTAGATTTTAGTTATCAGAGTAAAGGGGGCTGAATACAAATGCCCCCCCCACACTTTTCACATATTTATTTGTATCATTTTCCTTCCACTTCACAATTATGTGCCTACCGTGAAACATGGTGGTGGCAGCATCATGTGGTGGGGATGCTTTTCTTCAGCAGGGACAGGGAAGCTGGTCAGAGTTGATGGGAAGATGGATGGAGACAAATACAGGACAATCTTAGAAGAAAACCTGTTATAGTCTGCAAAAGACTTGAGACCGGGGGGAGGTTCACCTTCCAGCAGGACAACGACCCGAAACATACAGCCAGAGCTACAATGGAATGGTTTAGAATCAAAGCATATTCATGTGTTAGAAGGGCCCAGTCACAGTCCAGACCTAAATCCCATTGAGAATCTGTGGCAAGACTTGAAAATTGCTGTTTACAGACGCTCTCCATCCAATCTGACAGAGCTTGAGATATTTTACAAAGTAGAATGGGCAAAAATGTTCCTCTCTAGATGTGCAAAGCTGGTAGAGACACCCCCAAAAAGACTTGCAGCTGTAATTGTAGAGAAAGGCGGTTCTACAAAGTATAGACTCCGGGGGGCGCCATACAAATGCCCCCCCCCCCCACTTTTCACATATTTATTTGTATCATTTATCATTTTCCTTCCACTTCACAATTATGTGTCACTTTGTGTTGGTCTATCACATAAAATCCCAATAAAATACATTTACGTTTTTGGTTGTAACGTGACAACATGTGGAAGATTTCAAGGGGTATGAATACTTTTTCAAGGCACTGTACTAGACCCTCCCCATGAAGATAACAATATCCACGCACATGAATGTCTGCTACACAGGAGGGATGAGGGGAGATACATTGTAGCAATGTTACTTCCTATCCTCCTTATAAGGGATAGAGACATTTACATTCATGAATGTCTGCTACACAGGAAGGATGAGGGGAGATACATTGAGCTCCTTGTGTGACATTTGCTTGACAAAAAACAAACAAAATGACTACTTCCTTCTCTCCTCATAGAGATAGCGTCATTTGTGCTAAAAAATCTATTATCCTCATAGGGATTGCAATATTTGCGTTCATGCTACACAGGAGGGTCAAGGGGAGATACTTTGTAGCCACACTAAGTTTTTGCCCATTGAGTTCCATGGGTGACATCTGCTTGACAAAAAAGAAAAATTACTACTTCCTACCCTCCCCATAGGGATAGCGACATTTACGCTCATGAACGTCTGCTACACAGGAGGGATGAGGGGAGATACTTTGTAGCAACGCTCATTTTTTGCCCTTTGAGCTCCTTGGGTATTCTCCTTATAGGGATAGCAGCATTCATGTTCATATAGGCCAGTTTTTGTCCATTGGAGCTCCTTAGGTGACATCTACTACTACCTTTCTCATAGGGATAGCAACATTTGCGCTCAGGACAAGAGTGTATCTACTGTAAGGGCAAACAAGGTGTTTGCCTTGGGCTGCATTTTTCAGGGGGGGGGGGGGGTACCACTCCCGGCCTGGTCGCACCCAGGGCCAAAACTAGGAGACATGTGTCCCGGGCACCAAATTGAGAGGGGTGGCACATGCCCTAGGTGCCAAAGTGAGAGGGGTGCTTCCGATGTTTGTACTGCTGGGTGGGATTTAGGGAGTTGGATTGGACTACTAGGCTGACCCGGCTGACCTGCATTCACAGGGTGCCGAGCTCACACACCTACCGGTTGTTCGGTGAGCCCGCCCTGCACTGCCACTGATTGCAGGGGAGCCGCCAGGATCCTGGACCCCAGCCTAGAGGATTCAGCCTTGAAGAGATCCAGCTGGGCCCAGGGATAGTCAGCCTTGAAGGGATCAAGCTGGGCCCAGGGATAGTCAGCCTTGAAGAGATCCAGCTGGGCCCAGGGATAGTCAGCCTTGAAGGGATCAAGCTGGGCCCAGGGATAGTCAGCCTTGAAGAGATCCAGCTGGGCCCAGGGATAGTCAGCCTTGAAGGGATCAAGCTGGGCCCAGGGATAGTCAGCCTTGAAGAGATCCAGCTGGGCCCAGGGATAGTCAGCCTTGAAGGGATCAAGCTGGGCCCAGGGATAGTCAGCCTTGAAGGGATCCAGATCCTAAGAGATCCGCTACCCTGGGAGACCAGCTCTTCGGGAATCCAGCGCCTTGAAAGGATCAGCAGCCCAAATGGAATCAGCGGGTGGTAGAAATCCAGAATGTAGTGGGATTGGTGAGCATTCATATTTTACTGGGGGGACCTGATAAGGGGTATCTGACCTATAGGTAATCTGACTGCGATGTGATCTGATCCGCCTAGATGGGGGGGGGGGGAACAGGTCCCCTTATGTTTGTTTTTTTTTGTTTTTTATTCATAAAGATTTTATTATAGGTTTCAACAAACCGTACAGAAATTTCAATCGGAAAAAGAGCTGCGGCCCCGAATGGAGTGCAAGCTCATGTACATATAAAAGAGAAAATCACTTAGGCACTCCCAACATGGACAATCATTAACCTTTCTAACATGGGGATACATAAGGTGTACAACAAGATGTCGTTGCGGCAGCCTGTAGCATAAGAGAAAGATGGTGCATATGACCCTATCAAAATTATTAGAGGTTCAGAGCCTCTGTCAAGGTTCTCAGCATAATTTCTGTTATTCTGCATTACGTGAGAAGAGTGGGCAGAGAGGCCAACAATTAAGTCAGCCCCTCGTCCCAATCCCTTTGCCTATTCAGGATTGGTAAGAAAAAAAAAAAAGGGGGGGTGTAGAAGGAAAGAAAAAGATTGGGAACGAGAGAGAAAAGGGGAGCAGAAAGTGTAAGAAAGGCTAATGCCCGGAGATGGGGGGGGTGGCCACCATCTACTCTCTCCATCTAATTCTGGTATCAGAACGTATATCTTCAGAACCTACCATGTCTTCAGATCGAATCTATAAAGGGAACTGCCGGGACACACCAGCTAATCGTCAGCCTGTATCAGATCTTGGTATCCTTGGGACCAGTGGTGGCTGGTGCTCAAAATTTTTGGGGGGGGGCGCAAACAAACTGAAAAAAAAACCAAAAAACATCAATTGCCGCCACTGTGCCCATTTAACGCAGCCACTGTGCCCAAACACCACCAGTTTGCCCCCTCAAATGCAGCCAGTTTGTCCCCAAATGCAGCCAGTTTGTCCCCAAATGCAGCCAGTTTGTCCCCAAATGCAGCCAGTTTCCCCCCAAATACAGCCAGTTTCCCCCCAGCCCTGCACTTACCTTCCTCGGGTCAGCACCATCCTCCTCCATACTCCCTCATGTCTTCTCCTGCCCTCAATGTCACTTCAGCCAATCAGGTTACCAGTAACGAGACCCGGTGAACCTGATTGGCTGAAACACGTGTCAGTGTTAACCAAGGAACGCACAGCCTGTGCGTCCCCTGGTTAACTATTTGGAAGCCGATTACAGCTCACAGGCTGTAATTGGGAAGCCACTGGCTCTGATAGACACTTCCAAAAGCCAACCAACTGCTGTTATTCAGATGTCCGGCGCTCGCAATGCATGAATGTATGTATTGTTGACGGTGCAGGGGAGAGAGGGGGCGGCGCTCCTGTGCCCACTATGGACGCACCGCCACTGGACAGGACTATAAAGGGGAAGTTCCATTCAAGCGGCGCCACCCTTTTGCTGATCCTCATGTTAGTAAAAGTTTGGTGAGAGACGATTCGCGCTTTTCAGCCTCGTGCTTTTCAGTCCGTTACAGCGTGACAAATGTGTTATCTCCATTACGCAGCCAGTTTCCCCCCAAATGCAGCCAGTTTCCCCCCAAATGCAGCCAGTTTCCCCCCAAATGCAGCCAGTTTCCCTCCAGCCCTGCACTTACCTTCCTCGGGTCAGCGCCGTCCTCCTCCACGCTCCTTCATGTCCTCAATGTCGCTTCAACCAATCAGGTTACCGGTAACCAGACCCGGTGAACCTGATTGGCTGAGAGGCGTGTCAGTGTTAACCAGGGAATGCACAGCCCGTGCATCCCCTGGTTAACTATTTGGAAGCAGATTAGAGCCCACAGGCTGTAATCGGGAAGCCTATCAGTGCCGCTGGCTTCGATAGACACTTCCAAAAACCAACCAACTGGTGGTATTCAGATGGCCGGCGCTCGCCAGGGGGCCGGCCATCTGAATAGTGGGCGGCAGCGACAATACATAGGTTCATGCAATGCATGAATGTATGTATGTATTGTTGACGGTGCAGGGGAGAGAGGGGGGCGGCGCTCCTGCGCCCACTATGGACGCACCGCCACTGCTTGGGACTCACGATATTTAAACCAGGCTTCCCAAGTATTTGAGAAGCTGGGTATCCTATCTTGGGTGATGTATATCAGCTCCTCTATCGCTGCAATGTGGTTGATGCGTGTCGTCTATTCTTTCCTTATGTTTGTTTTTAGTGGACCGGATTGGATTGGAGATTACGACTGCTGCTCCATAGAGGAGAATGAACGGTCCAATTGGGTCTGCCTAAAATACGGGCAGGCAGATCCAATTGGATTGCTCATGTGAAAGGAAGGAAGGGACAAGTTTAGCGAGGGGGGCTCCCGATTTTTGTCTTGCCTAGGGCAGCACAAAACCAAAATCCACCACTAGCTCAGGAACATCTGCTACAAAGGAGGGATGATGGGAGATACATTGTAGCAATTGCTCAGTTTTTGGCCATTGGGCTCCTTGGATGACAAAAAAACGAAAAAAAAAAAACGTCCTACTGTGTTTCCCCGAAAAAAAGCCCGGGTCTTATAATAATTTTTTGCGCTATAAACAAGAAAAGACCGACAATTTTGAAAAAAGCACAATATTTTTTACTTTTTAATAAATATCCCAATTTAAAAAATAAAAAAAAATTCTCAGTTTAGGCCGATATGTATTCTTCTACATATTTTTGGTTAAAAAAAAAAAAAAAATCGCACTGAGCGTATAGTGGCACAAAAGTTATGGCGTCTACAAAATAGGGGATAGATTTATGACAATATTTTTTTTTTTAATAGTAATGGCGGTTATCTGCGATTTTTGTCAGGACTGCGATATTGCGGCGGACAGATCAGACACTTTTGACACTATTTTGGGACCATTGACATTTATACAGCGATCAGAGATAGTGTGTGACAGGGGTCAGGGGGAATGAGAACCCCACAATGGTCTGTGATAGTCATATTCAATGCTGTATATACATGGTATATATTGTGTGTATATTGTGTGTGGGCTGTGGTGTCCTAATTGTTTACATCCGAAACACCTGATGGGTTATGCGTAGTCCTGGGAGTTGAACCTGGGCTGCTGAGGATAAGTGGCCGCTGGGGTTGGTGTTGAAGTTGGGTTAGAGGCTGATAAACTGGGCCGAGATAGTGGATAGCGCTCGCTTCCGCCTGACCTTCGAGAGTCCAGATATTCATCGGCCAAGGTAGCCGCTTGCTGTACAGTCCGTGGTCGCTTATCTCGCACCCAATCCCGTAATCAAGGAGGGGTGTGGTTAAAGAACTGTTCTAAGAGTACTAGTTGGGTGATGTCCTCTATAGTATGAGTGTGGCTTCCCTGGAACCAGCCCTTAAGGTCTCGCTGCAGACGATGTGCCCACTCCACGTATGTTATGTGGGTTTGTTTCCGGGATTCTCGAAACTTAATCCGGCTGGCTTCGGGTGTAATGGCAAATCGGGCTAGCAGAGCTTCTTTTACCCGGTCATAGTCTTTAGCTTCCTCATCCTCCAGGGCCCGATACGCATCCGCCGCTCTGCCCGTTAAATTACTTGCCAGTAAGGCGACCCAATCTTGGGGCAGTACTTCATGTATCTGGCATAGTCTCTCAAAGTCCTGCAGGAACGCTTCAATTTCCTCCTCTCCTTCCTTAAATAGTTTGAATGCCCGAAAGGGCAACTTACGGGCAGGTGCTGCATCTTTAGGTGTTGTCTCCGATTGCCGTATTTCCGCCATTCTCTGCTCATGTTGCCGCTCTAGTTCTCTCTTTCGTCGCTCTTTCTCTCTCTTGTCGCTCATCCTGCAGCTGGATGTCTTTAATGGCTTTTTGTATGGCGGTCTCTGATGGGTTAGCACCATATAATGCCAATCGCTCTCGAACTCGTTGCTGTAACAAGTCTTCAACTGACCGGGGTCCTGCATCACCATCCCTCTGATCCATCTCGGCTAGCTCCCTGATCAAGGTGGCCTTGTTCTTTGTCCCACTGGTCCCTCCAAGGCTCTCAAGTAGGTCTTTCAGCGTGGCTTTCCTGCAGGCTGCATAGCTAGTCATTCACTGTGGTGGTTTGGAGTGTCCCAGTAACTGGAGGGAAGATCCCACTGCTGCCACCAATGTAACGGCACCCCAAGTATGAAAGGGGTTAACACCGTTTAGGATATTCCCTCTCCTGAACACACATCCACTACCGACCCTCCACAGTCAGGAGACCGCTTCCCATAGGATCAATCCCTCCAAACATACAAGACAAACGCTCTGTATCTTTCCGTGACTCGTTTGCCACTCTTTATTGAAACACTTCAACTCTTATACACACAGAGAGGAGTTTCTTATTTTCCTCTCACAATACAATTTTGACCAGACCTAATTTACATGAGCTAATTAACTACAGCTGATGATTCAGACACATGACATTTAGGCTAGCCCTAATGTCTCCTACTATCCACATTATTTTGACATCTCTTAAGAGACAATAGGTGAGGTCGTTAGCTAATCCCTTTTCAGTTTAAAGGACTATGCATGACCCTTTGTGTTCCCCAGCCTGTCTGTTTGCTAGAGTACAATACCTATAATTACAGACTTAATTACCACAAGCCACACTAGACAGTAGAATGTAATCACCTCCTACCTCATCACAGCAATTAGGACACCACAGCCCACACACAATATATACCATGTATATACAGCATTGAATATGACTATCACAGACCATGGTGGGGTTCTCATTCCCCCTGTGCCCCAAGTGACCCCTGTCACATAAATATGCACCGATTACTGTATGAATGTCATTGGCAAAGAAGGGGTTAACACTAGGGGGCGATCAAGGGGTTAAGTGTGTCCTAGGGAGTGATTCTAACAGTCGGGGGAGGGGACTGACTGGGGGAGGTGACCGATCGTGTCCCTATGTACAAGGGACACACCATCGGTCTCCTCTCCCTGACAGGACATGGATCTGTGTGTTTACACCCCATCATTACACACACAGATCCACGTCCTTGGCTCTGTAACTGCCGATCGCGCGTGCCCCCTAGTGGCCAGGAGGCCGAGGACGTCATATGACAGCCGCCAAGGATGGCAGAGCCACCTTGCGGCCGTCATTTCACTATATGTGGGATGTGAAGCGGTTAAAGGACATCAGCTTGACCAAAAAAAAAAAAGTTTGTGTTGTGTTTGGAGGTAGAAAAATGCTGACTGTGACCCTAAGAACACTATCCCTACAGTCACACGGAGGTGGAAACATGAGGCTTTGGGGCTGTTTCTCTGCTAAATGTACAGGCCGACTTTGTCGCATTGAAGGGCCAATGGACGGGGCCATGTATTGTAAAATCTTGGATGAGAACCTTCTTCCCTCAGCCAGAACACTGAAGATGGGTCATGGACGGGTCTTCCAGCATGACAATGACCCAAAACATACGGCCAAGGCAACAAAAGAGTGGCTCAAGAAGAAGCACATTAAGTTAATGGAGTGGCCAAGCCAGTCTCCAGACCTTAATCCTATAGAAAATTGATGGAGAGAGCTGAAACTTCGAGTTGCTAAGAGACAGCCAAGAAACCTTAAGGATTTAGAGAAGATCTGTAAAGAAAAGATCAGCGAAATCCCTCCTGAGATGTGTGGAAACCTGATCACCACCTACAAGAAATGTCTGACCTCTGTGCTTCCCAACAAGGGTTTCTCCACCAACTACTAAGGGGATCAAATACTTATTTTACTCCATTTATAACATTTGTATCATGTGTGTTTTTTTTCTGGATTTTTGGTTGATATTCTTCCTCTATCATATAAAATACACCTCTGATAAAAAATTATAGACCCTTCATTTCTTTGTAAGTGGGCAAAACGTATCCAATCTGCAGGGGAGACGATCCGTATTTTCCCCTCTGTATGTGTTACAATGTTGCCAACACAAAGGTAAACCGATACCTAAAAAGGTTCCTCCAGAAGCCGGCTGCTCTCTCTGGTCTCAGACATTTCACTCTCTAATCTGCACCGAAAACCTGACAGCCGGAACCCAAAACTTGCCACAGTTGATCCCTCCACCTTCTTCTCCCGTCATACATAAAGCCCACTTTACTAATCTTAATTTAACTAAATTCCCTGAGCGTGATCTTGCTGGGACTTTGATGTCGATCCTCCCGTGGCAATGTCAAGCTGGATGTAGTCGTAGCTGGAGCTTGTGCTGAATTCCAGGCGTCCCCGGGGGCTTTAACCCCCCCCAGACTGCTCGCCTGTGCCGATCATCACGCCGCAGAGCAAGCCGGGGAGCAACTGTCATCATATGCAGCGAATAAATTACTACACTTCTATTTCTACATATATATATATATATATATATATATATATACACACACACACTAATATATATGACATTTCCTGGGTTTGAAAACATATACACACACACGCTCTGTATGAATGTATATAGTGTGTGTGTGTGTGTGTGTGTGTGTGTGTGTGTGTGTGTGTGTGTGTGTGTGTGTATATATATATATATATATATATATATATATATATTGTGAGGGGGCTAGCTCGGCAGCGGGTATGTGTGACCCCCGGGATGGGCTCCCCACCCAAAAACAGGCCCAGCAGACGGAGGTTGTGGTTTTCAAAATCAAAAAAAAGGTGCGGTTTATTTTCTATTTACAGTGACAAAAACACAGCAAGGCAAAAAAAACAAACACAAAATAAATCCTGGTCAACTTGACCTCTGACTAAACTTACAGGTTTCCTAACTAACGACTGGGATCAGCCTAGTGCTGTCCTAGTCCCTGGTTTTAAATGTCCAAGCAAAATATAGCCACACAGGCTTTCTCTCACCGCACAGGGGTTCACTCTCCCTAGACAGTCCACACAGGTCTGCTTCCAGGCATGAGCTAACATCTAATGAATCTGGGAGTTTTTTATAGAGGCCTAAATGAGCTGACAAGCTTCAGCTGGCCTCATCAACTCCCTGTCTGCACGACGCCCAGCCCTCTCCCTAGAGGTATGAGTCATCAATGAGCCCACTAGTCTCAGCTGGGCTTATACAACTCTCCACCTAGCTGTATAAATCGGCGTAAAGCCTGAATCTGGGCGAAATATATCTACCCCCCTGGATGCAACCAGGTGACTTTACCTTCCTGCTGTCACATACCCCCCCCTCTTGTTTTAACCTCGGGGTTGGAACACCAGCAATCAGGCATTCATGTACTCGAGACAAAGCATCCACATTCCCCATTTGAACGCCAGGGCGATGCTTTACTGTGAAGTTGAATTCCTGGAGGGCCAGGAACCACCTATTCACTCTTCTATTTGTTTCCTTGTTTTGAGCCATCCACTTTAACGGAGCGTGATCCGTAACCATATCAAAGTGCCTACCTAGCAGGTAGTACCGAAGGGAATCTAGAGCCCACTTCACCGCTAAACACTCCTTTTCAACCGTGGCGTAATTTACCTCATGGGACTTCAACTTCCTGCTGAGGTAAATGACTGGGTGCTCTTCCCCGTTCCAGACCTGGGACAATACTGCTCCTAACCCCACATCTGACGCATCACTTTGTACGACAAAGTCTTTAGAGAAGTCGGGTGAGTACAACACTGGCTGGCTACATAAGGCTTGTTTCAAGAATTGGAATGCTGCCTCAGCCTCGGGGGTCCATTTAATCATGACCGACCCTTTCCCCTTCGTCAGGTTGGTTAGGGGCACAGCCTTAGAAGCAAAGTGGGGAATGAATCGCCGATAATACCCAGCGATTCCCAGAAAGGCTCGTACCTGCTTCTTGCTGTTGGGACGTGGCCAACTCTGGATGGCCTCGACTTTGTTGAGTTGGGGTTTTATTACTCCCCTCCCAATGGTGTACCCAAGATATTTGGCCTCCTCCTGCCCAATGGTACACTTCTTGGGGTTAGCCGTAAACCCTGCTTCCCGAACAGAGTCCAGGACTGCTTGCACTTTTGGCAGATGTGAGGCCCAATCTGTGCTATGGACAATTACGTCATCCAGGTAAGCCGCAGCATACTTCCGATGGGGCCTCAGCATCTGGTCCATTTTCCGCTGGAATGTGGCCGGCGCATTCTGTAACCCGAACGGCATTCTTTTATATTGGAACGCCCCGTCTGGGGTTACAAATGCGGTTTTCTCTTTGGCTGACTTGGCCAGGGGGATTTGCCAATACCCTTTTGTGAGGTCAAGAGTCGTCATGTATCGGGCTGTTCCCAGCCGGTCGATCAACTCATCTATACGTGGCATGGGGTAGGTGTCAAATTTTGTAACTTTGTTCAACTGACGAAAATCGTTACAAAATCGCCAGCTCCCATCCGGTTTAGGCACCAACACAATGGGACTAGACCAATCACTTTGGGACTCCTCTATCACCCCTAAGTTCAGCATTTTCTGTACTTCCTCCCGTATTGCCTCCCGTCGGGCCTCTGGGATCCGATAGGGTTTTAACTTCACCCTTTCACCGGGCGGGGTAATAATGTCATGCTCTACCCCAGATGTTTGTCCCGGCAGCTCAGAGAATACCTCCTTGTTGCGAAGCACAAACTCCTTAACCTCCTGTTGTTGGGGTTGTGACAAGGTGGCTGCGATTCCAACCTCAGGAATCACGCAACCAGTTTGAGCTGGTGACCAAGTGTCTGCGACTAGGGACTCTCTATCCCTCCAGGCTTTCAACAGATTAACGTGATAGATCTGTTCGGGCTTTCGCCTTCCTGGTTGTCTGACCTTGTAATTCACTTCGCTCACTTTTTCCATTATCTCGTAGGGGCCTTGCCATTTGGCAAGGAATTTACTTTCAACCGTAGGGACAAGTACCAATATCCTATCCCCCGGGGAAAAGGTACGGGTCTTGGCTCCACGGTTGTACACTCTCTGCTGTGCCAACTGCGCTTGGGCCAAATGTTCCTTCACGATGGGCATTACCTGTGCAATTCGATCTTGCATCAGGGCGACATGCTCAATCACACTCCTGTGGGGAGAACTCTCACTTTCCCAAGTTTCCTTGGCAATATCCAACAGCCCTCTTGGGTGTCTCCCATACAGTAACTCAAAGGGGGAGAATCCCGTAGAGGATTGGGGCACCTCCCTAATAGCAAACATCAAATAAGGAAGTAGACAGTCCCAATCCTTTCCATCCCTATCCACCACTTTCTTCAACATTTGTTTTAGGGTTTTGTTGAATCTTTCAACCAGCCCATCGGTTTGGGGGTGATACACAGATGTACGTAATTGCGTCACTTTGAACAATTTACACAGCTCCTTCATAACCCGGGACATAAAGGGTGTACCTTGGCCCGTAAGCAGTTCTTTACAAATACCCACCCGGCTAAAAACAAGAGATAGCTCTTTGGCTATGGTTTTGGCCGAGGTATTTCTGAGAGGGATCGCTTCTGGATAACGGGTGGCATAGTCCATTATAACCAATATGTACTGGTGCCCCCTAGCGGACTTGATTATAGGACCTACCAAATCCATTGCGATTCTCTCAAACGGGACCTCAATGATGGGTAGAGGGACCAGCGGGCTACGGAAGTGTGGCATCGGGGCCGACCTCTGACACACAGGGCAGGAGGAACAATAATTTTCTATGTCCTTCATCACCCCAGGCCAATAGAATCTCTGTAATACCCTCTCTCGGGTTTTCTCTGTCCCCAGATGACCTCCAAGAATGTGCCCATGGGCCAACTCCAACACCAACTTCCTGTAAGGTTTGGGCACCACCAGCTGCTCAACGGTTTCTTCTGCCCTTTTTGCCACCCGATACAGTAGGTCCTTCTCTACGCTGAAGTATGGGTAAGTGCAGGTATTATCTGGGTTCACTAACTCGCCATCTATTTTCACTACGTTTTCCCGTGCCTTTATTAGGGCGGGGTCTTTCAACTGTTCTGTGGCAAAGTTTTCCCTGTGAACCTCAAGATCAGAAAACTCCACAGACGGTAGGTTTTCGTCTGAGGAGGTGGGCTCCTCTCCAGTTTCTTGAGTCTCCCCTGCCAATACTGACAAGGGAAATTCGGGAGAGTCCTCACCACTCTCAGAGGAGTTCTGGCTATCATATTCCTGGTACATAGGGGCACCAGTGGGGGGCTCATGATCATCCCACAGTTCCCAGAACTTCGGAAAATCCCTTCCCACAATGGCGTCATGCGGTAACTGAGACACTAAGCCCACTGGATGAGAAAGGGTACCTTTGGGGGTCTCGAAACACACTGTAGTCACTGGATACTCTCGGGTGTCCCCATGCACACAAATAACGGCTACCTTGCTATTCCCAGAGACCTCTGTTTTAACTAACTCAGCCTTTATCAGGGTCACAAGGCTACCTGAATCCAGCAATACCACAACATTTCTACCATTAATACACATTTTGCATAAATGTTTCTCAGTTCCCCGAATGGCAGTGCATGCGACTGTCGCACACAGCGACTGACGTCTGCCCGTCAGAAAGTCACACTGCATGGGTTCCTCCAAAACCGGGCAATTTGCTGCAATATGTCCCGCTTGCCGGCAGCGGTAGCAAATGATCCTTCTTGCCGCCTCTTGAGCCGCTGATTTCCCAGGCTGTTCTCGCCAAACTTGGGGTAGAGCTCCCACCCTCTCACTCTCTCCACCCTTACCCCTTGGAATCATCTTATCCGCCCCTGGGGATGGTCTGGTCTTAGGGTGGAAAGTCCGAGTGTCTCTGGAAGAGGCCGTCAGGTTCTCTGTAGCCAAGTATTTCTCCACACGATCCACAAGACCATCGGCCGTCTCTGGGTCTCCATGGCTTACCCACTTTTGGATGGCAGTAGGAAGAGCTCTCAAAAACCGATCCATTACAACACGTTCCACAATCTTTGGTGCGGACAAAGTCTCTGGCTGTAGCCACTTTCTGCTCAGGTGAATGAGATCATACATTTGAGACCTGGGGGGTTTTCCAAGCTGGAAAGTCCAGTTATGCACACGCTGAGCCCGGACAGCCAGGGTGACACCCAGCCTTGCCAATATTTCAGCTTTTAGCATCACATAGTCTTTTGCTTGGTCAGGCTCTAGGTCATAGTAAGCTTTCTGCGATTCACCCGTTAACAGAGGAGCCACCAGTCCAGCCCACTGCTCCTCAGGCCACTTTTCTCTTTCAGCGGTCCTTTCAAATGTGGTCAAAAATACCTCTGGATCATCCTCTCCAGTCATTTTTGTCAATAAACGACTCACCCCAAAGGACGCGGTATTAGTGGGACGGCTTTCCTCACCGGTCTGCGGACGTTGCTGCATTACTGCTTCCATCTGTTGTTGTAGTCTCTGCTCTTGCTTCTGCAACAGGTCTATGAAGCGGGCCTCAGATTGCTGTTGGGCTTGTTGCTGAGCCTCCAGACTCTGTTGTAAAGTTGCAAGGCTCTGTTGATGAGCTTGCTGCTGGGCTGCAAGGCTCCTTTGCAAACCTGCATTTGTCTGCTGTTGATTGGCATTTGCTAGAGCCAGCTGTTTCAGTATCTCCTCCATGCTGGCTTAAAAAAAAACTGCCACTGGTTCTCCACCAACTGTGAGGGGGCTAGCTCGGCAGCGGGTATGTGTGACCCCCGGGATGGGCTCCCCACCCAAAAACAGGCCCAGCAGACGGAGGTTGTGGTTTTCAAAATCAAAAAAAAGGTGCGGTTTATTTTCTATTTACAGTGACAAAAACACAGCAAGGCAAAAAAAACAAACACAAAATAAATCCTGGTCAACTTGACCTCTGACTAAACTTACAGGTTTCCTAACTAACGACTGGGATCAGCCTAGTGCTGTCCTAGTCCCTGGTTTTAAATGTCCAAGCAAAATATAGCCACACAGGCTTTCTCTCACCGCACAGGGGTTCACTCTCCCTAGACAGTCCACACAGGTCTGCTTCCAGGCATGAGCTAACATCTAATGAATCTGGGAGTTTTTTATAGAGGCCTAAATGAGCTGACAAGCTTCAGCTGGCCTCATCAACTCCCTGTCTGCACGACGCCCAGCCCTCTCCCTAGAGGTATGAGTCATCAATGAGCCCACTAGTCTCAGCTGGGCTTATACAACTCTCCACCTAGCTGTATAAATCGGCGTAAAGCCTGAATCTGGGCGAAATATATCTACCCCCCTGGATGCAACCAGGTGACTTTACCTTCCTGCTGTCACAATATATATATATATATATATATATATATATATATATTATATACATACACATACACATACATACACGCACACACACACACACACATACATGAATTTCTACTATATTGCCAAAAGTATTGGGACGCCTGTCTTTACACACATGAACTTTAATAATGGTGTCTTAGTCCGTAGGGTTCAATATTGAGTTGGCCCATCATTTGCAACTTCCACTCTTCTGGGAAGGCCTTCCACAAGGATTAGGAGGGTGTCTATGGGAATGTTTGTCCATTCTTCCAGAACTGAGTTTTTGAGGTCAGGCACTGATGTTGGACGAGAAGGCTTTAATTCATCCCAAAGGTGTTCTATCGGGTTGAGGTCAGGACTCTGTGCAGGCCAGTCAAGTTCCTCCTCCACCCCAAACTCGCTCATCCATGTCTTTATGGAAGAACTTCCCATAACAAAAACAGAATCCGGCAGAGTGCTGCTCAGCCATTCACAGGAAGCTTTTCAATTTTATGAATGAATACAAAGCTTCCTCTGATTGGCTGAGGTTGCGATTTTGACATCATTCACCCACCTCAACTAATCAAAGGACGCTTTGTATTCGCCCTAAAATACAAGGCTTCCTGTGAATGGCTGAGCAGCGCTCTGCCGGATTCTGTTTTTGTTATGGGAATTTCTTCCATAAAGACATGGATGAGCGAGTTTGGGGTGGAGGAGGAACTTGACTGGCCTGCACAGAGCCTGACTCTATTTTGCGCCAGGAGTGCTTTATATAGCTGAGAGTAAATTCAGTTTACATAGCAAGCTTGTCAGCACATCAACTGATTGGCTCCTTGTGCTGCTTCTTCCTCTCACATGCCAGCCCTGCTATACAGGGATTGCAAGAGGGTGACACCGGGTCACAATCAGGTACAAAAGATAGAAGATACAATGTATGTAATAATGATTATAGATCTGCATTCCTCTTTTTTATCCGTTTCTATTTCAGCTTTAGGATAAACTTACAGTTAAAGATAATTTCCAAGGAAGACGGGCTGAGCTGTGTAGCCGGCTATATACTCAGAAAATATTCTCACTGTGCTGCGTCCATCTATGCAGCTGCAGTGGTCCGGCAATAAAAAAATATTTGGAAAGAATATTACAACAAATAAAAAAGAACAAAAAAAAAAACAATAATAAATAAGACAAACAACATAAAAAGGGAGTAAAAACCTACCAGAAGCTGATCTGTCCCATGCTGTGACCTGCATCCTATACGTGTGGCGAATGACACAACACATGCATGTGGATCTTAAATTTCATTCCTGCGATTTACAGCCACACGGCTCTCAAAGGAAATTACAGCGTGTGTTAGGCCCCTTTCACACGGACTGATAGAATTGGTGCTTTTAGCTGCGGATTTTCTAGTTTTCTACCGCAGCTAAAAGCACACAATGCTTTCCTATGGCCCCATTCACACACAGCGTTTAGCTGCGATTTTGTTACATGCGGATCGGTGCGAATAGAAAAAATAGAATTGAATGCGTCCAGGTGCGAAGTAGCGCAGCTATATGCACATAACTGCAGGTAATCGCAGTGCACTGTGTCAGCTGCGGATAGCAGCGTGAACAAAAGAAAAAAACAACAGGAAGCACATCAAAATAAAAATGGTTGCTATGGGGATGACAATAATGGCCAAACGCAGCTAAACGCAGCCGCATGTAAACGCACGTAAACGCAGCTAAAAGCAGTGTACAAATGCAGCTGATCGCTGTGCCTGGGGTCTTGAATTTCAAAAGAAAAAAACATGCTTTTAACTGCGGCAGAACAGCCGCCCGTGTGAAAGGGGCCTTAAAGGGGAAGTACGGGGAAAGCTCGTATGGCTGTACTTCTCCTATGGATCACAGGCAGGGCCGTCTTTAAGGCACGGCAAAGGGGGCAGCCAATCAGTAAACAGTATTACTGTACAGTATTCTCTAGCAGCCAATCAACAAGCAGAAATCCTATGTTGTAACCTCTAGCAACTAATCAGTGAGCCGTAATGTGTGCTGTAACCTCTAGCAACCAGTCAGTAAGCTGTAATGATATGCTATAATCTCTGGCAACCAATCGCAATCACTGCCTGATCTGATTTTGAGTCTAGCCTCTATTTATTGTATGTCTCAGAGCAGGTGGACAGTGAAATTGCATTGGTGGGGGGAGGGGGGGGCAAGGAAATGTTTGCCATGGGCAAGGAAGTGTTTGCCCAGGGTCCAATCAATATTAAAGACGGCCCTGATCACAGGAGTGCAATTTGTTTTGGACTCCTGTGACCCGTTTTCAGCTGAGGACGGGCTAAAGTCTGCCGTCTGCCGAGGTATACAGAGTTGGGTCCAGGCTCGGGCAAGATTACGACAATGGAGTCAGGATCCGCCCACATGCCTGAACCAGCACCCAACTATGCCTCTCAGCGAGCCGCTGAGAGCCTGAGCCGGCCGCTCCCGCACCCTCCATTTTTTATGTGTTTTCTATACATTTCAATAGGGAGCGATTCCCTCTTAAAGCGGAGTTCCACCCAAAAGTGTATCTTCCGCTCATTTGTCTCCTCTCCCCCTCCAGTGCCACAATTGACAGCTTTCGGGGGGGGGGGGAGTGGGACAGGATACCGGTCTTTGACAGGTATCCTGTTCACACTTCCGGGAGTCCGTGCCGTGGCCCATGACGTCACCGCGGGGCTCCCTCCTCCCCCCGTCGCCGTGCCAGTAGGAGAGAGGAGCGGGGCCTTGCGAATGCGCAGTAGGGTTCCCGGCGTGAAGCCAAAAGGCTACACTGCCGGGTTCCCTCACCCGCAATGGCGGCGGCAGCACCCGACAGCTGATGGAAACATCAGCTGCGGGTGCCGGCATCGCTGGACTCCAGGACAGGTAAGTGTCCGATTATTAAAAGCCAGCAGCTGCAGTATGTGTTGCTGCTGGCTTTTAATTTTCCAGAGCTCTGTGCAGCATTACAGGCTTCCTCAGACCACCATCCAGAGCACTGTGTGTGATAACAGGCCTCTCAGACCACCATCCAGAGCACTGTGCAGCATTACAGGCCTCCTCAGACCACCATCCAGAGCACTGTGTGTCATTACAGGCTTCTCAGACCACTATCCAGAGCACTGTGTGTGATAACAGGCCTCTCAGACTACCATCCAGAGCACTGTGCAGCATTACAGGCTTCCTCAGACCACCATCCAGAGCACTGTGCAGCATTACAGGCCTCCTCAGACCACCATCCAGAGCACTGTGCAGCATTACAGGCCTCCTCAGACCACCATCCAGAGCACTGTGCAGCATTACAGGCCTCCTCAGACCACCATCCAGAGCACTGTGCAGCATTACAGGCCTCCTCAGACCACCATCCAGAGCACTGTGCAGCATTACAGGCCTCCTCAGACCACCATCCAGAGCACTGTGCAGCAGTGCTTTGGATGGTCACCATTGCACCCACACCTTTCCACTGACCGCCACTCAACCCATATACGTCACTGACCACCACTGCACCCACACCTTTCCAAGTTCCCACTGAACAAGAATAATAATTTAAAAAAAATTATATATATATATATATATATATATATATATATATATATATATATATATATAAAACAGATTATAGAACTCCTTTAAGTGTTTTTTTTTTTTAATTCATAATATGTACAAAATAAAACGTTACACTGACCCATTCCCAGAGACCTGATGAACGATTTGTGTTCCCAATTCTGTAAATTGCTGCAACAAGCAATAAAATAAAGTGTCCATTTACACCCGCCGCCAGAATACTTTATGGTCATTGGGATGCAATGTAAACAACGTGCCGAGTTACAGGAGCTCCATATAACACAGGACTGTCCTTATGTGTGACACTCGGTAACGCAGGAGAAATGTCTGTGTGATCCGATCACTGGGAGGTTCTGTGGGCCGGTACAGTAAAGCGAGCGTTTCCAAGCTTCTCCAATGTTCACAAAGAGATCATAAACTGCTGGCAAAACTTCAACAGCCAGACTGCGCCTGTTTAACTTTCTACCGTGTAAGAGCATACAACCTCCCTCCCATTGGATCCTACTAGTGACAGACACATTGTGGTGATTTACTAACGTTTTTTTTTTTTTTAAGTAATTTTTTACTAAAGTTCAGGTCCATCATTCTCACCCAGGCAGGCATGGGGATCCCAGACCTTGCGCATGCACAGGAACGCTGCGGGTCACTCTGAGATCTGTTGCGTCCTTTTTCTGCATGCCCACAATTCTGCAAATCCTGGGAGTTCTACGTCAATCATCCCAGAAGACAGATCACGGGATCCCGTGCATGCACAGAAAAAGTGCAGGATGTCTCCCGGTTTACTGGCAGGGGGTCCCCAGTGTGTCTCTGAATGCTCAAGGGTTCCAGTGCATGTACAGGCACAGCAAGAGGCTTTGACAAGTACCATAGACCTAGCAAAGATCCCCCACGGCGGGTCTGCACATGCACTGGAAAGGAATTCAAGATGGCGGCGCCAGAGAGGAGCAGCGTAGGGAGCTCTTTCCCTACAAGCAAGACAACACTGGACTCCATTTATTTATTTATTTTATACAGTGGAAAGTTAAGATTTAACATTTTTATTTTTGATAGTAAAAGTGGCGCTGCTCTATAAAAATCTTTACATTAAATTGATAAAATTTTAAATCTTTATATGGATAAATAATAAGAATATATGTTTATATGAATAAATAATAAGAATAAATGCAGCGGAAAGCTGCCTTGGGCATTGATGTCATATTGATTAATGGATTATTAAGGCCATTAAATTGCTATTAAATGGGCCTGATAAAATAGTTTCCTTTTTTTTTTTTTTTTTTTTTTTAAGTCCCTGCATACTGTGAGAAAATCAGTGGATAATAAAAACACATTTGTTAAACAACTTATGTTTTTTTTTAACTGGTAAATTAAAAAACTTTACATTATATCAATAAATTAAAAACCTTTATATTGTATCAATCTTTAAATTGCATTAATACAATAAAAATCTTTATATTGTATTAAATTAAACTTTACATTGTATAGCTAAATTAAAAACATTTGTATTCCATCTACAAAATTTTAAATCTTTATATTGTATCAAATTAAAAAAAATTACATTGCATCGATAATTTATCGATACAATATAAAGATTTTTAATTTATCGATGCAATGTAACATTTTTTTAATTTGATACAACATAAAGATTGTTAATTTATCGATACAATATAAAGATTTTTAATTTAACAATCTTTATGTTGTATCAAATTAAAAACCTTTTCATTGAATAAAATAAAAAATCTTTACATTGTAACGCTAAATTAAACCTCTTTTTTTTTTTTAAGCTACATTAAAATTTGAATAGCCAATCAATCAAGATAATTCTTTAAAAATTGGATTTTTGCTTGAACGACAAAACGGAAGATTGCAGTGAATACCGCGTCGCCTTTTTCACTTTTCTGAACGCTGTCTTTGCAAAGTGAGAATTCTCTGCTTGCTCAGTAGATTAACCCCCATTGTCTTTCAGGCACTGTAGACATACATGAGCCATCATTTCAGAACTAGGTTGTAATTGTAATGCAGATTGATGTGAACAAAAAGATACGATCATCATCTCACATCAGAAAGAGTTGAAACGCGTCAGCGAAAAGATTCTTGGGGTGCAGCAAAAGGTGGAAAGATTACAAAAAAAAAAAAAGTTTTGCTAAAGAGGAATTTTACCTTCTACCTTTTTTAAAGAGAAGAAGACGACAACAAAGAAGACGAAGAAGAAGACGAAGAACAACAAGAACAACAACAAGTCTAGTGAACCCCAAAACTATTTTTTTTTGTTATTCACCACCCCTCTGCTCACTAGGTCCCATGCCGCCATCTACTTCTCCGATATCATCAGAAGCCAGCTGTCTCATCTGGGTTTTTGCAGCCAGCCCCCTGATGATGCGCATGCCCGTGGCAGATCTTTGGCAGATCTTTGGAGGGGGAGGGTGGAGGCAAAAACCAGGAAGAACCAGCCATCCTCCTCCTGATCCTCCACACTGTGCAGAACCCTGACGCCTCCTGGGATACGAACACCGTGCACCCCAGGATGCTTTATGGTGCTCCACAGTGCAGTTGGGCAGCTTATAACATCATTTGTGGGGGTGCAAGAATTAATTCCTAGAAAAAGATGAGATAAAAAAACGTTTTAAAATCCAAATTGTGAGAGAAGAAGGGTGTAGGAGTTGGATGCTGGAAAGCGGATGGAGAGGGTGAAGGTTCCCTTAAAGCAAGCCTATAGTGAAGAACATACTTTTGCTGTAATAATTAGAATCCCTCATCATTCAAGCATTGCAGTCGCTATTGGTGGATTTTGGAGAACCAACATCGGGAAGTTAAATCCGACACAGCTGCCCAATCATCAACCTCTGCTGGACCAGACTCTCAATAGAAGTTCCTCCAGAACCCTTAGTATTGCAGTCACTGGTCATGTGATCTAGTGTCAACCGAATGCAGAATTCCAATCCCCAACTCTCCCTAAACAGACCCCCAGGATCAGTCCAAAAGATCCAACAAACATGACCGAAGAGGTCCCCACACCACCAAACATGACCAAAGAGGTCCCCACACCACCAAACATGACCAAAGAGGTCTTCACACCACCAAACATGACCAAAGAGGTCCCCACACCACCAAACATGACCAAAGAGGTCCCCACACCACCAAACATGACCAAAGAGGTCCCCACACCACCAAACATGACCAAAGAGGTCTTCACACCACCAAACATGACCAAAGAGGTCTTCACACCACCAAACATGACCAAAGAGGTCCCCACACCACCAAACATGACCAAAGAGGTCCTCACACCACCAAACATGACCAAAGAGGTCTTCACACCACCAAACATGAAAGAGGTCTTCACACCACCAAACATGAAAGAGGTCCCCACACCACCAAACATGACCAAAGAGGTCTTCACACCACCAAACATGACCAAAGAGGTCTTCACACCACCAAACATGACCAAAGAGGTCTTCACACCACCAAACATGACCAAAGAGGTCCCCACACCACCAAACATGACCAAAGAGGTCCTCACACCACCAAACATGACCAAAGAGGTCTTCACACCACCAAACATGAAAGAGGTCTTCACACCACCAAACATGAAAGAGGTCCCCACACCACCAAACATGACCAAAGAGGTCTTCACACCACCAAACATGACCAAAGAGGTCTTCACACAACCAAACATGACCAAAGAGGTCTTCACACCACCAAACATTACCAAAAGAGGTCTTCACACCATCAAGCAATGGGCTGACATAGACCAAATACTTTAATATTACAGATTTTATCTTACAGTTATTTATAATAAAACACCATCCTATAAATATACTGTATGTTCATCATTTTTGTTCAGGTATTAAAAATAAAGATCTGCAGATTAACCAGTAGATCAATAGTCTCCAAAGTCCACAGCTGTCCCACTAGACCATTTTTCCTGCCCGCTCTGGCTCTGATGGGGACACAATATATGGTAAATATGAAGGATGGGGGATGTTTGATGGCTCTCATTGGGTCACAAATATGCAGGGGGTGGTGATGGTTCTGATGGGGACCCAGACGCAAGGGGAGACTCTGATGGGGACCCAGACGCAAGGGGAGACTCTGATGGGGACCCAGACGCAAGGGGAGACGCTGATGGGGACCCAGATGCAAGGGGAGACGCTGATGGGGACCCAGACGCAAGGGGAGACGCTGATGGGGACCCAGACGCAAGGGGAGACTCTGATGGGGACACAAACGTGCCGGGGAGACCCTGATGAGGTCACAAACGTGCCGGGAACGTAACTGTCACATTGGTTCTGCTCTCAACCAAACTGTCAAACCATCCAATGGTTGGTGTCATAACTGATCACATTGTGCAACATCATGGCAGCTGAAGATTAAAAAAAAAAAAAAGAGGCCAAGATGGCCACTTCCATGGCTGAAAACGATAGGAGGGTTTCCTTCCACTTAAAGGCCCCTATTCACACCTGAGCGTTCTGGAGCTAGCAACTCCAACACTCAACATCCAAAATCCCTCTGACAGCTCGACCACTGTGCTGGGAGCAGGCAATGGATCCTCTCTCAACACAGAGACCTTGGCCATCCATTGACCCACACATGTGACGTGTCGGTGTTAAATCACATGCGTTAGGGGTTGATAAACTCCTTTTTTCCCCCCACCATTGCGATCAATAGGGTTAGGTCACCATCACATATTATATTTTTTGGATGATGTTGCATCTGTTCACGAGGATGGTGGGTTGGCCACCAAATTACTGTATATACTTGTGTATAAGCCGACTTTTTATGCTGAAAAAGACCCCCTCGGCTTATACTCGAGTGATGGTCTCCCGCTGTGTCATGCAGTCTTAACTGTTCGGCGGCCATCCACTGTAACAAAACTCCTCCTCGTCCGTGATAGACGGAACACTGAGCACTAATAAAATGCTGTGAAACTGAATCAGTGTTCCGTCTATCACGGACGAGGAGGAGGCGGGGCTTTGTTACAGTGGACGGCCGCCAAACAGTTAAGACTGCATGACACAGCGGGAGACCATCACTCGAGTATAAGCCGAGGGGGTCTTTTTCAGCATAAAAAGTCGGCTTATACACAAGTATATACAGTAATTTGACTATGAGACCATAATCAAAAGGTACATGAGGCTGCAGATGGGCACAGTGAGGCTGCAAATAGGCACAGTGAGGCTGCAGATGGGCACAGTGAGGCTGCAGATGGGCACTGATGATACAGATGGGCACAGTGAGGCTGCAGATGGGCATTGTTTACCAGTAGCTGCTGCATTTCTCACCCTAGGCTTATACTCGAGTCCATACGTTTTCACAGTTTTTTTTAGGTAAAATTAGGTGCCCCGGCTTATATTCGAAACAGAGATTGCCGCTGCAAATAGACTCACCCCAACAGCAAAGACTCACACCAACAACAAAGACCTCTCCAGGAACCAAGGGTGCTAGCAATGCACAAGGCAATGAAGAAAAAATGAAGGAATCTGGACAGCCGCACTCCAATCCAACGTGGCTTTTATTGGAAAAATAAAATAAAATAAAGCAGGCACTACATGTCACAGCAACGGGGTAACAGGGGCAGCTAACGCGTTTCACACTTAAAAGTGCTTACTCATAGCTTATATTCGGGTCGGCTTATACTCGAGTATATACGGTATACCTAAAGCCACAGATGGAAATACTTTGTTACACTTTTCTAGTGCTTATCCCTGGCAGTCAGTTGAGAACCCACAGGTTTCTCAAATTGTGAGTATCGACATTGAGAATTGTAACAAATTGATATGATGCGTGACAATTTTTGGAATGGTTATCGACATCTTGAATAGAGCTCTTTGAATAGCTCATGAAAGAGTCAATTGTGGATATTTCATGCATTGCAAACCCAGACAGAACTCCAAGTGTGCAAACCAACCATCTTCCATCCCAGAGATTGAAGGAAATCACCAACAGACACGGCCCACCACTTCCCATGCCCAAAAAGAAGTAAAAACTTGAAAGAACTATTGATTGGAGCAGATCCTGGTGATAAATTCCAGAAGACTCCAATTTAAATTTTTGAAGAGAGGAATTCTTTACTGTCATACGTGTAATGTGTGCTGTGCTTCTATCTGTAGCTCAACATGTTCTCATCCACGTTGGGGTCACCATATTCATGAACATTCCAATGGTGACACGGATTTTTGTGCTTATCTTTCAAAACGTCCATGTTCCTTGGTCTACAGCAGCCGTTCCCAACCTTTTTAACGTAATGTAGAATCCCTTGAAATAACTTTTTGTCTTCAGGGAACCCCTGCTAAAAATGACTATCTACAAATCATGATAGATCAGTGTGATGGTCAGTGGGAAGAATGTTCCTTACATTGGTGATCAGTGGGAAGAATGTTCCTTACATTGGTGATCAGTGAGAAGAATGTTCCTTACATTGGTGATCAGTGGGAAGAATGTTCCTTACATTGGTGATCAGTGAGAAGAATGCTCCTTACAATGGTGATCAGTGGGAAGAATGTTCCTTACATTGGTGATCAGTGAGAAGAATGTTCCTTACATTGGTGATCAGTGGGAAGAATGTTCCTTACATTGGTGATCAGTGGGAAGAATGTTCCTTACATTGGTGATCAGTGAGAAGAATGTTCCTTACATTGGTGATCAGTGGGAAGAATGTCCCTTACATTGGTGATCAGTGGGAAGAATGTCCCTTACATTGGTGGTCAGTGGGAAGAATGTTCCTTACATTGGTGATCAGTGGGAAGAATGTTCCTTACATTGGTGATCAGTGAGAAGAATGTTCCTTACATTGGTGATCAGTGAGAAGAATGTTCCTTACATTGGTGATCAGTGAGAAGAATGCTCCTTACATTGGTGATCAGTGGGAAGAATGTTCCTTACATTGGTGATCAGTGAGAAGAATGTTCCTTACATTGGTGATCAGTGGGAAGAATGTTCCTTACATTGGTGATCAGTGGGAAGAATGTTCCTTACATTGGTGATCAGTGAGAAGAATGTTCCTTACATTGGTGATCAGTGGGAAGAATGTCCCTTACATTGGTGATCAGTGGGAAGAATGTCCCTTACATTGGTGGTCAGTGGGAAGAATGTTCCTTACATTGGTGATCAGTGGGAAGAATGTTCCTTACATTGGTGATCAGTGAGAAGAATGTTCCTTACATTGGTGATCAGTGAGAAGAATGTTCCTTACATTGGTGATCAGTGGGAAGAATGTTCCTTACATTGGTGATCAGTGAGAAGAATGTTCCTTACATTGGTGATCAGTGAGAAGAATGTTCCTTACATTGGTGATCAGTGGGAAGAATGTTCCTTACATTGGTGATCAGTGAGAAGAATGTTCCTTACATTGGTGATCAGTGAGAAGAATGTTCCTTACATTGGTGATCAGTGAGAAGAATGTTCCTTACATTGGTGATCAGTGGGAAGAATGTTCCTTACATTGGTGATCAGTGAGAAGAATTTTCCTTACATTGGTGATCAGTGGGAAGAATGTTCCTTACATTGGTGATCAGTGGGAAGAATGTTCCTTACATTGGTGGTCAGTGGGAAGAATGTTCCTTACATTGGTGATCAGTGGGAAGAATGTTTCTTACATTGGTGATCAGTGAGAAGAATGTTCCTTACATTGGTGATCAGTGGGAAGAATGTTCCTTACATTGGTGATCAGTGAGAAGAATGCCCCTTACATTGGTGATCAGTGAGAAGAATGCTCCTTACAATGGTGATCAGTGGGAAGAATGTCCCTTACATTGGTGATCAGTGAGAAGAATGTTCCTTACATTGGTGATCAGTGGGAAGAATGTTCCTTACATTGGTGATCAGTGGGAAGAATGTTCCTTACATTGGTGATCAGTGAGAAGAATGTTCCTTACATTGGTGATCAGTGGGAAGAATGTCCCTTACATTGGTGGTCAGTGGGAAGAATGTTCCTTACATTGGTGATCAGTGGGAAGAATGTTCCTTACATTGGTGATCAGTGGGAAGAATGTTCCTTACATTGGTGATCAGTGAGAAGAATGTTCCTTACATTGGTGATCAGTGAGAAGAATGTTCCTTACATTGGTGATCAGTGAGAAGAATGTTCCTTACATTGGTGATCAGTGAGAAGAATGTTCCTTACATTGGTGATCAGTGAGAAGAATGTTCCTTACATTGGTGATCAGTGAGAAGAATGTTCCTTACATTGGTGATCAGTGAGAAGAATGTTTCTTACATTGGTGATCAGTGAGAAGAATGTTCCTTACATTGGTGATCAGTGGGAAGAATGTTCCTTACATTGGTGATCAGTGGAAAGAATGTTCCTTACATTGGTGATCGGTGGAAAGAATGTTCATTACATTGGTGATCAGTGGGAAGAATGTTCCTTACATTGGTGATTGGTGGGAAGAATGTTCCTTACATTGGTGATCAGTGAGAAGAATGTTCCTTACATTGGTGATCAGTGAGAAGAATGTTCCTTACATTGGTGATCAGTGAGAAGAATGTTCCTTACATTGGTGATCAGTGGGAAGAATGTTCCTTACATTGGTGATCAGTGAGAAGAATGTTCCTTACATTGGGGATCAGTGGGAAGAATGTTCCTTACATTGGTGATCAGTGGGAAGAATGTTCCTTACATTGGTGATCAGTGAGAAGAATGCCCCTTACATTGGTGGTCAGTGAGAAGAATGTCCCTTACATTGGTGATCAGTGGGAAGAATGTTCCTTACATTGGTGATCAGTGGGAAGAATGTTCCTTACATTGGTGATCAGTGAGAAGAATGTTCCTTACATTGGTGATCAGTTGGAAGAATGTTCCTTACATTGGTGATCAGTGAGAAGAATGTTCCTTACATTGGTGATCAGTGAGAAGAATGTTCCTTACATTGGTGATCAGTGGGAAGAATGCTCCTTACATTGGTGATCAGTGAGAAGAATGTTCCTTACATTAGTGATCAGTGAGAAGAATGTTCCTTACATTGGTGATCAGTGAGAAGAATGTTCCTTACATTGGTGATCAGTGAGAAGAATGTTTCTTACATTGGTGATCAGTGAGAAGAATGTTCCTTACATTGGTGATCAGTGGGAAGAATGTTCCTTACATTGGTGATCAGTGGAAAGAATGTTCCTTACATTGGTGATCAGTGGAAAGAATGTTCATTACATTGGTGATCAGTGGGAAGAATGTTCCTTACATTGGTGATTGGTGGGAAGAATGTTCCTTACATTGGTGATCAGTGGGAAGAATGTTCCTTACATTGGTGATCAGTGAGAAGAATGTTCCTTACATTGGTGATCAGTGGGAAGAATGTCCCTTACATTGGTGATCAGTGAGAAGAATGTCCCTTACATTGGTGATCAGTGGGAAGAATGTCCCTTACATTGGTGATCAGTGGGAAGAATCTTCCTTACATTGGTGATCAGTGGGAAGAATGTCCCTTACATTGGTGATCAGTGAGAAGAATGTTCCTTACATTGGTGATCAGTGGGAAGAATGTTCCTTACATTGGTGATCAGTGAGAAGAATGTTCCTTACATTGGTGATCAGTGGGAAGAATGTTCCTTACATTGGTGATCAGTGAGAAGAATGTTCCTTACATTGGTGATCAGTGAGAAGAATGTCCCTTACATTGGTGGTCAGTGGGAAGAATGTCCCTTACATTGGTGATCAGTGAGAAGAATGTTCCTTACATTGGTGATCAGTGAGAAGAATGTTCCTTACATTGGTGATCAGTGGGAAGAATGTTACTTACATTGGTGGTCAGTGGGAAGAATGATCCTTACATTGGTGATCAGTGGGAAGAATGTTCCTTACATTGGTGATCAGTGAGAAGAATGTCCCTTACATTGGTGGTCAGTGGGAAGAATGTTCCTTACATTGGTGGTCAGTGGGAAGAATGTTCCTTACATTGGTGATCAGTGAGAAGAATGTTCCTTACATTGGTGATCAGTGAGAAGAATGTTCCTTACATTGGTGATCAGTGGGAAGAATGTCCCTTACATTGGTGATCAGTGAGAAGAATGTTCCTTACATTGGTGATCAGTGGGAAGAATGTTCCTTACATTGGTGATCAGTGGGAAGAATGTTCCTTACATTG
Organism: Rana muscosa; assembly: GCA_029206835.1. Taxonomy (NCBI): domain Eukaryota; kingdom Metazoa; phylum Chordata; class Amphibia; order Anura; family Ranidae; genus Rana; species Rana muscosa. Next base: position 311,096,650 of record CM055124.1, on the reverse strand, counting down.
GTGATCAGTGGGAAGAATGTTCCTTACATTGGTGATCAGTGGGAAGAATGTTCCTTACATTGGTGATCAGTGGGAAGAATGTTCCTTACATTGGTGATCAGTGGGAAGAATGTTCCTTACATTGGTGATCAGTGGGAAGAATGTCCCTTACATTGGTGATCAGTGGGAAGAATGTTCCTTACATTGGTGATCAGTGGGAAGAATGTTCCTTACATTGGTGATCAGTGAGAAGAATGTTCCTTACATTGGTGATCAGTGGGAAGAATGTTCCTTACATTGGTGATCAGTGGGAAGAATGTTCCTTACATTGGTGATCAGTGAGAAGAATGTTCCTTACATTGGTGGTCAGTGAGAAGAATGTTCCTTACATTGGTGATCAGTGGGAAGAATGTTCCTTACATTGGTGATCAGTGAGAAGAATGATCCTTACATTGGTGATCAGTGGGAAGAATGTCCCTTACATTGGTGATCAGTGGGAAGAATGTCCCTTACATTGGTGATCAGTGGGAAGAATGTTCCTTACATTGGTGATCAGTGGGAAGAATGTCCCTTACATTGGTGATCAGTGGGAAGAATGTCCCTTACATTGGTGATCAGTGAGAAGAATGTTCCTTACATTGGTGATCAGTGGGAAGAATGTTCCTTACATTGGTGATCAGTGGGAAGAACGCTCCTTACATTGGTGATCAGTGAGAAGAATGTCCCTTACATTGGTGATCAGTGAGAAGAATGTTTCTTACATTGGTGATCAGTGAGAAGAATGTTCCTTACATTGGTGATCAGTGAGAAGAATGTCCCTTACATTGGTGATCAGTGGGAAGAATGTCCCTTACATTGGTGATCAGTGAGAAGAATGCTCCTTACATTGGTGATCAGTGAGAAGAATGTCCCTTACATTGGTGATCAGTGGGAAGAATGTCCCTTACATTGGTGATCAGTGAGAAGAATGTTCCTTACATTGGTGATCAGTGAGAAGAATGTCCCTTACATTGGTGATCAGTGGGAAGAATGTTCCTTACATTGGTGATCAGTGAGAAGAATGTTTCTTACATTGGTGATCAGTGAGAAGAATGTTCCTTACATTGGTGATCAGTGAGAAGAATGTTTCTTACATTGGTGATCAGTGGGAAGAATGTCCCTTACATTGGTGATCAGTGAGAAGAATGCTCCTTACATTGGTGATCAGTGAGAAGAATGTTCCTTACATTGGTGATCAGTGAGAAGAATGTCCCTTACATTGGTGATCAGTGAGAAGAATGTCCCTTACATTGGTGATCAGTGAGAAGAATGCTCCTTACATTGGTGATCAGTGAGAAGAATGTTCCTTACATTGGTGATCAGTGAGAAGAATGTCCCTTACATTGGTGATCGGTGGGAAGAATGTCCCTTACATTGGTGATCAGTGAGAAGAATGTTTCTTACATTGGTGATCAGTGGGAAGAATGTTCCTTACATTGGTGATCAGTGGGAAGAATGTTCCTTACATTGGTGATCAGTGATAAGAATGTTCCTTACATTGGTGATCAGTGGGAAGAATGTTCCTTACATTGGTGATCAGTGGGAAGAATGTTCCTTACATTGGTGATCAGTGAGAAGAATGTCCCTTACATTGGTGATCGGTGGGAAGAATGTCCCTTACATTGGTGATCAGTGAGAAGAATGTTTCTTACATTGGTGATCAGTGGGAAGAATGTTCCTTACATTGGTGATCAGTGAGAAGAATGTTCCTTACATTGGTGATCAGTGAGAAGAATGTTCCTTACATTGGTGATCAGTGGGAAGAATGTTCCTTACATTGGTGATCAGTGAGAAGAATGTCCCTTACATTGGTGATCAGTGAGAAGAATGCTCCTTACATTGGTGATCAGTGGGAAGAATGTTCCTTACATTGGTGATCAGTGAGAAGAATGTTTCTTACATTGGTGATCAGTGGGAAGAATGTTCCTTACATTGGTGATCAGTGGGAAGAATGTTCCTTACATTGGTGATCAGTGAGAAGAATGTCCCTTACATTGGTGATCAGTGAGAAGAATGTCCCTTACATTGGTGATCAGTGAGAAGAATGTCCCTTACATTGGTGATCAGTGAGAAGAATGTTCCTTACATTGGTGATCAGTGAGAAGAATGTTCCTTACATTGGTGATCAGTGAGAAGAATGTTCCTTACATTGGTGATCAGTGAGAAGAATGTCCCTTACATTGGTGATCAGTGAGAAGAATGTTCCTTACATTGGTGATCAGTGGGAAGAATGTTCCTTACATTGGTGATCAGTGAGAAGAATGTTCCTTACATTGGTGATCAGTGGGAAGAATGTTCCTTACATTGGTGATCAGTGAGAAGAATGTCCCTTACATTGGTGATCAGTGAGAAGAATGTCCCTTACATTGGTGATCAGTGGGAAGAATGTTCCTTACATTGGTGATCAGTGAGAAGAATGTTCCTTACATTGGTGATCAGTGAGAAGAATGTTCCTTACATTGGTGATCAGTGGGAAGAATGTTCCTTACATTGGTGATCAGTGGGAAGAATGTTCCTTACATTGGTGATCAGTGGAAAGAATGTTCCTTACATTGGTGATCAGTGGAAAGAATGTTCATTACATTGGTGATCAGTGGGAAGAATGTTCCTTACATTGGTGATTGGTGGGAAGAATGTTCCTTACATTGGTGATCAGTGAGAAGAATGTTCCTTACATTGGTGATCAGTGAGAAGAATGTTCCTTACATTGGTGATTAGTGAGAAGAATGTTCCTTACATTGGTGATCAGTGGGAAGAATGTTCCTTACATTGGTGATCAGTGAGAAGAATGTTCCTTACATTGGGGATCAGTGGGAAGAATGTTCCTTACATTGGTGATCAGTGGGAAGAATGTTCCTTACATTGGTGATCAGTGAGAAGAATGCCCCTTACATTGGTGGTCAGTGAGAAGAATGTCCCTTACATTGGTGATCAGTGGGAAGAATGTTCCTTACATTGGTGATCAGTGGGAAGAATGTTCCTTACATTGGTGATCAGTGAGAAGAATGTTCCTTACATTGGTGATCAGTTGGAAGAATGTTCCTTACATTGGTGATCAGTGAGAAGAATGTTCCTTACATTGGTGATCAGTGAGAAGAATGTTCCTTACATTGGTGATCAGTGAGAAGAATGTTCCTTACATTGGTGATCAGTGGGAAGAATGTCCCTTACATTGGTGATCAGTGGGAAGAATGTTCCTTACATTGGTGATCAGTGAGAAGAATGTTCCTTACATTGGTGATCAGTGGGAAGAATGTCCCTTACATTGGTGATCAGTGGGAAGAATGTTCCTTACATTGGTGATCAGTGGGAAGAATGTTCCTTACATTGGTGATCAGTGGGAAGAATGTTCCTTACATTGGTGATCAGTGGGAAGAATGTTCCTTACATTGGTGGTCAGTGGGAAGAATGTTCCTTACATTGGTGGTCAGTGGGAAGAATGTTCCTTACATTGGTGGTCAGTGGGAAGAATGTTCCTTACATTGGTGATCAGTGAGAAGAATGTTCCTTACATTGGTGATCAGTGAGAAGAATGTTCCTTACATTGGTGATCAGTGGGAAGAATGTCCCTTACATTGGTGATCAGTGAGAAGAATGTCCCTTACATTGGTGATCAGTGAGAAGAATGTTCCTTACATTGGTGATCAGTGGGAAGAATGTTCCTTACATTGGTGATCAGTGGGAAGAATGTTCCTTACATTGGTGATCAGTGGGGAGAATGTTCCTTACATTGGTGATCAGTGGGAAGAATGTTCCTTACATTGGTGGTCAGTGGGAAGAATGTTCCTTACATTGGTGATCAGTGAGAAGAATGTTCCTTACATTGGTGATCAGTGGGAAGAATGTTCCTTACATTGGTGATCAGTGGGAAGAATGTTCCTTACATTGGTGATCAGTGGGAAGAATGTTCCTTACATTGGTGATCAGTGAGAAGAATGTTCCTTACATTGGTGATCAGTGAGAAGAATGTTCCTTACATTGGTGATCAGTGGGAAGAATGTTCCTTACATTGGTGATCAGTGGGAAGAATGTCCCTTACATTGGTGATCAGTGGGAAGAATGTTCCTTACATTGGTGATCAGTGAGAAGAATGTTCCTTACATTGGTGATCAGTGGGAAGAATGTTCCTTACATTGGTGATCAGTGAGAAGAATGTTCCTTACATTGGTGATCAGTGGGAAGAATGTTCCTTACATTGGTGATCAGTGGGAAGAATGTTCCTTACATTGGTGATCAGTGGGAAGAATGTTCCTTACATTGGTGGTCAGTGGGAAGAATGTTCCTTACATTGGTGATCAGTGGGAAGAATGTTCCTTACATTGGTGATCAGTGAGAAGAATGATCCTTACATTGGTGATCAGTGAGAAGAATGTTCCTTACATTGGTGATCAGTGGGAAGAATGTTCCTTACATTGGTGATCAGTGAGAAGAATGATCCTTACATTGGTGATCAGTGAGAAGAATGTTCCTTACATTGGTGATCAGTGGGAAGAATGTTCCTTACATTGGTGATCAGTGAGAAGAATGTTCCTTACATTGGTGATCAGTGAGAAGAATGTTCCTTACATTGGTGATCAGTGGGAAGAATGTTCCTTACATTGGTGATCAGTGGGAAGAATGTTCCTTACATTGGTGATCAGTGAGAAGAATGTTCCTTACATTGGTGATCAGTGAGAAGAATGTCCCTTACATTGGTGATCAGTGAGAAGAATGTTCCTTACATTGGTGATCAGTGAGAAGAATGTTCCTTACATTGGTGATCAGTGAGAAGAATGTTTCTTACATTGGTGATCAGTGAGAAGAATGTCCCTTACATTGGTGATCAGTGAGAAGAATGTTCCTTACATTGGTGATCAGTGAGAAGAATGTTCCTTACATTGGTGATCAGTGAGAAGAATGTTCCTTACATTGGTGATCAGTGAGAAGAATGTCCCTTACATTGGTGATCAGTGGGAAGAATGTTCCTTACATTGGTGATCAGTGAGAAGAATGTTTCTTACATTGGTGATCAGTGAGAAGAATGTTCCTTACATTGGTGATCAGTGGGAAGAATGCTCCTTACATTGGTGATCAGTGGGAAGAATGTTCCTTACATTGGTGATCAGTGAGAAGAATGTTTCTTACATTGGTGATCAGTGAGAAGAATGTTCCTTACATTGGTGATCAGTGAGAAGAATGTCCCTTACATTGGTGATCAGTGAGAAGAATGTTCCTTACATTGGTGATCAGTGAGAAGAATGTTCCTTACATTGGTGATCAGTGGGAAGAATGCTCCTTACATTGGTGATCAGTGGGAAGAATGTTCCTTACATTGGTGATCAGTGAGAAGAATGTTTCTTACATTGGTGATCAGTGAGAAGAATGTTCCTTACATTGGTGATCAGTGGGAAGAATGTCCCTTACATTGGTGATCAGTGAGAAGAATGTTCCTTACATTGGTGATCAGTGAGAAGAATGTTCCTTACATTGGTGATCAGTGAGAAGAATGTCCCTTACATTGGTGATCAGTGGGAAGAATGTTCCTTACATTGGTGATCAGTGAGAAGAATGTCCCTTACATTGGTGATCAGTGAGAAGAATGTCCCTTACATTGGTGATCAGTGAGAAGAATGTTCCTTACATTGGTGATCAGTGGGAAGAATGTTCCTTACATTGGTGATCAGTGGGAAGAACGCTCCTTACATTGGTGATCAGTGAGAAGAATGTCCCTTACATTGGTGATCAGTGAGAAGAATGTTCCTTACATTGGTGATCAGTGAGAAGAATGTTCCTTACATTGGTGATCAGTGAGAAGAATGTCCCTTACATTGGTGATGAGTGGGAAGAATGTTCCTTACATTGGTGATCAGTGGGAAGAATGTCCCTTACATTGGTGATCAGTGGGAAGAATGTCCCTTACATTGGTGATCAGTGAGAAGAATGTTCCTTACATTGGTGATCAGTGGGAAGAATGTTCCTTACATTGGTGATCAGTGGGAAGAACGCTCCTTACATTGGTGATCAGTGAGAAGAATGTCCCTTACATTGGTGATCAGTGAGAAGAATGTTTCTTACATTGGTGATCAGTGAGAAGAATGTTCCTTACATTGGTGATCAGTGAGAAGAATGTCCCTTACATTGGTGATCAGTGGGAAGAATGTCCCTTACATTGGTGATCAGTAAGAAGAATGCTCCTTACATTGGTGATCAGTGAGAAGAATGTCCCTTACATTGGTGATCAGTGGGAAGAATGACCCTTACATTGGTGATCAGTGAGAAGAATGCTCCTTACATTGGTGATCAGTGAGAAGAATGTCCCTTACATTGGTGATCAGTGGGAAGAATGTCCCTTACATTGGTGATCAGTGAGAAGAATGTTCCTTACATTGGTGATCAGTGAGAAGAATGTCCCTTACATTGGTGATCAGTGGGAAGAATGTTCCTTACATTGGTGATCAGTGAGAAGAATGTTTCTTACATTGGTGATCAGTGAGAAGAATGTTCCTTACATTGGTGATCAGTGAGAAGAATGTTTCTTACATTGGTGATCAGTGGGAAGAATGTCCCTTACATTGGTGATCAGTGAGAAGAATGCTCCTTACATTGGTGATCAGTGAGAAGAATGTTCCTTACATTGGTGATCAGTGAGAAGAATGTCCCTTACATTGGTGATCAGTGAGAAGAATGTCCCTTACATTGGTGATCAGTGGGAAGAATGTTCCTTACATTGGTGATCAGTGAGAAGAATGTCCCTTACATTGGTGATCAGTGAGAAGAATGTCCCTTACATTGGTGATCAGTGGGAAGAATGTCCCTTACATTGGTGATCAGTGAGAAGAATGTTCCTTACATTGGTGATCAGTGAGAAGAATGTCCCTTACATTGGTGATCAGTGAGAAGAATGTCCCTTACATTGGTGATCAGTGAGAAGAATGCTCCTTACATTGGTGATCAGTGGGAAGAATGCTCCTTACATTGGTGATCAGTGGGAAGAATGTTCCTTACATTGGTGATCAGTGAGAAGAATGTTCCTTACATTGGTGATCAGTGAGAAGAATGTCCCTTACATTGGTGATCAGTGGGAAGAATGTTCCTTACATTGGTGATCAGTGAGAAGAATGTTCCTTACATTGGTGATCAGTGAGAAGAATGCTCCTTACATTGGTGATCAGTGAGAAGAATGTTCCTTACATTGGTGATCAGTGGGAAGAATGTTCCTTACATTGGTGATCAGTGGGAAGAATGCTCCTTACATTGGTGATCAGTGGGAAGAATGTTCCTTACATTGGTGATCAGTGAGAAGAATGCTCCTTACATTGGTGATCAGTGGGAAGAATGTTCCTTACATTGGTGATCAGTGAGAAGAATGTTTCTTACATTGGTGATCAGTGGGAAGAATGTTTCTTACATTGGTGATCAGTGAGAAGAATGTTCCTTACATTGGTGATCAGTGGGAAGAATGTTCCTTACATTGGTGATCAGTGAGAAGAATGTCCCTTACATTGGTGATCAGTGAGAAGAATGTTCCTTACATTGGTGATCAGTGAGAAGAATGTTCCTTACATTGGTGATCAGTGAGAAGAATGTCCCTTACATTGGTGATCAGTGGGAAGAATGTTCCTTACATTGGTGATCAGTAAGAAGAATGTTCCTTACATTGGTGATCAGTGAGAAGAATGTCCCTTACATTGGTGATCAGTGAGAAGAATGTTCCTTACATTGGTGATCAGTGAGAAGAATGCTCCTTACATTGGTGATCAGTGAGAAGAATGTTCCTTACATTGGTGATCAGTGAGAAGAATGTCCCTTACATTGGTGATCGGTGGGAAGAATGTCCCTTACATTGGTGATCAGTGAGAAGAATGTTTCTTACATTGGTGATCAGTGGGAAGAATGTTCCTTACATTGGTGATCAGTGGGAAGAATGTTCCTTACATTGGTGATCAGTGAGAAGAATGTTCCTTACATTGGTGATCAGTGGGAAGAATGTTCCTTACATTGGTGATCAGTGGGAAGAATGTTCCTTACATTGGTGATCAGTGAGAAGAATGTTCCTTACATTGGTGGTCAGTGAGAAGAATGTTCCTTACATTGGTGATCAGTGGGAAGAATGTTCCTTACATTGGTGATCAGTGAGAAGAATGTTCCTTACATTGGTGATCAGTGGGAAGAATGTTCCTTACATTGGTGATCAGTGGGAAGAATGTCCCTTACATTGGTGATCAGTGGGAAGAATGTTCCTTACATTGGTGATCAGTGAGAAGAATGTTCCTTACATTGGTGATCAGTGGGAAGAATGTTCCTTACATTGGTGATCAGTGAGAAGAATGTTCCTTACATTGGTGATCAGTGGGAAGAATGTTCCTTACATTGGTGATCAGTGGGAAGAATGTTCCTTACATTGGTGATCAGTGGGAAGAATGTTCCTTACATTGGTGGTCAGTGGGAAGAATGTTCCTTACATTGGTGATCAGTGGGAAGAATGTTCCTTACATTGGTGATCAGTGAGAAGAATGATCCTTACATTGGTGATCAGTGAGAAGAATGTTCCTTACATTGGTGATCAGTGGGAAGAATGTTCCTTACATTGGTGATCAGTGAGAAGAATGATCCTTACATTGGTGATCAGTGAGAAGAATGTTCCTTACATTGGTGATCAGTGGGAAGAATGTTCCTTACATTGGTGATCAGTGAGAAGAATGTTCCTTACATTGGTGATCAGTGAGAAGAATGTTCCTTACATTGGTGATCAGTGGGAAGAATGTTCCTTACATTGGTGATCAGTGGGAAGAATGTTCCTTACATTGGTGATCAGTGAGAAGAATGTTCCTTACATTGGTGATCAGTGAGAAGAATGTCCCTTACATTGGTGATCAGTGAGAAGAATGTCCCTTACATTGGTGATCAGTGAGAAGAATGTTCCTCACATTGGTGATCAGTGAGAAGAATGTTCCTTACATTGGTGATCAGTGAGAAGAATGTTTCTTACATTGGTGATCAGTGAGAAGAATGTCCCTTACATTGGTGATCAGTGAGAAGAATGTTCCTTACATTGGTGATCAGTGAGAAGAATGTTCCTTACATTGGTGATCAGTGAGAAGAATGTTCCTTACATTGGTGATCAGTGAGAAGAATGTCCCTTACATTGGTGATCAGTGAGAAGAATGTTCCTTACATTGGTGATCAGTGGGAAGAATGTCCCTTACATTGGTGATCAGTGAGAAGAATGTTCCTTACATTGGTGATCAGTGGGAAGAATGCTCCTTACATTGGTGATCAGTGAGAAGAATGTCCCTTACATTGGTGATCAGTGAGAAGAATGTTCCTTACATTGGTGATCAGTGAGAAGAATGTTCCTTACATTGGTGATCAGTGGGAAGAATGCTCCTTACATTGGTGATCAGTGAGAAGAATGTCCCTTACATTGGTGATCAGTGAGAAGAATGTTCCTTACATTGGTGATCAGTGAGAAGAATGTTTCTTACATTGGTGATCAGTGAGAAGAATGTTCCTTACATTGGTGATCAGTGAGAAGAATGTCCCTTACATTGGTGATCAGTGGGAAGAATGTCCCTTACATTGGTGATCAGTGAGAAGAATGTTCCTTACATTGGTGATCAGTGAGAAGAATGTTCCTTACATTGGTGATCAGTGAGAAGAATGTCCCTTACATTGGTGATCAGTGGGAAGAATGTTCCTTACATTGGTGATCAGTGAGAAGAATGTCCCTTACATTGGTGATCAGTGAGAAGAATGTCCCTTACATTGGTGATCAGTGAGAAGAATGTTCCTTACATTGGTGATCAGTGGGAAGAATGTTCCTTACATTGGTGATCAGTGGGAAGAACGCTCCTTACATTGGTGATCAGTGAGAAGAATGTCCCTTACATTGGTGATTAGTGAGAAGAATGTTCCTTACATTGGTGATCAGTGAGAAGAATGTTCCTTACATTGGTGATCAGTGAGAAGAATGTCCCTTACATTGGTGATCAGTGGGAAGAATGTTCCTTACATTGGTGATCAGTGGGAAGAATGTCCCTTACATTGGTGATCAGTGGGAAGAATGTCCCTTACATTGGTGATCAGTGGGAAGAATGTCCCTTACATTGGTGATCGGTGGGAAGAATGTTCCTTACATTGGTGATCAGTGGGAAGAATGTTCCTTACATTGGTGATCAGTGGGAAGAATGTTCCTTACATTGGTGATCAGTGAGAAGAATGTTCCTTACATTGGTGATCAGTGAGAAGAATGTTTCTTACATTGGTGATCAGTGAGAAGAATGTCCCTTACATTGGTGATCAGTGAGAAGAATGTTCCTTACATTGGTGATCAGTGGGAAGAATGCTCCTTACATTGGTGATCAGTGAGAAGAATGTCCCTTACATTGGTGATCAGTGAGAAGAATGTTTCTTACATTGGTGATCAGTGAGAAGAATGTCCCTTACATTGGTGATCAGTGAGAAGAATGTTCCTTACATTGGTGATCAGTGAGAAGAATGTTCCTTACATTGGTGATCAGTGAGAAGAATGTTCCTTACATTGGTGATCAGTGAGAAGAATGTCCCTTACATTGGTGATCAGTGAGAAGAATGTTCCTTACATTGGTGATCAGTGGGAAGAATGTTCCTTACATTGGTGATCAGTGGGAAGAATGTTCCTTACATTGGTGATCAGTGGGAAGAATGTTCCTTACATTGGTGATCAGTGAGAAGAATGTTCCTTACATTGGTGATCAGTGGGAAGAATGTTCCTTACATTGGTGATCAGTGAGAAGAATGTTCCTTACATTGGTGATCAGTGAGAAGAATGTTCCTTACATTGGTGATCAGTGAGAAGAATGTCCCTTACATTGGTGATCAGTGGGAAGAATGTTCCTTACATTGGTGATCAGTGGGAAGAATGTTCCTTACATTGGTGATCAGTGAGAAGAATGTTCCTTACATTGGTGATCAGTGGGAAGAATGTTCCTTACATTGGTGATCAGTGAGAAGAATGTCCCTTACATTGGTGATCAGTGGGAAGAATGTTCCTTACATTGGTGATCAGTGGGAAGAATGTTCCTTACATTGGTGATCAGTGAGAAGAATGTTCCTTACATTGGTGATCAGTGAGAAGAATGTTCCTTACATTGGTGATCAGTGAGAAGAATGTTCCTTACATTGGTGATCAGTGAGAAGAATGTTCCTTACATTGGTGATCAGTGAGAAGAATGTTCCTTACATTGGTGATCAGTGAGAAGAATGTTCCTTACATTGGTGATCAGTGAGAAGAATGTTCCTTACATTGGTGATCAGTGAGAAGAATGTTCCTTACATTGGTGATCAGTGAGAAGAATGTTCCTTACATTGGTGATCAGTGAGAAGAATGTTCCTTACATTGGTGATCAGTGAGAAGAATGTTCCTTACATTGGTGATCAGTGAGAAGAATGTTCCTTACATTGGTGATCAGTGGGAAGAATGTTCCTTACATTGGTGATCAGTGGGAAGAATGTTCCTTACATTGGTGATCAGTGAGAAGAATGTTCCTTACATTGGTGATCAGTGAGAAGAATGTTCCTTACATTGGTGATCAGTGAGAAGAATGTTCCTTACATTGGTGATCAGTGGGAAGAATGTTTCTTACATTGGTGATCAGTGGGAATTTATCTGAGAGGCAGAAATTTCTCATGGAACCCCCAGCAACCTCTGGAGGAAACCTCGGTGGGAAGTCTTGGTCTACATTGAAGACACTACAGGACATTTAAGGGTCTCAAACACATAGGGGGCAACCTAAGGGTGGCCTGGAGAACTAATGTCTGCAGCGACCAATTAACTGTGACCATTGGGGTTCAATCCGTTCACGACCACCACCACACCCCCAAGTTTAGGGGGATGGTCGCTGACCGTGTCCCTGGTTCTAGGTGAGGTGGTGATAGAAATCCTTACTTATTACAAAGAGTCACTTTGGATAAACTCTCTGCAGGCGGTGCTCCCCGGGGTGTAAACACCACACTGGTGAATGTTTTTTCTTTATTATCTGATTAACAATTTATAAAATATATGACTTAAAGTGGAAATAAAATCTATCAACATTTGTAATCCTTACACTGCCAGCATAAATTGTGAGCTGGAGTTTGACTTCAATTTGTTAGTGTATCTAAATCTGCTAGTACATCTAACACCCCCCCCCCCCAAACTGACAATGCTGGTTTCCAAAAGGTGTCCCCTGTGCTCCTTTATCCAGAGTGGAGGCCCTTCAATACAGGGGCAGTGTTATTGGCCAGATCACCAGGTGAAAACAGAGGGGACCTAAAGAAATAAAACTAAAGCAGCCGCCACCTCTTATGATTGGTAAGCTGCAATATATGAAATTTTTTGTTTTGGGTTTAATACCGCTTTAACCACTTGGCGCCCGCGCTATGGACGAAAGGCGGCTACAGCGCGGGCCTAAAATGCCAGGAGGGCGTTCATGTATGTCCTTGGGACTCGGCCAATCACATATCGGGTAAAGGGCCAATCACAGCTGATCACAGAAGTAAAACAAACAGAGGCCGGTTATCGGCTTTGTTTTTCCCCCTCATGCTGTCAGGGTGAAGAAAAGAAGAAAAAAAACGTTATCCGGCTTCTGTTAGAGAAACATCGGTCCCCTCAGGGCCCTCCAGTGCTGCCAATTAGTGCCCACCAGTGCCATCTACCAGTGCCATCCAGTGCTGCTAATCAGTGCCCAACAGTGCTGCTAATCAGTGTCATCTTAAGAGCATTATAGGCCCCCGGGAAATACGGTGCACTGGGGCCCTGTCTACACAATCACGCACGAGAATTTTTTACTGACAAAAAATCATGACATTTACTGGCAGAACCACATTTTTTACTGGCACTGCAAAAAGGTACCTAAAATGACAGTTTTCAGTGCAAAACAGTGCAAATGTCAGTATTTAAATTATAATCGCATAGATCGTGCTATTAGCAATTTGTTTAAGTTAAACAAAAGTAAAAAAAAAAAAACATTTCTTCATTGACATGAAGGTCAGGATACTATAACCGGCCAGCACAGAGTTTCCTCTTACATCAGAGTCTGCAGGATTCCCCCTTACAGTGAAAGGGAACTCTTATGTAAAGGGGAACGCTGCAGATCATGATGTAAGGGGAAACACTGATGAAAGGGGGGCTCTGGTGACCAGAGACCACCTTATATCAGAGTCTACTGCTTTCTCTTTACATCAGAGCAACAGACCACCCCCCGATCTCTTTGTGCAAGCTGCACAGTCAGCCAGACAGCCACTCACCGTACGACACTGACCAGGGCACTCCGTGTCTGTACTGGCTGGTGGCTGGGCAGGTTACAGGCTCACGAAAACTGGCACTGCCGACAGGGGTCCGACTCCGCCACACTCTGCTTCAAGCCTGCTGTGCTGTCTGCTCTGACAACTCTACTCTGTCCATTCACCCTCAGCTCCTCCTGCTTTTTTGTTTTTTTTAAGTCTGGTGGGTGTGGCTAACGTCATCATTGGCGGACAGACAGAGGCAGCACTCGTGGAGGATCGGATCTTCTCAGCGATTTCTGCAAACTGCGCATGCACAGTTCTGATCCGCCACTTCCCACCATTTATTTACTGGGGTCACTGGGCAGCCGGTGGGGCCCCCCAGGCAAGTGTGGCCCCCGGGCAACTGCCCAGCATGCCCAATGGAAAAGATGGCCCTGCTGCTAATTGGTGCCCACCAGTGTCATCTTAAGTGCCCAACGGTGTCATCCATCAGTGCCCACCAGTGCTGCTAATCAGTGCCCTCCAGTATCAATACCCTCCAGTCCCATCTATCAGTGCCCACCAGTGTCATCTATCAGTGCCCACCTGTGCTGCTAATCACTGCCCACCTGTGTCATCTATCAGTGCCCTCTATCAGTGCCCACCAGTTCTGCTAATCAGTGTCCTCCGGTGCCATCCATCAGTGCCCACCAGTGCTGCTAATCAGTGCCCTCCAGTATCAATGCCCTCCAGTCCCATCTATCAGTGCCCACCAGTGTCATCTATCAGTGCCCACCTGTGCTGCTAATCACTGCCCACCTGTGTCATCTATCAGTGCCCTCTATCAGTGCCCACCAGTTCTGCTAATCAATGTCCTCCAGTGCCATCCATCAGTGCCCACCAGTGCTGCTAATCAGTGCCCTCCAGTATCAGTGCCCTCCAGTGCCATCTATCACTGCCCACCAGTGTCATCTGTCAGTGCCCTCCAGTGCCATCTATCAGTGCCCACCTGTGCTGCTAATCAGTGCCCACCAGTGTCATCTGTCAGTGCCCTCTATCAGTGCCCGCCTGTGCTGCTAATCAGTGCCCTTCAGTGCCCACCAGTGCCATCTATCAGTGCTGCTAATCAGTGCCCATCCATCAGTACCTCATTATCAGTGTCACTTATCAGTGCCCCATATCAGTGCCTATTAGTGTCCATCAAAGCCACCTCTCAGTTCCCACCTGTGCCACCCATCAGTGCAGCCTCATCAGTGCTCATCACTGAAGGAGAAAAATTACCTGTTTACAAAATTTTATAACAAAACTATGAAAAATGTTTTGTATTTTTTTTTTCAAAATTTGCAGACTTTTTTTGTTTGTTTAGCAAAAAATAAACATCCCAGAGGTGATTAAGCAGTTGTCTACCGCCCACCGTCAAATGACGGCGGGCGGAAGACTCTCTTGTTCTGACAGGACGTCATATAACGTCCTGCCTTTAAAAGCAGCTAGGGGGCGCGCACGTGCCCACTGCGTCGCTGGGTGACCCGATGCGCGTGCCCGGCGGCTGCGATGGCCACCAGGCAACCCGCGATTGCCCAGTAACCGAGCAGGACCGTGGATCTGTGTGTGTAATGATGGGGTGTAAACACACAGATCCACGTCCTGTGAGGGAGAGGAGACCGATGCTGTGTCCCTTGTACATAGGGACAACCATCGGTCACCTCCACCAGTCAGTCCCCTCCCCCTACAGTTAGAACACATCTAGGAAACACATTTAACCCCTTCCTCGCCCCCTAGTGTTAACCTCTTCCCTGCCAGTCACATTTATACAGTAATCAGTGCATTTTTATAGCAGGGATCGCTGTATAAATGTGAATGGTCCCAAAAATGTGTCAAAAGTGTCCGATGTGTCCGCCGCAATATCGCAGTCACAATAAAAATCGCAGATCGCCGCCATTACTAGTAAAAAAAAAATGCTATAAAACTATCCCCTATTTTGTAGAAGCTATAACTTTTGCGCAAACCAATCAATAAACGCTTATTGCGATTTTTTCCCCCCAAAAATATGTAGAAGAATACGTATCGGACTAAACTGAGGAAAAAAATAAAAATTTATTATAGCAAAAAGAAAAAAAAAATAGTGTTTTTTTTCAAACTTGACGCTCTTCTTTTGTTCATAGCGCAAAAAATAAAAACCACAGAGATGATCAAATGCCACCAAAAGAAATCTCTATTTGTGGGGGAAAAAAAGGACGTCAATTTTGTTTGGGAGCCACGTCACACGACCGTGCAATTGTCATTCAAAGTGTGACAGCGCTGAATGCTGTAAAATGGCCTGGGCAGGAAGGGGGTTTCGTGCCCCCGGTAGGGAAGTGGTTAAATACCAGCAAAAGAAATCTCTATTTGTGTGGGAAAAAAAGGATAAAAAAATGTCACATGTGTACAGCGTCACATGACCGCGTAATTGTCATTCAAAGTGTGACAGCGCTGAAAGCTGGAAAATCGGTCTGGGCAGGAAGGGGGGAGGGGGAAGTGCCCGGAAATGAAGGGGTTAAATAGAAGGTCAGTGATGGCGGCTCTCATAATTCTCCAGGAATTCGGGGTTCTGCTCTCCTGGAAATCTCCAACAAGTGAGTTGTTTTTTTGTTTTTCTTTTTAGTTTCCACTTAGAAAGAGAAGTAAATATTATACCAATATAAAAATAAAATCCCATCCAGGGGGCGGGGAAAAGCATCCTTGCAGAAGTATATTGCGGAGACATCCGTATTCCCGCCACGGCGGGCACATGCCAAGTCATTAATAAGGAAATAGCTTATTAAATACTTATGGCTGTGTAAGTGGTTACATTTACTTTCTCCTCGTCTTCCACCTCTGAAAAATGGCGAGTGTGATTTACGCGTTTCGCTGCGCAGAACATGAAAAACAACAACAACAACAAGCTGCTGGTAGGGCAACTCCAAAAACACGGACAACTGGAAGCAGAGGGAATCATCGTAGATGACCGGGACCACCAAATCTACACAACAAGGAACTGCAGTCATATGTAGTCAATCAATCACAGGCTGTGTGCTGGAGCTCCCTCCCCTGTCACCTTTTTATCTCTTGGTGTCAGGAAAACCTGTCAGAAGTGATTTATGCAGATAGCAGAGGAAGGAGGCAGCAGACAGAATTGACACTTAGTGCTCAGGACTGAGACAAGTACACACTATAGAGGGATGTGCTTTCGTTCAGATTTCATGTCTGAGGTTTACAATCACTTTCAAGCGGATCCTCTGAGCACCACAAACCCAAAACCGCCATATAATAAATTTTTTATATTCAAAGCAAACTCCTCCATCCATCTATCCATGTCTCCATGCTTTCATTTTGTTGAGAAATCACTTTGAAAAACACCCCTCCCTAGCATTTCTGGCTGTGGCCATCTTGAGTAAGGGCAAATGATTCATGTAGCCTTTACTTCCTGGAATCCATCTGCCCTTAGCTCAGGCATGCATGCAGGAAAGTGTGCTTAGCAGAGAAAACCCCTCCTGAAGACTTCTGGGATGTACGACATCGATTGCCTAGCCGCTTACCAACTGGGCCATAGACCAATGGTGCCCTCAGTTGGCAGTGAAATACCGAGAAATATGCCAGACCCCCGGTATTGTTTCTTTCAGCCGGCGATTCTCTAACCGAGAAAAGTGGTCCGAGCGGCGGATTCGCTGCTGGATAACGTTTAGAAGTGCCTTCCCCTCTCCCGCCGCTTCCTGGTGGTTCTCGGGACTTACCTGGATGATCGGTAGCCCCCGAAGAACTGATCCAACCATTGCGGTGGCTGGTAACAGAGATGAGCAGAGGAAAGATGGCCTCCGCTCATCTCTATGGTCTCGGAGGACTGGAGCGACCTGATGACGTCACTTCCGATTCCGGCCCAATGTAAACAAAGGTTGTTGTTTTTTTTATTTTTTTTAAAAGCGTCGGATCAACATTTTGTTTCTTTAGTCTAATGCTTTACACTGTAGAGGAAAGTCTTATTGACCCCCCAGATCTAAAGAGGACCTGTCTCTGCTTATTTCTATCACAAAGGTTTACATTCCTTGTCATAGGAATGAAAGTGTTATTACGTTTTTTACAGTGTCAATTTTTTATTCTTTTTTTTTTACCACTTCCCCCTCCGGGCCAATTCTGGCACTTCACTCCTACATGTAAAAATCTGCTTTTTTATTTCTAGAAAATTACTCAGAACACCCAAACATAATATATGTTTTTTTTTTAGCAGAGATCCTAGGGAATAAAATGGTGGTTGTGTCAACTTTTTATGTCACATGGTACTTGTGCAGCAATTTTTCAAACGCATTTCTCCCATTGACACCAATGATGGGGCACTATTCCTCCCAGTGACACCAATGATGGGGCACTATTCCTCCCATCGACACCAACAATGGGGCACTATTCCTCCCACTGACACCAACGATGGGGCACCATTCCTCCCATCGACACCAACGATGGGGCACCATTCCTCCCACCGACACCAACGATGGGGCACCATTCTTCCCACCGACACCAACGATGGGGCACCATTCCTCCCACCGACACCAACGATGGGGCACCATTCCTCCCACCGACACCAACGATGGGGCACCATTCCTCCCACCGACACCAACGATGGGGCACCATTCCTCCCACCGACACCAACGATGGGGCACCATTCCTCCCACCGACACCAACGATGGGGCACCATTCTTCCCACCGACACCAACGATGGGGCACCATTCCTCCCACCGACACCAACGATGGGGCACCATTCCTCCCACCGACACCAACGATGGGGCACCATTCCTCCCATCGACACCAACGATGGGGCACCATTCCTCCCACCGACACCAACGATGGGGCACCATTCCTCCCACCGACACCAACGATGGGGCACCATTCCTCCCACCGACACCAACGATGGGGCACCATTCCTCCCACCGACACCAACGATGGGGCACCATTCCTCCCACCGACACCAACGATGGGGCACCATTCTTCCCACCGACACCAACGATGGGGCACCATTCTTCCCACCGACACCAACGATGGGGCACCATTCCTCCCACCGACACCAATGATGGGGCACCATTCTTCCCACCAACACCAATGATGGGGCACCATTCTTCCCAACGACACCAATGATGGGCACCATTCTTCCCACCGACATCAATGATGGGGCACCATACCACCCACTGGCCACCCCCATAAAGTCTGAAGGACAGTAAACTGGCCCCTTGTTTAAAAAGTTAGAAGACCCCTGGACTAGGGTTCTGCTAAAAAAAATATATATAAGTTCTAAGTAATTTTCTAGCAAAAAAAAAAAAACTTACTGAATTTTACATATAAAAGAGAGAAGTGTCAGAATTGGCCCAGAAGGCAAGAAACAGGAAATAACTGAAGAAATGTGTGAGAAAAGGATAAAAGACGTAATAAATACAATATACTTTCCTATCTATTTACTAAGACGAGCGATAAATAATGAGGATCCAGAGAGAGAAGTTGCACTTTTAAGTAACATTTTCTTCACACGACAGTTTCCCGGGATTCCTTATTCAACAGCAGGTCAAAAAGTTGCACAAGGACGTGTGCTTTTGCAGAACTACAAGTCCCAGCATGCCTTTTCATTGTCCCAGCTATCCACCTCTGTGTACACATCACGATTTACAAACATGAGAAATAAATTTAAAAAAAAAAACATAAAAAAAAAAAAAAAAGGAAGGACGTTTTTGAAAACACAGGAAGACAAAACAACAAATACAATAAAATATATTTTAAAACAAAAATCCATAAGATATAAAAAACAAAAATACAATAAAAAATTTAAATAAAATAAGATACAATAAAAACAAAAAACATAAAATACAATAAAACAAAAAATTAAAATTCAATAAAAACAAAAAAAACATTCTCTTGTTGAAAAAATAATAATACATAAAATAGCATAAAAAAAACCACACAAAAAATGCATAAAATAAAAACAAAAACAAAAAAAATGCATAAATTACCAAAAAACAAAAAATAAAATTCAATAAGAACCCAAAAATGTAAAATACAATAAAAACAAAAAATACATTATCTTGTTTTAAAAAAATACATAAAATACCACAAAAACCAAAAAAAAATGCATAAAATAAAAAAAATACATGAAAAATACCATAAAAAAATGCAGAAATTACCATAAAAACAAAATAAAATTCAATAAAAACAAAAAAATATATAATGAAAACATAAAATACATTCTCTTGTTTAAAAAAAAAATACATAAAATACCATAAAAAAACAAAAATGCATAAAAAAATAAAATAAATAAAACCCCATAAATTACCATAAAAATGAATACATAAAAAACAAAATGCGATCTCTGCTCCTGAGCTGCCCCCATGTGAAGTCACAGACGCCGCCGCCGCCGCTTATGCAATCCACAAAAACACACTCCACATGGGCTGACTCAGTACATCTCCACCACAGGAAGCGCCAGACAAATGCAGCCGTCACCGGCAGCCGCGGCATAAAGTGTCAAACTGTCCAAAATACCCAACACAATCCTCCAACCTGCCGCAATACCGACCGGCACCTCTGAGCTGCAATACATGAACCCCCCCCCCCCGCCCCCCAAGACAGATCGTCTGCAAACCGTAAAGTCTGAACTCGGCATCTTTATATTTTACGATTTTACTGCAAGATCTACACAGCAAAATAAAATTTTTATAAAATGCAGAAATCCAGATTACAGCCTGATCAGAATGGCTCCCCATCAGCCCAAAGCGCAGAGATGGAACGGTGGAAAAGGAGATTGATAACTCACTGCTGCGGCAATGACATTGACCGGTCTGCAGAGGGAAGGCACAATATGTGAGCAGCAAGTGTAGAGCGCGGTGTCACCGAGACGAAAGTCCTCATTTCACAGCAATGCAGGGTGGAGAATTGGGTGGGTAGCGAGATGGTGTGAGCAGGAGAAGGGGGGGGGGGGGCACAAGTGATGATGCAGCAGTTCCCCAATGTGTTGCAACAAGACCCCCGCTGTCACCAATAGGCATTCCTATAGTGTGGATGTTACATTGTATAATAAAAAAAGAAGAGAAGCATACAATACAAAATGATACAGCAGCATTGATTGCTTAGATAGGACCTGCTGACCACTGCAGCAAGAGAGGGGGGGGGGGGGGATCTCATCATAAAACGACAGATCTAGCCTAATCTCTGGCAGAGGATGAGGATGTGGTTCAGGGTTCCCCTGCAAAGCTGCAGCACAGGAAGGGGGGGGGGGGGGTATAAACAGCATTAATTCCACACTATGAATTTTAATATGGTTGTGCAGCTTATAGATACATTGTTACACTCACAGTGTTACACGGATGTTAAAAGGGAGGTAAAAAATTGTCTGCAATTGCTGACCTCCTTCTGGAAATGGAGCCGTCTGGCAGTCATGTTGATCCTCTTCTAGCTCAATGTTTCTCAACTCCAGTCCTCAAGGCACCCCAACAGGTCATGTTTTCAGGCTTTCCATTATTTGATCAGTTTCACTGCCTTAGTAATTATCACAGTCGTTTCATCGGAGGGAAATCCTGAAAACATGACCTGTTGGGGCACCTGGAGGACTGGAGTTGAGAAACACTGCGTCTAGTTTACAGCAAGTAAATAAAATAAAAATTTTTTTTTTCTAATGTATCGACTGCCAAGAGATTGTATCCTTTTTATTTCTATATACATGTATATATTTCCTTTGTACGTTACTCTTACTTTATGGCATTATGGCATTATGGCGAGTCTTACCAAAGCCCTTCCCAGGAGTTGGGTTTCTCTTTAACCAGTTGTCTACCGCTCACCGTCAAATGACGGCGGGCGGAAGACTCTCTTGTTCTGACAGGACGTCATATGATGTCCTGCCTTTAAAAGCAACTAGGGGGCGCGCGCCGCCGCATCGCTGGTGACCCGATGCGCGTACGGCCGCCGGGCACCCGCGATTGCCCAGTAACCGAGCAGGACAGTGGATCTTGGTGTGTAAACACACAGAGATCCACGTCCTGTCAGGGAGAGGAGACCGATGGTGTGTCCCTTGTACATAGGGACAACCATCGGTCTCCTCCCCCAGTAAGAATCACTAATAGGGAACACATTTAACCCCTTCCTCGCCCCCTAGTGTTAACCCCTTCCCTGCCAGTCACATTTACACAGTAATCAGTGCATTTTTATAGCAGGGATCGCTGTATAAATGTGAATGGTCCCAAAAATGTGTCAAAAGTGTCCGATATGTCCGCCACAATATCGCAGTCATAATAAAAATCGCAGATCACCGCCATTACAAGTAAAAAAATAAAAAAAAATGCAATAAAACTATCCCCTATTTTGTAGACGCTATAACTTTTGCGCAAACCAATCAATATACGCTTATTGCGATTTTTTTTTTACCAAAAATATGTAGAAGAATACGTATCGGACTAAACTGAGGGAAAAAAAATGATATTTATTATAGCAAAAAGTAAAAAATATTGTGTTTTTTTTTTTTCAAACTTGACACTCTTTTTTTTTTGCGCTATAAACAAAAGAAAACCGCAGAGGTGATCAAATACCACCAAAAGAAAACTCTATTTGTGTGGGAAAAAAAGGACGCAAATTTCATTTTGGAGCCACGTCGCACGACCGCGCAATTGTCATTCAAAGTGTGACAGCGCTGAATGCTGAAAAATGGCCTGGGCAGGAAGGGGATTTTCGTGCCTGGTAGGCAAGTGGTTAAAGGCTTCTATAAAATACAATAACAATATAATACTATTGCAACAATAGTTTTTTTTTTTTAAATATAAGTTTTCTTAGTTTCCGTTATAAAATTTTGCAAATAAGTAATTTTTCTTCTTAACTGATGTGCGCTGATGATGTGGCACTGATGAGGCTGCTATAAAACATATTGAATGAAAAAAAAAAAAAGAAATGTCTTCATCAATTTAGGCCCGTATGTATTCTGCTACATATTTTTGGTAACAAAAAATCCCAATAAGTGTATATTGATTGGTTTGCGCGTCTACAAACTATAGGATATATACTGGAATTTTTATTTATACATTTTTTTTTACTACTAATGGCAGCGATATAGCGGGACTGCGATATTGCGGCAGACAAGTCGGCAAACTAACTGACACTTTATAATCACAGCTGGAGTGAGCCGCCGGCAGCGCGCACTCGCGCCCGATACTCGGAAGTGCAGGATCACGTATATATTATTGGAAAAGTGCGCAATTTTGCACACAATCCCAAAACGCAGTCTTAGCCTTAGGATCATGAAAACAGCCCTGGGAAACAAATCTTCAAAAACCAGTAGGCAATGGCGGCTCCGCCAACAGTTAAACTAATGGACAGCACAGTGGCTAAGTGGTTGGCACTTCCACCTAGCAGCACTGGGGTCATCAGTTCAAATCCCAACCATGGCACTACCTGCCTGGAGTTTGCATGTTCTCCCTGTGCCTGTGTGGGTTTCCTCCCACACTCCAAAAAACAGGGCACTTTTACCCTCTTCCCTGCCCAGTACAATTTTCAGCGCTGTCACACTTTGAATGACAATTGCGCGGTCATGTAACACTGTACACATATGACATTTTTATTAAAAAATAAATAAACGGATAAAGACCGGGATAAAAAAAAAAATATATATATATTTTCATAGTTCCTTATAAAAAATTAGCAAACATATATGGCAAGGATGGGCACCGATAAACAGTGCTGATGGGCACTGATAGGAAACACTGATGAGGCTGCACTGATTGGCAGCACTGGGGGGCACTAATAGTCTGCACTGATAAAAAGGCACGGATAGGCACTGATTGGCAGCACTGGTGGGCACTGTTGGGACTGTACTGATAATCTGGACACTGGTAATCAGTGTAGATGTCCCTTTTACACAGGGATGTGGCACTGGAAAGGATGGGTACCGATAGGCAGCATTGATGGGCACTGATGAGGCAGCACTGATGGGCACTGGAAGATGGCAAGGATGGGCACTGATAGGTGACACTAATGAGGCTGCACTGGATTGGCAGCACTGGGGGGCACTGATAGGCTGCACTGATAAGGAGGCACTGAGAGATGGCAAGGATGGGCACTGATGAGGCAGCACTGGTGGGCACTTTTGGGATTGTACTGATAATTTGGACACTGGTAATCAGTGTAGATGTCCCTTTTACATAAGGATGTGCAACTGGCAAGGATGGGCACTGATAGACAGCATTGATGGGCACCGATGAGGCAGCACTGATAGATGGCAAAGATGGGCACTGATAGGTGACACTGATGAGGCTGCACTCATTTGCAGCACTGGGGGGCACTGATAAGGAGGCACTGATAGATGGCAAGGATGGGCACCGATGAGGCAGCACTGGTGGACACTGTTGGGACTGCACTGATAATTGGGACACTGATTATCAGTGTAGATTTCCCAAGCCGGTTATTGGCTCTCCTCTCCTCATGCTGTCAATGTGAGAAAAGGAAATCCGATAACCAGCTTCCGTTTACCTCCATGATCACCTGTGATTGGACACTGATCACATGGTAAAGAGCCACGGATTAGCTCTTTACCTCAATCTGTGATCAGCTGTGTCTGGAGGACACTTATCACAGAGCGCACCACCTGCACCCCGCACCATCACGGGAAGCCCCCATATGACGGCGTCCCATAACTAGCTGGCCGTGCTGGAGCCATCATTCGGGTATAGCGCGGTTGGCAAGTGGTTAATTGGCTCCAGTATGTATGTGTATGGGTGTGAGTTAGGGACCTTAGATTGTAAGCTCCTGGGGTGCAGGGACTGATGTGAATGTACAATGTATGTGTAAATTGATGGCACAAGTACCTGTAATAAATACAATTATAATAGTGCATGAAACTGGGGAAGACAGGTCCTGTTGAGGTGCACAGATTCTGATTACTGACGTCTCATTGGCCGATATGACTCAGCGCGCGCTTCATCGTGATGAAAATGCCATGTGGCTTTCTTTCCACGGCTGCGAGCCGCTACCATTTCTGCACTGATTGTGACACAGAACTTTCCAGAAGCTCACAGCAAACTTCTAATATAGAGATAAAGTGTGTGTGGGGGGGGGGGTGGGGGGGGAGGGCAATGGTAACTGAAACTGCATTGTGGGTAATGGCTAGGGCTGTGGTGTGGAAACTGTAGAAGAAAGAATTCATCAGGCTGACATACATTTATTTCCTGCTGCAAGTTTCAGAACATTCTGCTTGCCTACAGAACAGCGAGCCGCAGACAATGTATATGAAGGGGCCGGCAATGTGCAACCCAAGACCCGCCATCCACACACTACACCAATAAAGGTCATTGGAAGTCAAATGAAAATCAATCACATGAAAACCACACCCAAGACACAAGACCTCTGTGATGTCACCACTACAGGACCAGCAAACACTCATTTAAAGAGTAACTCCACTTTTGTTGAAGAAAAAATAAAAGAAATAGCTGTTTGTTTCTCTGTGTTCATCATGTTCAGAGTGAATGTGAATGGGAGCGACTTTGTAATTATCAATCAGCTGCTGCACCTGCAGGGCTCTAACGAGGAAAGAGGCAGGGCCTGCATCCCTTCAGACATGATTTCCCTTTGGGAGGGAAGTCAGTAGTCTGCAGGAAATGACATATCTGGAGGGGGGGGGGGGCTCTGTATACCATATGTGTACAGAGCGCCTCCATGTGGCCATATTGTATTTTACAGAAAATTACAGCGGCTGCAGATTGGAAAGAAATTTTTTAATAAAATTCCGATAAGCCCCCTGCCCGCAGACCCCCCACAACCACCAGCCAGGGTTGTGGGGAAGACGCTCTTGTCTCCATCAACATGGGGACAAGGTTTTTTTTTTGGGGGGGGACAGAGCCCCCCCTGCCCCAAAGCACCCCCTCCCCATGTTAAGGGCATGTGGCCTGGTATGGTTCAGGAGGGTGGGGGGGGGTCACTCGCTCGTCCTCTCTCCGTCCTGACCTGCCAAGCTGCATGCTCGGATACTTTGGGAGTATCTCAACAAACAAAATGGTATTTTTGTTGCAGGGGATGCCCAAAATCTGACTTGTATCTTAGTGCAGACTTCTGGGAAAATCAGTAGTCTGCAGGAAATGACATATCTGGGGGGTTCTCTGTATACCATCTGTATACAGAGCGCCTCCAGGTGGCCATATTGTATTTTACAGAAAATTACAGTGGCTGCAGATTTGAAAGGAAAGGGAAATTTTAATATCATTCAATTACAATATGACTTGTGTAGCGATTGTATATGATATGTTATTTTTTTTAATTTGCCATGTTGCTTTCCACAAAAGTGGAGTTACCCTTTGAAGTGAATATCCAGCCAAAACCCCCTTCCCCTTTTTAATAAACAGCCTTAGGGGGGGATTAGAACCCTCGACTCTATTGGGAGGCTCCTTTCGAGAAATTTACAGCGTTTCCCCTCCTGGTGACAACAGTTTCTCCAGGCAGGAAATTAAGGTAAATATTCCGCAAGAATACAGACAAACACCAAGTCCCGGTTCACAACAGTGCGACTTGTCATATCAAAGTCGCATGATGATGACAAGTCGCACCCATTTACAGCTATGGAACCGTTCAAATTGGTGCAAGTCGCACAAACTTTAAAAAAGGTTCCTATTTTATTTATTTTTGTGCGATTTCAGGTGCAACTTGCATTGACATCTGTGCATGGAGTTGCAAAAACGTTGGTAAGATGCAAATGAAAGTCGTACTGATTGGCGGCTTTAAAATTGCGCGGAATTAGTTCAGTGTGAACCGGGGCTAAAGGGTGTATTTACAAAAAAAAGTGCACAACAATTTACCCTGTAAAAAGCACCTGTGCATTTTTTTTTATGAATGTGGCAAAAAACAAATATTACTAGGCTGTTTCCTGTTCTGGTTGAATCTTTCTCATTGATTTAATATAGGAAATACTGTATTTGGCCACTAGATGGTGCTAAGTATCATAAGACATACCTATGATACTTAGCACCATCTAGTGGACAAATACAGTATTTCCTAAGTATCATAAGACATACCTATAATACTTAGCACCACCTAGTGGCCATATGCAGTATTTAAAAAAAAATAATAATTTTGGATCAAACTTTCGACCAGCGCATGGAATAGCCCAAGAACATTTGTTCATTGCCGAGGAACAAACGTACATGTACTTTCACTGGACGAATTACTATGCATTGCCTTTTTTATACAACCTAAACACACCCCTATGCTTCTAACTCCAAACTCCTCCGTTTTATACAGCTTATGTGAAAAGCAACCAGGCTGAGCAGAGCGCTGAGCCCCAAGAAAGTTTAAGAGCCATTACAAACAAAATTGCGTGTGCAGGGGATGGGGGGGTGGGTTTGAGGGGGTGTAGCAGCACAATGACAGTCCACCCACTGAGATTCCAATGCAGGGTTCTCAAACTGGTGGCCGTCCAGCTGTTGCAGAACTACAAGTCCCATCATGCCTCTGCCTCTGGGAGTCATGCTTGTAACTGTCAGCCCTGCAATGCCTCATCGGAACTGTAGTTCTGCAACAGCTGGAGGGCCGCCAGTTTGAGACCCCCTGTTCCAATGTCACCCAGTACAACACTTTGTTTTTTGTTTTTTTTAACATAAAACAGTGAAGTGCAGAACTACCAACATGATCCATCGTTCCCTGAGCCGTCAGCAGGAATTGGATGATAGGAGTTACAGTTTCAATATGTGTCCAGTCCTACTGAGCAGACAACGGGGGCTCCCCGCCCAGGAAATTCAAACTGCAAACTCTGCTGGGAGATTGTCAGGATCAGCAGCGTGCCGAGCTATGAAATAATATTATAAACAGTCGCATTATAGCATTATCCCGATACATAGGCTTGGCACTGACCGACACTGATTAAAGGATTACTATGATTAGATTGCAAGCTCCACTGCCGCATTAACCTTATGATCTGAGAACAACCAACAAGCCCCACCAGGGAGAAGACCGGCCGCAACGCACCTCAGAGGAGACCAACGCTAAGAAAATGGATATTAAAATTATATCATGATACAATGTAACACTGAATAATAATATTATACCATGATGATACATTGTAACACTGACTACTAAAATATTGGTAGTCAGTGTTGTAATGTATCATGATATAATATTATTGGTAGTCAGTGTTGTAATGTATCATGATATAATATTATTGGTAGTCAGTGTTGTAATGTATCATGATATAATATTATTGGTAGTCAGTGTTGTAATGTATCATGATATAATATTATTGGTAGTCAGTGTTGTAATGTATCATGATATAATATTATTGGTAGTCAGTGTTGTAATGTATAATGATATAATATTATTGATAGTCAGTGTTGTAATGTATAATGATATAATATTATTGGTAGTCAGTGTTGTAATGTATCATGATATAATATTATTGGTAGTCAGTGTTGTAATGTATAATGATATAATATTATTGGTAGTCAGTGTTGTAATGTATAATGATATAATATTATTGGTAGTCAGTGTTGTAATGTATCATGATATAATATTATTGGTAGTCAGTGTTGTAATGTATAATGATATAATATTATTGGTAGTCAGTGTTGTAATGTATCATGTGTGACAGCAGGAAGGTAAAGTCACCTGGTTGCATCCAGGGGGGTAGATATATTTCGCCCAGATTCAGGCTTTACGCCGACTTGTACAACTAGGGAGTTGATGAAGCCCAGCTGAGGCTAGTGGGCTCATGGATGACTCATACCTCTAGGGAGAGGGCTGGGCGTCGTGCAGGCAGGGAGTTGATGAGACCAGCTGAAGCTTGTCAGCTCATTTAAAGGCCTCTACAAAAACTCCCAGCTTCATTAGATGTTAGCTCATGCCTGGAACCAGACCTGTGTGGACTGTCTAGGGAGAGTGAACCCCTGTGCGGTGAGGCAAAGCCTGTGTGGCTATTTGTTTGGACTTTTACTAAACCAGGGACTTAGGGACTAGGACAGCACTAGGCTGATCCCAGTTGTTAGTTAGGAAACCTGTATGTTTAGTCAGAGGTCAACTTGACCAGGATTTATTTTGTTTATGTTTCTTTTTGGCTTTGCTGTGTTTTTGTCACTGTACATAGAGAAATAAACCGCACCTTTTGATTTTGAAAACCACAACCTCCGTCTGCTGGCCCTGTTTTTGTGTGGGGAGCCCAACCAGGGGGTCACACACACCCGCTACCGAGTTAACCCCCTCACAGTTGGTGGAGAACCAGTGGCAGTTTTTTTTAAGCCAGCATGGAGGAGATACTGAAACAGCTGGCTCTAGCAAATGCCAATCAACAGCAGACAAATGCAGGTTTGCAAAGGAGCCTTGCAGCCCAGCAGCAAGCTCATCAACAAGCCCAGCAGCAATCTGAGGCCCGCTTCATAGACCTGTTACAGAAGCAAGAGCAGAGACTACAACAAATGGAAGCAGTAATGCAGCAACGTCCGCAGACCAGTGAGGAAAGCCGTCCCACTAATACCGCGTCCTTTGGGGTGAGTCGTTTATTGACAAAAATGACTGGAGAGGATGATCCAGAGGTATTTTTGACCACATTTGAAAGGACTGCTGAAAGAGAAAAGTGGCCTGAGGAGCAGTGGGCTGGACTGGTGGCTCCTCTGTTAACTGGTGAATCGCAGAAGGCTTACTATGACCTAGAGCCTGACCAAGCAAAAGACTATGTGATGCTAAAAGCTGAAATATTGGCAAGGCTGGGTGTCACCCTGGCTGTCCGGGCTCAGCGTGTGCATAACTGGACTTTCCAGCTTGGAAAACCCCCCAGGTCTCAAATGTATGATCTCATTCACCTGAGCAGGAAGTGGCTACAGCCAGAGACTTTGTCCGCACCAGAGATTGTGGAACGTGTTGTAATGGATCGGTTTTTGAGAGCTCTTCCTACTGCCATCCAAAAGTGGGTAAGCCATGGAGACCCAGAGACGGCCGGTGGTCTTGTGGATCGTGTAGAGAAATACTTGGCTACAGAGAACCTGACGGCCTCTTCCAGAGACTCTCGGACTTTCCACCCTAAGACCAGACCATCCCCAGGGGCGGATAAGAGGATTCCAAGGGGTAAGGGTGGAGAGAGTGAGAGGGTGGGAGCTCTACCCCAAGTTTGGCGAGAACAGCCTGGGAAATCAGCGGCTCAAGAGGCGGCAAGAAGGATCGTTTGCTACCGCTGCCGGCAAGCGGGACATATTGCAGCAAATTGCCCGGTTGTGGAGGAACCCATGCAATGTGACTTTCTGATGGACAGACGTCAGTCGCTGTGTGCGACAGTCGCATGCACTGCCATTCGGGGAACTGAGAAACATTTATGCAAAATGTGTATTAATGGTAGAAATGTTGTGGTATTACTGGATTCAGGTAGCCTTGTGACCCTGATAAAGGCTGAATTAGTTAAAACAGAGGTCTCTGGGAATAGCAAGGTAGCTGTTATTTGTGTGCATGGGGACACCCGAGAGTATCCAGTGACTACAGTGTGTTTCGAGACCCCCAAAGGTACCCTCTCTCATCCAGTGGGGTTAGTATCTCAATTACCGCATGATGCCATTGTGGGAAGGGATTTTCCGAAGTTCTGGGAACTGTGGGATGATCCTGAGCCCCCCACTGGTGCCCCTATGTACCAGGAATGTGATAGCCAGAACTCCTCTGAGAGTGGTGAGGACTCTCCAGAATTTCCCTTGTCAGTATTGGCAGGGGAGACTCAAGAAACTGGAGAGGAGCCCACCTCCTCAGACGAAAACCTACCGTCTGTGGAGTTTTCTGATCTGGAGGTTCACAGGGAAAATTTTGCCACAGAACAGTTAAAAGACCCCGCCCTAATAAAGGCACGGGAAAACGTAGTGGAAATAGATGGCGAGTTAGTGAACCCAGATAATACCTGCACTTACCCATACTTCAGCGTAGAGAAGGACCTACTGTATCGGGTGGCAAAAAGGGCAGAAGAAACCGTTGAGCAGCTTGTGGTGCCCAAACCTTACAGGAAGTTGGTGTTGGAGTTGGCCCATGGGCACATTCTTGGAGGTCATCTGGGGACAGAGAAAACCCGAGAGAGGGTATTACAGAGATTCTATTGGCCTGGGGTGATGAAGGACATAGAAAATTATTGTTCCTCCTGCCCTGTGTGTCAGAGGTCGGCCCCGATGCCACATTTCCGTAGCCCGCTGGTCCCTCTACCCATCATTGAGGTCCCGTTTGAGAGAATCGCAATGGATTTGGTAGGTCCTATAATCAAGTCCGCTAGGGGGCACCAGTACATATTGGTTATAATGGACTATGCCACCCGTTATCCAGAAGCGATCCCTCTCAGAAATACCTCGGCCAAAACCATAGCCAAAGAGCTATCTCTTGTTTTTAGCCGGGTGGGTATTTGTAAAGAACTGCTTACGGACCAAGGTACACCCTTTATGTCCCGGGTTATGAAAGAGCTGTGTAAATTGCTCAAAGTGACGCAATTGCGTACATCTGTGTATCACCCCCAAACCGATGGGCTGGTTGAAAGATTCAACAAAACCCTAAAACAAATGTTGAAGAAAGTGGTGGATAGAGATGGAAAGGATTGGGACTGTCTACTTCCTTATTTGATGTTTGCTATTAGGGAGGTGCCCCAATCCTCTACGGGATTCTCCCCCTTTGAGTTACTGTATGGGAGACACCCAAGAGGGCTGTTGGATATTGCCAAGGAAACTTGGGAAAGTGAGAGTTCTCCCCACAGGAGTGTGATTGAGCATGTCGCCCTGATGCAAGATCGAATTGCACAGGTAATGCCCATCGTGAAGGAACATTTGGCCCAAGCGCAGTTGGCACAGCAGAGAGTGTACAACCGTGGAGCAAAGACCCGTACCTTTTCCCCGGGGGATAGGATATTGGTACTTGTCCCTACGGTTGAAAGTAAATTCCTTGCCAAATGGCAAGGCCCCTACGAGATAATGGAAAAAGTGAGCGAAGTGAATTACAAGGTCAGACAACCAGGAAGGCGAAAGCCCGAACAGATATATCACGTTAATCTGTTGAAAGCCTGGAGGGATAGAGAGTCCCTAGTCGCAGAAACTTGGTCACCAGCTCAAACTGGTTGCGTGATTCCGGAGGTTGGAATAGCAGCCACCTTGTCACAACCCCAACAACAGGAGGTTAAGGAGTTTGTGCTTCGCAACAAGGAGGTGTTCTCTGAGCTGCCGGGACAAACATCTGGGGTAGAGCATGATATTATTACCCCGCCCGGTGAAAGGGTGAAGTTAAAACCCTATCGGATCCCAGAGGCCCGACGGGAGGCAATACGGGAGGAAGTACAGAAAATGCTGAACTTAGGGGTGATAGAGGAGTCCCAAAGTGATTGGTCTAGTCCCATTGTGTTGGTGCCTAAACCGGATGGGAGCTGGCGATTTTGTAACGATTTTCGTCAGTTGAACAAAGTTACAAAATTTGACACCTACCCCATGCCACGTATAGATGAGTTGATCGACCGGCTGGGAACAGCCCGATACATGACGACTCTTGACCTCACAAAAGGGTATTGGCAAATTCCCCTGGCCAAGTCGGCCAAAGAGAAAACCGCATTTGTAACCCCAGACGGGGCGTTCCAATATAAGAGAATGCCGTTCGGGTTACAGAATGCGCCGGCCACATTCCAGCGGAAAATGGACCAGATACTGAGGCCCCATCGGAAGTATGCTGCGGCTTACCTGGATGACGTAATTGTCCATAGCACAGATTGGGCCTCACATCTGCCAAAAGTGCAAGCAGTCCTAGACTCTATCCGGGAAGCGGGGTTTACGGCTAACCCCAAGAAGTGTACCATTGGGCAGGAGGAGGCCAAATATCTTGGGTACACCATTGGCAGGGGAGTGATAAAACCCCAACTCAACAAAGTCGAGGCCATCCAGAGTTGGCCACGTCCCAACAGCAAGAAGCAGGTACGGGCCTTTCTGGGAATCGCGGGTTATTATCGGCGCTTCATTCCCCACTTTGCTTCTAAGGCTGTGCCCCTAACCAACCTGACGAAAGGGAAAGGGTCGGTCATGATTAAATGGACCCCCGAGGCTGAGGCAGCATTCCAATTCTTGAAACAAGCCTTATGTAGCCAGCCAGTGTTGTACTCACCCGACTTCTCTAAAGACTTTGTCGTACAAAGTGATGCGTCAGATGTGGGGTTAGGAGCAGTATTGTCCCAGGTCTGGAACGGGGAAGAGCACCCAGTCATTTACCTCAGCAGGAAGTTGAAGTCCCATGAGGTAAATTACGCCACGGTTGAAAAGGAGTGTTTAGCGGTGAAGTGGGCTCTAGATTCCCTTCGGTACTACCTGCTAGGTAGGCACTTTGACATGGTTACGGATCACGCTCCGTTAAAGTGGATGGCTCAAAACAAGGAAACAAATAGAAGAGTGAATAGGTGGTTCCTGGCCCTCCAGGAATTCAACTTCACAGTAAAGCATCGCCCTGGCGTTCAAATGGGGAATGTGGATGCTTTGTCTCGAGTACATGAATGCCTGATTGCTGGTGTTCCAACCCCGAGGTTAAAACAAGAGGGGGGGGTATGTGACAGCAGGAAGGTAAAGTCACCTGGTTGCATCCAGGGGGGTAGATATATTTCGCCCAGATTCAGGCTTTACGCCGACTTATACAACTAGGGAGTTGATGAAGCCCAGCTGAGGCTAGTGGGCTCATGGATGACTCATACCTCTAGGGAGAGGGCTGGGCGTCGTGCAGGCAGGGAGTTGATGAGACCAGCTGAAGCTTGTCAGCTCATTTAAAGGCCTCTATAAAAACTCCCAGCTTCATTAGATGTTAGCTCATGCCTGGAACCAGACCTGTGTGGACTGTCTAGGGAGAGTGAACCCCTGTGCGGTGAGGCAAAGCCTGTGTGGCTATTTGTTTGGACTTTTACTAAACCAGGGACTTAGGGACTAGGACAGCACCAGGCTGATCCCAGTTGTTAGTTTAGGAAACCTGCATGTTTAGTCAGAGGTCAAACTGACCAGGATTTATTTTGTTTATGTTTCTTTTTGGCTTTGCTGTGTTTTTGTCACTGTACATAGAGAAATAAACCGCACCTTTTGATTTTGAAAACCACAACCTCCGTCTGCTGGCCCTGTTTTTGTGTGGGGAGCCCAACCAGGGGGTCACACACACCCGCTACCGAGTTAACCCCCTCACACATGATATAATATTATTGGTAGTCAGTGTTGTAATGTATAATGATATAATATTATTGGTAGTCAGTGTTGTAATGTATAATGATATAATATTATTGGTAGTCAGTGTTGTAATGTATAATGATATAATATTATTGGTAGTCAGTGTTGTAATGTATAATGATATAATATTATTGGTAGTCAGTGTTGTAATGTATCATGATATAATATTATTGGTAGTCAGTGTTGTAATGTATCATGATATAATATTATTGGTAGTCAGTGTTGTAATGTATAATGATATAATATTATTGGTAGTCAGTGTTGTAATGTAATATGATATAATATTATTGTAGTCAGTTCCCGCTCCTCAGTTATTTAAGAACTGTCAGGCGGCGGGAGCCGACTTTTTTTTCTTTCTTTTTTCGGGTCGGTGGTGGCGGCGGCGGGTGTCGTTGGATCTACACCGGGGACTTTTTTTTTTTTTTTTTTATTAAAAAGGACTGCCTACTGTAATTTTATACACTACACTTTTTTTGGTTAATGAGTAGGGGTACTATATACCCCATACTCATTCACAGAGGGGGGGGTGGAATCTGGGGGCTTCCAGATATCGATAAGCCCCCCGCCCGCAGACGACCCCCCCTCAACAACCACCGGCCAGGGTTGTGGGGAAGAGGCCCCTGTCTTCATCAACTTGGGGACAAGGTGTTTTGCACCCCCCCCATGTTGAGGGCATGTGGCCCGGTATGGTTCAGAAGGGTGGGGGGGCGGGGTCACTCGCTCGTCCACTCTCTGTCCTGACCTGCCAGGCTGCATGCTCGGATAAGGTTCTGGGATGGATTCTGGGGGTGACCCCACACCATTTAAAAAAATACAAAAAAAATTGGTGGTGTGGGGGTTCCTCTCAAAATCCATACTAGACCCCAAGGGCTTGGTTTGGACTGGAGGGGAAAAACTTAGTGTCTGGGTTTTTTTTTCTTAATTTTTGCCGCTTTGTGAATGAGCCCATTATATCATGATACATTATAACACTGAATAATAATAATAATTAATACATTAAAACACATAATAATAATAATAATAATAATAATATTAGGATACATTATAACACTGAAGAATAATAATAATAATATTATGATACATTAAAACACAGAATAATAATAACATTATTCTATCATGATACATTATAACATTGAAGGCCTCAGATTGCAACATTTTAAGACTTCATACTCTTGGCTCTGATTGGTTGATGCCATGTGACGTACAATAGTAAGGAAAATAAATCTCTGATAATGACAGATTTTAAGTGTTATCAAAGTTGTGCAAACTGACAATAAACTTCCCCCTTCTGGTCAGTAAAGAGGAACTTCACTTTGTTTTTGCTCACTCAGCAGTTATAAATCCTCTGCCAATCCCAGAGTTGCTGACTTCAGATAATTATCAGTGCCGGTCCAGCACTGTCTTCCCGCAGCCGGTTTTCTCATCGCTGCGGGTCCTCAGTGCCACCATCCTGGATACAGGAGCTGGTTGTGGCTTCCTGGGGAACCACCGCCGGCTCCCCATTGCACATGTGCAGACTCATGTGGAGCTTTGTGATTGGTCCTGCTGCCTCCTGGGACATGTGACGTGTTCCAGGAGGATGTGGGATGGGAGGGAACAGGCAAAGGGGTGACCTACTTTCCTAGGAGGGGATTGCGGAAGTGGGAGCTAATAGAAAGCAGCACCCCCCCCCCCAAAAAAAAAAAACTGTAATTCAATTACAGGCTGAAAGGGGGGGGGGGTGGATCTAAGCAGTGGGACTTCATGTGAAGTTACACTTTAGTATACAATGACTTCATTTTATTATATCTGTGCAACAAGTGAAGCCGGGTACACACGGGCGGAATGTCGGGAGACATTTGCCGGTACAAAAAATACTGGCCGACATTCTGCCTGTGTGTATGTCAGTCTGGAAAACCAGCAGCCCACTGACTCCCAATCAGAGCTCTCAGCCAATGGCAGAGAGCGCTAATCAGAGTGTTCTGGTGGTGGGGGGAGGGCACCCCCCTGTCAGGTCACAACAGCTCAGGGGGAGAGATCGCTGTACTAACTTCGGATGGTTAGTACAGCAGGTCCGACTGGAGCCGACAGTTTTTTTTTCCATGCAACCCAGCGGGTTGGGTTTTCCCTTGAAGATCAAGGTCAGGACTTAGGGACCTCCCACAAAAGGTCAGGAGGTGTGGCTTACCTCCATCCAAGTGTCCTTACCCAGTTTTCTAAACAATAAAAACTGTAGTGTGTACCCGGCTCAACTGTTCATCCAGCCAGTAACCTGAGCTGATAACAGTTGGAGTTGTTGCCCTTAGCAACCAGACTTTAAAGTGGTTGTAAACCCTTTTTTGGGACTTCTACCTATAGGCAAGGCTAGAATAAGGCTTACCTTTAGGTAGTGGAAATATCTCCTAAACGTGCGCCGTTTAGGAGATAATTCACTCCCTGACGTTTCTTCCCTAGCGTGTGCTGTTACTGTGCGCACGCGCGAGAGTGACGTCACGCGGCTCCGTCAAATCACAGAGCCGGAGTCCGCAGCCCGGAAGGAAGAGGAGCTTGAAGATGGACGCAGCCTGCACAGGGGACAGTGCTGGATTCTTTTGCAGGTAAGTGTCACATAATGGGCTAGTATGCGATGCATACTAGCCCATTGTGCTTTTCATTTGCAGGCTATACAGGGAGCAAAAGAGGAAGTAAAACCCATCAGGGCTTTACTTCCTCTTTAAAAGATGTTTGGTTGCAATGGACGGCAGCTTCACCTGTACACCAGTCAGGGAGTGATCAATTAGTATTGTTCCCTGTAATCTCATTGGACTACAAAACACCTCCCCCTGTTATGAGGGGAAAGTGTTATGTAGTCCTAAAGCCGGCCACAGACAGTTCAAATCTCGGATGGTTCAGCAGGGACTGGCCGAGATTTGAACCATGTATGGACAGGCTGATTGTACCCAAGTTGATCAATCGATCCAGCCCACCGGATTACTCATGTGATTATTGCCAACGGCTATAGCCACTAGCAAGAATCACTGTGTGTTCTCCCGGCAGGGGTGGCCAATGTATGCGCAGTACAAATCGCTACCTGCACTGCGCTCTGTTCTCAGACGTCCCACGACCTGTAGGGGTCACTAATGATCTAGTTCTGTGTCCACCCAATGCATGCGCA
Organism: Rana muscosa; assembly: GCA_029206835.1. Taxonomy (NCBI): domain Eukaryota; kingdom Metazoa; phylum Chordata; class Amphibia; order Anura; family Ranidae; genus Rana; species Rana muscosa. The sequence goes on along the minus strand of CM055124.1, from coordinate 311,060,110 downwards.
GTACAGCCTACAACTAAAATATCAGTTTTGCTTGGATTGGCCCTTTTATCCTGCATCCCAGTGAAGCTCATAAGCCAATTAAAGCCGAGAGTATAAAGTTTTCAAATGTTGCAAAATGACATTAAAACCACAATGTTACGTTGTATCATTATTTGCATTTAGTCTACATTATAACATCGCAGTTTTTATTTCATATCACATTGCAACATTGTAGCGCTTCCTACTCTTAGGCCCCTTTCACACTGAGGCGCTTTGCAGGCGGTTTAGCGCTAAAAATACCGCCTAAATACCGCCTGAAAACTCCTGCCTCTGCAGTCTCAATGTGAAAGCCCGAGGGCTTTCACACTGAGGCGGTGCGCTGGCAGGACCGCTCCAAAAGTCCTGCTAGCCGCATCTTCGGAGCGGTGAGAGGAGCGGTGAGTTTACCGCTCCTTCCCATTGAAAGTAATGGGAAACCGCGGTATTGACCCTTTTTCGGCCGCTAGCGGGGGGGTTAATACCGCACCGCTAGCGGCCGAATACCGCGGCAATTACGACGGTATAGCGCCGCTATAAATACCAGCGTTATACCGCCACCTCACCCACCGCCCCAGTGTGAAAGGGGCCTAAGTTAGCGCTGAGTTTCAATCTTCATTTGGGCTAAAGTTGTGGAGTACGGGCCGGTTCACGCCAGATGCAGTCCAGTGCATTTTTTTTTTTTCTGCATCAAAAATGCATGAACAGTAGATAATATGGGTTCCAATGGCCTAGTTCACACCAGTGTGGTGCGTTCCTGTGCAGGAAAAAAAAAAAAAGAAGAAGTAGAACATGCTACATTTTTCTGCACAGAACTGAACTGGAACACATCTAATTGTATCAAAAACTCATTACAGCAATAAAAAAAAATTCTATGGAAACGTCAGTTAAAATAAAAAAATAAAATAAAAAGCATTGAAAAGGTGTATGCAGAAAGGCACCTGGAATGCGTTTCTGTGGTGTGAACTGGCCAAATACTGTCTGAAATAATAATCATAGGATGAGGATCATTATGACGAAATATTAATATTTCAGGTCTGCAGCACTTTCAGGTAATCCTAATACTTCAGCTTGTAGCCCAAAGAAAGTCTTTCCACCAATCAGAGCCAAGAGCAGCAGATTGCAATGTTTTCAATGTAATATTCTGCTATAATGTAAAGGGATTTATTACTTTTGTAAGATGAAAGCATGACAACAAATAATCATACATTGTAACATCCCAGCATTAGCTTGTATGATCAAAAGGAGAACATGATCACCATTAGAATGTAACCTCCCTGGCGGGATGATTAGGACAGATTTTTGATGCTGAAAGCGGTACAATTATTTTGCATGGAAATTTGGCGTTTTATATTGTAGGCCTGCAATTCTTAGGCCTCGTACACACGGCCGAGATTCTCGTCGAAAAAAACATGTCGTTTTTTTCGACGAGATTCTTGGACAAGAAACTTGTCCCGGCCGAGTGTACACACGCTCGTTTCAAAGAACCCGCGGTTCTTTGAATGGAGCGTACGCGGTGACGTCATCGACCACGACGAGCATGCGCTCGTCACATTCGATGCCGTCGCCGCCATCTTGGTATACCCTACGTATGCCTAGGAAGCTACCGCGCATGCGTCGAATTCATTTCGAACATGCGCGGGCTTCCCGGCGGACAGGTAAGTGTACACACACTCACTTTTCTCGTCGAGAAACAGGCTGACGAGAAAATAGAGAGCAGGTTCTCTATTTTCTCGTCGAGGTTACTTGTCGGTTTTCTCGACGAGAAACCTGATAGCCGCGTACACACGACCGATTTACTCGGCAAGACATCTCTGCCAGCAAGTTTCTTGCTGGTTCTTGCCGAGAAAATCGGTCGTGTGTACGAGGCCTTAGAAATAACTCACTTAAATCTGTCCAAACTAGAGTCTAGTAGACATCCCGGGTATGATAAAGTTTGAAACACAAAAAAATAAATTATAATATAATAAATAACTATAAATAATTAATTATAACAAATAATAATAATAATGAAAAATGATTCAATAATGTAATCAAATCAAAAACACTGAAATTTGCTCAGTTGCAGAATTGTCGCTGTCATTACTTTTAGGCTAAGGCCCCTTTCACACTGGGGCGGGAGGTGCGCTGGCGGTATAGCAGCGCTATTTTTTGCAGCGGTATACCGTCGGAATTGCGGCGGTATTCGGCCACTAGCGGTGCGGTTTTAACCCCCGCTAGCGGCCAAAAAAAAGTTAATACCGCTGGCAATGTGCCTCTGCAGAGGCGCATTTCTGGCGGTATTACCGCGGTTTCTCATTGCTTTCAATGGGAAGGAGCGGTGTAGGAGCGGTAAACACACCGCTCCAAAGATGCTGCTTGCAGGACTTTTGGAGCGGTGCCGCCAGCGCATCGCCTCAGTGTGAAAGCCCTCAGGCTTTCACATTGAGAGTGCAGGGGCAGGAGTTTTTCAGGCGGTATTTAGGCGCTATTTTTAGCACTAAAACGCATGAAAAACTCCTCAGCGTGAAAGGGGTCTTAGGCTGGGTTCACACTTGTGCGGTGTGAATTCCAGCTGTCTTATCTCTGCAAAGAAATAAGAGAGCTGTTCAGCAGATCATCTCCGTTTTAGCTGCTAATTTGGTGACCTGGGGGAGGAAGAGGGGGGAAGTGTAGTGAGGAGAAGGAGAGAAATCCTGATGAGAACTGAACACATCTGCGAATCAGATGCCTGCCCATAGAAGATAATGGACCTGAATTCGCACCTGAGCCGCACCGCAATGTCTAGAAAACGCACATTTTTTGGGGGTAATGCGCAGTGTGAATGCATCGCACATGTGAACCAGCCTCATTAAAATCAATGTATTTTTATAATGTTATGCGAATTGGATGCGGTTTAAGCCTCAACCAATTCACATAGGTGTGAACGGGGCCTTAGTGTTTGATGACGAATTTCCCCACAAATGGCTATCGCTCAATTCTGCAAGTGATTCTAATTTATTATCGCTGTTTTCTAGCTGGCCTAAAACCACTTTTGACGTAAAGGGACACTTTTTGGTTGCTATGGACAATCTCCAGTTTCCAGGCAGAAAGGACAGTATTTATAATGTAAAAGTGCATGCAGGGCACTGGACAGACCACTAGGGACAAAGGGGGGGGGGGTGTAATTATTATATACAGTACTGTGATCTGTAAGATTACAGTGTACTGTATGTATATTGTGTGCATGGGAGTCTATGGAAGGGGTGCCCAAATTTAAACCATTGGTGCTCCCCGGCCGTAGATCCCCCATACACAAAACTTTGCACACTTATAGAAGAGAAATGGGGCTATATGTGTGCCACGTTTTGGGTCCAGAGGACCTACGACCGGCCGGTACCGGGTCCGCAAAGTCACCAAAGAAATTACTGTTTAACATGGGAGTCTATGGAAGGGGTGCCCGGCTTTGAAAAATCGGTGCTCCCTGACCGTAGGTCCTCCGGACAACAAACTTTGCACACTTGTAGAGGAAGAGTGAGGCTACATGTGTGCCAAGTTTGGGGTCCACGGGACCTACGGCCAGTTAGTACCGGGTCCCTAAAGTCCGGGAGATCAGGCGCAAAAAAGGTGACTCGAGTATAAGCCGAGGGGGGTATTTTCAGCACAAAAAAAAAAAAAAAATGTGCTGGAAAAACTGGACTTATACTCGAGTATATCCGGTAACTTTCCCTGGATACTGCGATGCGATCCCGAGTCTGGCTCCGGGTTACCGCTTTTGGTAGTAAAAACTCACCCCGAGCCCATGGGCGTCCGCTGAACTTTTTTCAGGGGGGGGGGGGGGCATAATTTTAAGGTCATCCATGCTCTGACCCTTTTTGACAATGTCATGAAGGGGAGGGGCTTAGTCATTTTGACATAAAGCGCAGGCATGCAAAGGTTTGTGAAACCTGATGCAAAAGCTTAATAGAAGGATCAAGCTGCCATTGTCTGATTAGCAATTTCTAATTTTTTTTTAACCCCCCCCCCCCTCTAGCGGCCGAATAGCGCCACTAAAACGATGGTAAAGCGCAGCTAAAACTAGCGGCGCTTTACCGATAACGTGGCCAGCTGGCAGTGTGAAATAGCTCTCGAGGATAATTTCGCTTCACTCCATGTCCATATAAATATAGTGCGTCACCAGGGGGGGGGGGGGCAATTGAACCCCCTTGCCCTATGGAGCGGACGCCCATGCCCGAGCCAGACTCGGGAATACCGCCAAGGAGGTTAAAAGGGATTTTATTGTTATTTATATTCAATCATCGCAGTTTTTGTTTTATATCGCATTGCAACTTTGTTGGGACACAGGAGCGAAAAAGTAAGATTGCCTGGAAAAAAAAAAAAAGAATCCCTTTCATGACTAAACCTATTTCTGACATTTGGTGTTTACAAGTTAAAATCCGTATTTTTTGCTAGAAAATTACTTAGAACCCCCAAACATTATATATATATATATATATATATTAGGGCTGGGCGATTTTCCCCCCCAAAAAAATCTGCGATTTTTTTATAAAAAAAATCGATTTACGATTCGATTTTTTTTTTTTATTATATTAATTAAAGTGCATCAACAAAATTGCAAAGGCAAACCCTTTCTCTAACTGCAAAGTCAGTGTGCAACAAAGATTGTTAAACATCCAAATTATTAATACTGTATTTGGATTTAGCTAATAAAACAACAAAAAATCCTGAGGTTACTCTTAGTTGAATTGAACTGTGCCTGTGTCTCACTGTGCCCAATGCCTCACTGTGCCCGTGCTTCAATCACTGTGCCCGTACCTGATGCAGATTTTCATGGGATTCGGATTTTACTGCTACACCGGCGGCCATTCCAGTATTCAAAAGCCGCACCTCCTCCTTGTCTGTGATAGGCGGAACACTCAATTTCCCAGCATTCAGTGTTCCGCCTATCATAGACATCCGCTCATCCTCATAACACAGACGAGGATGAGAGGATGTCCGTGATAGGCTGAACACTGCCTGCTGTGAAATTGAGTGTTCCGCCTATCACAGACGACGAGGACTCGGGAGGCACGGCTTTTGAACACTGCAATGGCCGCCGTCTGTCTGCATGACACGCTGATCAGGTAGGCAGATGGCGGCTTGCGGTTAGTTAGTGTTACATTACATCTACTCGCGGCGGATGCGGCGAGTAGATGTAATTGGGGTAACGCCACCCAGTGCCATTCCGGATACGCCCCCTGCAGCCCTGCTACGGAAACTTTGAAGGAATAAAATAAAAAATATATATTTTTTTTTTTTAAATAAAAAAATAAAAAAATCTAAAAAAAATCGATTTTCTTCAAATCTGAATCGATTTGAACTCAAAACTCGATTCAAGATTAAAATCGATTTTTTTTCCCAGCCTTGATAGATTATATATATATATATATATATTTTAGCAGAGAATCTAGAGAATAAAATGGCGATTCTTGCAATATTTTATGTCACACGGTATTTGTGCAGGGGTGTTTTAAACGCAACTTTTTGGGAAAAATTTACTTTCATGAATTAAAAAAAAAAAAAATGAAAAAGTAAAGTTAGCCCAACTTTTTGGTATAATGTGAAAGATGATGTTAAGCTGAGTAAATAAATACCAAACATGTAATGCTTTATAATTGCACGCACTTGTGGAATGGCGACAAACTACGGTACCTAAAAATCTCCATAGGCGACGCTTTAATTTTTTTTTTACGGTTACTAGGTTATAGTTACAGAGGAGGTCTAGAGCTAGAATTATTGCTCTCGCTTTGACGATCGCGGTGATACCTCACATGTGTGATTTGAACACCGTTTACATATGCGGGCGCAACTTCCATATGCGTTTTCTTTGCTGAGTGAGCTCGCGGGGACGGGGGCGCTTTACATTTTTTTTTCTTTTTTTTTTTTAATAATATAAAATTGTGTTTTTTTTTAAAAAATAAAAAATTTGATCACTTTAATTGCTGTCACAAGGAATGTAAACATCCCTTGTGACAGTAATAAGTGGTGACAGGTCCTCTTTATGGAGGGATCGGGGGTCTAAAAGATGCCAAATCCCTCCTTTGCACTTCAAAGTATTCAAATTGCCGAAAACGGCAATTCTGAATACTGTATATTTGTTAAAATCCGGCGCCATTGGCAGGCGAGTAAACCGGAAATTACGTTGCTTCCATGTTTACATTCAGGAGACTGGCAAAAAGCTGTTTACAGCTTCATGCCAGTCTCTCACAAGGCGCCGGAAGCGACGGATCATGGATCGGGTCTCCCGGTGGGACGGGAGGCCCGGTCAGAGCGGGGGGAGGCGGCGGTTGGGGGGGGGGGATGTCCCCTCCCGCTCCTCTGGTATAACGACCGAGCGGCTTTTAGCCGCATCGGTTGTTATGCCTGGATAGCCAATCGCCGTCTCTAAACAACGGTACCGGGATGATGCCTGCAGCTGCGGGCATCATCCCGGTATAACCGGCGGGAAAGGGATAATAACAATGAGATCAAGAACAATAAGATTGCAGGTCTGGAGGTTTTTCAAAGCCTCCATGAAAAAGTCCATGAAATATATTTATATAATAATATTAACCACCCCAACATCACAAAAACAATAATATTTCAAGCCTGCGATGCTTTCAGCCAATCCCGATCATTCAGATTGTATCCCAATGAAGCTTTTACACCAATCAGAGCCCAGATCAAGAGATTAAGGCCCCTTTCACAGTGAGGCGCTTTGCAGGCGCTATTGCGCTCTAAATAGCGCCTGCAATGCGCCCCAAAAAAGCCTCTCAATACTATCCAATGTGAAAGCCCGAGGGCTTTCACACTGGAGCGTTGCGCTTGCAGGAGGCTCAAAAAACTCCTGCAAGCCGCATCTTTGAGGCGCAATAAGAGCGCTTAAAATAGCGCTCCTATAGCGCCCCTGCCCATTGAAATCAATGGGGTAGCGCCTCTAATACGCCCGCAAAACGCCTCAAAGAGGCGTTATTGCGGGCGTTTTTAACCCTTTTTCGGCCGCTAGCGGGGGTTAAAATACCCCCGCTAGCGCCCGCAAATCGCGGCCAAAAAAATGGTATAGCGGCGCTAAAAATAGCGCCGCTATACCGCCAGCGCATCCAGCGCCTCAGTGTGCAAGTAGCCTTAAATGCTCCAATTGAAACATCGTTATAGAATAAAGTGACGTACAGTAAAACCTTGGGTTGCGAGCATAATTTGTTCCGGAAGCATGCTTGTAATCCAAAGCACTTGTATATCAAAGCAAATTTTCAAATAAGAAATAAAGGAAGCTCAAAATGATTTGTTCCACAACCATTTATTCATAAGTCCTTCAGTTTATAGTCCATATAAAAAGATTATAGCGATGTGATTGGTTGTGTAACCATAAAATGTCCATCCACAAATGGAAGACTCCACAAGGGGATTAGAGGCAAAATCCAGCAGGAGCTCCAGAGTATAAAAGAGAAGAGGGGCGCCTCTAAGTGTAGCAATATCGTTACATTTAATGAAGGTACAATATTTAGCAACTCACATGGTTGATGATTAAAAGAGGCACATCTAAGTATGCAGGGATCCGGGGTAAAGCGATCCACATAGACCATCCCCCGCACCGCCGGCTCTCACCGCTGTCAGTCTGCAATGGTGCCCGGGAAGACTACCCTGCAGTAGAGCGGTCTGAAAGCGAGGCTTGAACCGCTCGTGGAAGGGACGACATCAATGGCGGTGAGGAGGGCGGTCTATGTGGACAGCTTTACCCCGGATCCCTGCATACTTAGATGTGTCTGTTTTATTCATCAACCATGTGAGTTTCTAAATGTTGTACCTTCATTAAATGTAACCAGATTGCTACACTTATGCCCTGTACACACGATCGGTTTTACCGATGAAAACAGCCAGATGGACTTTTTTCATCGGACAAACCGATCGTGTATGGGCCCCAAAAATAGAACATGTTTTAAATTTATCCGATGGGAAAAAAAACGATAGCAAAATTACTATCTTCTGTGTGGAACTCCATCTGAGAAAAAAACCCACGCATGCTCAGAATCAAGTCGACACATGCCACTCGTATATCAAGACATCGCTTGTATATCAAGTCAAATTTTATTAAAAAATTTTGCTTGTCTTGCAAAATGCTCTCAAACCAAGGTTTTTCTGTATTATTATCACAGCATTATTTTGACTCGGTCTGATCCGAATGAAAGGAGCCCATGACACCATTATAATTTAGGGTGATGTATTATGATTTGTATTCAGGTCTACATTGTTTGTAACATTGTAGCTTTGGTTTCATATTGCATTGCAACATTTTAGTGCATTATATGTATATATATATATACACACACAATATAAAATAATGCTTTATAATAAAATAATAATACCAACAACATCTCAGGTCTCTCAGCCAATCCTAATGTTTCAGTTTGAACCCCAATAAAGCCTTTACACCAATCAGAGCCAAGAACATGATTACAACGCAACATGAGATTTATTAAAAGTAAACAGATTACTAATAGAAGATGAAAGCCCAGAATCTTTGTACCTTCTCTATCACAGCACAGCATTGGGTTGACTCGTCTCATCCCAAATAAAGGAGCCCAGGATCTCCATGTTATTATTATGTCATTTATTATTTATTTGCATTCAGTCTACATTATAATGTTGCAGTTTTTGTTTCACATCGCAGTATTTTGGTGCTTCCTACGCTTGGCTCTGATTGGTGATCTTCATTGGGACACAGCGTAAAAGTAATAAATAAATGAATGAATAAATAAAATAAAAAAATAGAAAATCTCTCTCATATATATATATATATATATATATATATATATATATATATATATATATAGATAGATAGATAGAGAGATTTTCTAATTTTTTTATTTGTATTTATTCATTCATTTATTACTATATAATATTGTATTAATAATAAAAAATAATACATATACACACACAATATATACATTTAGTGTGTGTGTGTCTGTGTGTGTATATGTGTGTATTATTTTTTTATTATTCTACTATATACACACACAGACACACACACAAAATATATATATATTGTGTGTGTATATAACAATGCACTTTTGTAGTCGATTAATAGATTTTTTTTTTTTATCTATTAATCGAACACAAAAATTTTAATCAGTAACAGCCCTTATATATATATATATATATATATATATATATATATATATATACACACACATATACATATACATACACACAATAGTGCATTGTTATTTAACTATATAGTTATCGTGTGTGTATATATATATATATATATATATTTTTTTTTTAAATAAGTATAGTAGTATTAGTAATAATAAAAAATAATACATATATACTGTATACACACAATTTATATAGTAGTAATAATAAATAATATATATTATATATATATATATATATATATATATATATATATATATATACACACACACACAAGCACATTGTCATTACACACACACACATATATATATATATATATATATAACAATAATAATGATAAATAATAAAGTATCAATGTTAAGATTTCAGATTTGTGTCCCAGTGAAGGTTGTAGACCAATCAGAGCACAGATGAGGAGATGAAATGATGATGTAATAATGGAAGGTGATGAGGATACATTGTATCACATAGAGATGACTGGTGACGAGTGTGAGGTGCAGTGTGTGCTCCCATGTTATGGTGGGTAGGTGGGTGGGTGTGGGGATGGTGGGTAGGTGGGGTGGGGGTGGGGGGGACTCACCTGCACTCTCCCCTCCTCCTCTCTCAGGCTCTCCCCGCACTGCTGACCTCGTGGGAGAGCAGCTGCCGGCCCCGCCCCCGCTACGTCACACAGTCTCTTCGCCCCGTCTCGGTAAACACAGCCCCGATTGGCTGAGACGGCTGTCCGTCAGGCCGGCCCCTCCGCTGATTGGCCGAGGGGCGGCAGCTCCCCGGTTTGTCTTGACGCATAGACGGTGTACTGTCACCATGACGTCATGCTGCTGAGAACACACCGGGAGAGGACAGAGGAGAGCACTACAAGGCTCAGCGTGCCCGGGGCGGGGACTGTGACATGTGGGCGGGGCAGATCTGACAGCCCTGGGGGGACTAAATGATTAAATAAATGGGGTTGTTGTCCCTAGCAACCAGTTTTTACATTTTATTCATGGGCAACAGCTTCACCCTTCCACCAGCTTGCTTCAATGGGGGGAATTCCCAAATACAAAAAGGAGTAAATGTGAAGCTGTTGCCCCTAGCAACCAAATTTTTGAAATATAATTCACAAGAAGACGCTGGACCGGTTGCCGGGGGCAACGACTTCAATGTGACTCCGATCTCCATAAACTAGGCCATTTATGTTAAATACAAAGACAGATGGATTTACCAGTGTGGAGCTGTTGCCCCTAGCAACCAGATTTTAAAAGAGGTTTGAATGTTTGCCATGGGCAACAGCTTCACCTGTACACCGCCGTCCGTCAAACAACTCTCATTCCTGAGACAAGGAGGTGGATGTACAATAAATAAGGACAGGAGGGAAGTTGTTGCCCCTAGCAACCAAGTTCTAAATGAAAATGTTATTTACAAGATGATGACTTGGTTGCCATAGACGACGGCTTCACCTTTCCACCAGCTTCTATAGACTTTTATTGCTTGCATAGGGGATCGGGTTTCCCAAAAAAACAGGACCAAAGTGAGGTTGTTGCCCCTAGCAACCTGTTTTTAAAAGAGGTTTGACTGGCTGCTATGGGGGACAGCTTCACCTTTCCACCAACCAAACCTCTTCTGTTGCTGACAAGGGGCGGGTGGATGCACAACGAATGAGGACAGGAGGTGAGTTGTTGCCCTTAGCGACCAGATTTTTCATGGAAGTGTAATTGACAAGAAAACGACTGGTTGCCATAGACGACAGCTTCACCTTTCCACCAGCTTCTATAGACATGTATTGCTTGCATAGGAGATGGGTTTCCCAAAGGAGGGACCAGCGTGGACTTGTTGCCCCTAGCAACCTGATTTTAAAAGAAAGTCTATTTTACAAGAGGATGACTGGTTGCCATGGGCGACAGCTTCACCTTTCCACCAGCTTCTACAGATTTTTATTGTTTACAAAGGGGGTTGGGTTTCCCAAAAAGCAGGACGAACGTGAGATTGATGTCCCTAGCAACCTGATTTTTAAAAGATTTGATTGGTTGCCATGGGCGACGACTTCACCTGTACACCGGCTTCTGTGGAAGAGCTCTCAGGAGGAGGAGGCACAATACATGAGGACAGGAGGGGCGTCGCTGCCTGTTGTTCTGTTAAACTCAGAAGAAGACACTTAACAGGTTGTCGTGGGCAACAGCTTCACCTTTCCATCATCTTCCATTAACCCAACCAGGTGAAGCGGTTGCCCCTAGCAACAAAATATTTTAAATATAATTCACAAGAAGACGCCGGACCGGTTGCCGGGGGGAACAACTTCAATATTCCTCCGATTTCCATAAACTAGGCCACTTATGTTAAATACAAAGACAGACGGATTTACCAAAACGGGGTCAATTTGAAGTGAAGTTGTTGCCCCATAGCAACCAGACTTTAAATATAACTCACAAGAAAGACAATTGAGGGGTTGCCATGGGCAACAGCCTTACCTTTCTATCAACTTCCATCGACCAAACCTCTTCTATTGCTGACAAAGGGGGGCGGATTAACAATGAGAAGCCGTTGCCCTTAGCAACCTCATATTTTAAGTATAATTCACACAAAAAAAGACACTCGAGCAGTTGCCGTGGGGAACAACTTCAATGTTACACCGACTTCCTTAAAACGAGCTCTCCTATGTTAATTATGCATACAGATGAAAGAAAATGAGGACCAAGGTGGAGTTGTTGCCCCTAGCAACCAGAAATATAACTCACAAGAAAGGTGCCTGAGGGGTTGCCATGGGCAACAGCTCCACTTTCCCACCAGCTTCCATCTACCAAACCTCTTCCATTGCTGAAAGATAAGGGCCTGAGTGAAGTTGTCGCCCCTAGCAACCGGATTTGAACTATAACTCAGTAGCAGATGTGGGACCGGTTGCCAAAGGCAACTTCTACACCCTTCTATCACCTTCCATGAGCTTGCTGCCTTTGCTTCCATTACTGAGATGGATGGACCAGAATGAGGAACGTGGCGGAGTTGTTGCCCCTAGCAACCTGATATTAATAAGAATTCCCTAAGAAGATGTTCAGCTGGTTGCCAAGGGTAACAAGTTCTCCTTTTCACCGGCTTCCACTTACTGCTGACGCGAGGAGAGGGGGATTCACCCAACTGAGAACCAAAGTGAAGTTGTTGCCCGTAACAACCAGATATTAAATTCCTAAAAAGATACCATTTAGAGGACAGGAAAAAGAGTTGTTGCCCCTAGCAACCAGATTTTAAACAACGGATAAAAAGATGCTTTGCTGGTTGCTATGGGTAACATTTTCATCTTTCCACCAGCTTTTCACAAACTAGCCCACTTGTGTTGCTTGTGCACGGGGGGATGTACCAGAATGAGAAGTAGTTGCCACTAGCAACCAGATTTAACTCTTAACACGAGAATATACAAAGATCTTCTTGTGAGTTATATTTCAAATCAGGTTGCTAGGGGCAACCACTCCTCTTTGGTCCATCTATTGCTACATCTCTCCGTGGAATTGTTGCCCCCAGAAAACACATTTTAAATGCCACTCACAAGAAGACGCTTGACTGTATCCCTTGTACATCTCTGACATGGAGGGGAGGGGGGGGGGGGTGTGTACCAAAGATAGCATAAAAGTAGAGTTGTTGCCCCTAGCAACCAGATTTTAAATATGATTCACAAGGGACTGGTTGCCCTGGGCAACCGCAGCAGATACATCTCTACACCGACTCCCCACATGCTCGCTTCCTTTCATTGCTGACACGGGGACGGGGGGGTGGAAGTACCAAAATGAAGACTAAAGTAAGGTCGTTGCCCATAGCAACTGGATTTCAACTATGATTCACAAGAGAACACTTGACTGGTCGCGCCATCAGCAACAGCATCGTCTTTTCACCAGCTTCCGTTATCGAGATCTCTCTTTCACTGCTGACCAAAAAAAAGGACCAAAGTAGAGTTGTTGCCCCTAGCAACCAGATTTCAAATATGATTCACAGGATGAGGTTTGGCCGGTTGCCAGGGGCAACAGTTTAAATTTTACACCAGTTTCCATTGAAAGAAAAGATGTGGTGATCTGGGGCCAAAAGTAGAGACGTTACCCCTGGCAACCAGAAGGTACTGTGATTGGTTGCTATGGGTGACCGCAAAAGCGTGGTTTCCATGTTCCAGGAATTAGGTCACAATATAATATATATACAGGATATATCTAATTCCTGGAAGATGGAAACAGCGCTTTAGCCATAGCAACCAATCACAGTACCTCCTGGTTGCCAGGGGTAACGTCTCTATTTTGGGTCCTCTATCTATATAAAGTATATATATATATATAATTTGCTGTATCTCTGCTCCTAGATAATGACCAATCAGGTGTGATTGCCCAAATGATTAGCTCCTCCCACCATAAACCCCCAGCCAATCCGTGACAGATCCCCGCACAGACAGATTACACTCCCCAGAACCCTCCTATCAGATAATACAAAGGCGGAGGACGCCGGAAAATGTAGTGCGGAAGCCACAGCTCAGGGTGTTCTTGGAACGCATTACGCATGCGTAGTAGGCCGGGTAGCTATCTGATTAGAACGCAGGCAGCGGCGCTGAGGCACCGACTACATCTCCCAGAATCCTTCACCAGCTAAGAGACATGGGGAGGATTCTGGGAAACGTAGTCTAGCCGTCACGTGACACTCCCTTTCGGTCCCGACAAAACTCCTTTATTAGAATCCCCTCCCAGCCAACGCCAAGGGCGGAGGATGCCGGGAAATGTAGTCGGGCCCGCCCACAGCGGCTCTGCCAGCGTCTGCCTCTCGTCTCCATGGCAACCGACGCTGGACGATGGAACAAACCAAGTAACAGCGCTGTGGAGGGGGGGAGGCCGGCCTTTGGGATGAGGATCTCTCCATTGTGATGTGAGGAGGTTTTATAATACCGGAATACAGAGATAGAAAAAGGGAGAGTAACAGTGAGAGGCGGGGATTTCAGAGGGAGATAGGAGGAGAAGGAGGTCAGCCCCCCCCCCGCGGGGGTTCATATGGTATGACCGAGAGAGGAGAGGGAAGATGGCAACTGTGAGGGGATGAATGGTGAGCTGAGGGGGGACTGATGGGGGAGATATTGGGGGATGTGGGTAGGAAATTGGGGGTTGGGAGATCCCAGATCAGGGTTACCCCTGTCAGGGGTCAGATTTGGGGGGTAGGGAAGGTGGATGATGGGAGTTGTAGTCCTACGTAAAGTTGAGGGCTGTGTATTGTGGGAGGGGAGCTGTGTATGGGGGAGGGGAGCTGTGTATTGGGGGCTGTGTATTGGGGAAGGAGGGCTGTGTATGGGGGGAGGGGGGCTCTGTATGGGGGACTGTTTATGGGGGGAGGGGGGTTGTGTATTGGGGAAGGAGGGCTGTATTTTGGGGGAGGGGGCTGTGTATTGGGGGCTCTGTATTGGGGAAGGAGGGCTGTATTTTGGGGGCTGGGGCTTTGTATGGAGGGCTGTGTATTGGGGGAGGGGGCTGTGTATGGGGAGCTGTGTATTGGGGGAGGGGGCTGTGTATGGAGGGCTGTGTATGGGGGGAGGGGGGCTGTCTATTGGGGAGGGGGGCTCTGTATGGGGGACTGTTTATGGAGGGGAGGGGGTTGTGTATTGGGGAAGGAGGACTGTATTTTGGGGGAGGGGGCTGTGTATTGGGGGCTGTGTATAGGGGGAGGGGGCTGTGTATTGGGGGGGCTCCAATCTTTTATCACATGCTTCCAGCACTTCATTTCCCAGGAGTCTTCGCTTTTGACACCCCCTCCCCCCCATGGGGCTTATTTACATGCCGTGCAGAGTACAGACTCGCTCACACCAGGTCCGGTTTGGGAACGTGTACAAAACTGCGAATTCTCTGATTGGATGAGCTGGAGAGGATGGGCAAATGGCATCACAGTCTACCCTCGTCCAATCGGAGAATGCCTTGTATTAATAAAAATAATATACAAGGTGCTCTATGAATGGCGGTAGTGCCTGGTGAGCGACCTCCTGTGATCAATGCTCTGAGGGGAAGCCACTGGAAGATGGCTGCAATCACTGTAGTAGCGCTGATTACTGCAGTGATTTCCAGCTTCCTCAGGGAGCCAGGAACCACCGCCGCCGCTTGGTCCTGCTGTGCACTCAGAGGGGAGGAAGGAAAGGTGTATCTGTCCCTGGCAAACACAGAGGTGAGACGTTTCTTGTAGGTGGTGATCAGGTTTCCACACATCTCAGGAGGGATTTTGCTCCTCCCTTCTTTACAGATCTTCTCTAAATCCTTTAAGGTTTCTTTGCAACTCGAAGTTTCAGCTCCCTCCATAAATTTTCTATAGGATTAAGGTCTGGAGGCTGGCTGGGCCACTCCATGACCTTAATGTGCTTCTTCTTGAGCCACTCCCTTGTTGCCTTGGCGATATGTTTTGGGTCATTGTCATGCTGGAAGACCCATCCATGACCCATCTTCAGTGTTCTGGCTGAGGGATGAAGGTTCCCATCCAATATTTTACAATACATGGCCCCGCCCATTGGCCCCTCAATGCGGCAAAGTCGGCCTGGACCTTTAACAGAGAAACACCCCAAAGCCTCATGTTTCCCCCTCCGTGTGACTGGAGGGATGGAGTTCTTAGGGTCATAGTCACCATTTTTCTTCCTCCAAACACGGCGAGTCGAGTTCATGCCAAAGAGCTGAATTTTGGTCTCATCTGACCACAGAACTTTCTTCCTCCAAACGCGGCGCGTTCCCCTTCTGAGGAAGACACATGTACAGCCCGTCTGAAGACTGCCAATGAACATCTAAATGATTCAGAGGAGGATCAGGGAGGAAGTTCTGTGGTCAGATAACACCTAAAATTCAGCTCTTTGGCATTAACTCAACACGCCGTGTTTGGAGGAAGAAAAACGCTGACTATGACCCCAAAAACTCCATCCCTACAGTCACACGGAGGGGGAAACATGAGGCTTTGGGGCGGTTTCTCTGATAAAGGTCCAGGCCGACTTTGCCGCATTGTGGGGCCAATGGACGGGGCCATGTATTGTAAGATCTTGGATGAGAACCTTCTTCCCTCAGCCAGAACACTGAAGATGGGTCATGGATGGGTCTTCCAGCATGACAATGACCCAAAACATATCGCCAAGGCAACAAAGGAGTGGCTCAAGAAGAAGCACATGATGGTCATGGAGTGGCCTAGCCGGTCTCCAGACCTTAATCCTATAGAAAATGTATGGAGGGAGCTGAAACTTTCAGTTGCCAAGAGACAGCCAAGAAACCTTCAGGATTTAGAGAAGATCTGTAAAGAAGAGAGGAGCAAAATCCCTCCTGAGATGTGTGGAAACCTGATCACCACCTACAAGAAACGTCTGACCTCTGTGCTTCCCAACAAGGGTTTCCCCACCAACTACTAAGGGGATCAAATACTTATTTTACTCACTGAACTGCAACTCCATTTGTAAAATTTGTATTGTGTGTGATTTTTGGTTGATATTCTGTCTCCATCATATAAAATACACCTATGATAAAAATTATAGACCCTTCATTTCTATGTAAGTGGGAGAACTTACCCAATCTGCAGGAGAGACCATGAGCATCCCCCCCCCCCCACTGTATATATAAGGTTTGGGGGGTTCAAAGTCATTTTCTAGAAGACATATTTTTTTTTTTTTTTTACATTTACCTGTATGTGAGAAATGTGAGAATTGGGGGGTAAGGTGGTTAAAGTGAAAGAGCCAACTCCACATCCATACAAGGACCTGTGCAGACGGGCGTTGGGCTTGTGTTGATGACATCATATTTGAGACCCTCAGATCATTGACAGGTGTATGTGACCTGCAGGTGTCCTTCTTCTGATCCGCCTTTGACCTGCTTTGCTCCATAGACTTGTATGGGAATGCAAAATGCATTTTAGCAAGGAAAAGCCCCGTTGGGAGATACCATTCTTCTCCATGACAGGTGCTCATTACCATATAAAAGAAAGGCTGTCATGCAATAATTGGCTTGTTTACATTCAGGATGTGTCAAGGACTGAAGACCGACGAGCCGAGACTGACCCTGGAAATCGGGGACAATTGGCAATTTTGTATGTTAATGAATTTCAGTCCTCAGAGAGCACTTGGTAGCCATACACTGCCTGTCACCAGCTTTCATCACACTCCATGTATCTCTATGGTGGACCCTCGCTGACCCTTGTTGTGTCCTACGGGGAGCTCCAGAGGCCCTCTGACTAGGGTGACCACGTGTCCCGGATTGCGCGGGACAGTCACGCATTTCGCAGGTCTGTCCCGGGCACATTCTTTCCAGGACAATACAGTGTCCCGGAATGAAACTGTTATGTCCCTTAGACACGAGGTCTCTCAGAGTTTTGCTAGCAATGCTAAAGTATCTGCTCAGCAAGTTACACACAGGCCAGATGAACTTCTTAACCATGGAAGGGTTTATTACTCACTCAGAACATGATGACTTGTTACATGGAGGAGTCTTAATACAACAGGATTCTGTCATTACCAGATGTAATCCCTTCTGTCCATCATGCTGCTGCTGCTTCCAGTCTCACACACCACTCTCACTACTTCCTGGTACAGCCCCTTCCCAGCATGCATCAGGAGAAAAAGGTGAAGGGTCACACAGTGTTCCAGCACAAACATTACAGAAACTGACAAAGCCACCCCCCCCCCCCCCCCCCCAGGCCAATCTGATGCCCCCAAAAAAGACCGCCACATCACCGCTTTACTCACTGACAGTACTTGTCCTGGCCGGGAATGCCTGGAGGAGCACAATCCCCGCCCCCTGCTTGTGATTGGAGAAATCCTAAATCCCGCCTCTTGTGTCCAATCACTGTGCTGTGATTCGTTACAGCACAAGCTGATTTTTGGGAAGGGAGGGTGTCCCTGAATGGTGGTTTGGAAATTGGTCACCCTACCCCTGACAATGGCTGATGAAGTTGGCGCTGGATTGCGGACACAGAGATGATGGATCTTCATCCCCCTTTTAAGGGTCCCTAATACTGTATCCAATCATTACAGCTCCCCAGATCCCAAGAAATCCGGGAAACATGACCTGTTAGTCTCTGAGGACTGGAGGTGGGAAATGCTGAGACATGGAGATGGTTGTCCAGTTTGATTTTCTAATTCCTCTCATGCTGTAGGAAATCAATGGAGATGTTAAAGAAAATGCAAACCTAAGCCAGTTGGACGTTCTGTTTGCTCAGTGCATTGTGTATCAGAAAAATAGATTTTTAAACATAAAATCTTTTTTTTTTCCTTCACCCTTTGTTGCATTTCAGGGCTGCTGGTCTTCTTTATCCTCTTTGCAACCACTTCTTCCTGTCTACATGACATTTCTCAGTGAGGGTTTCCAGGTAGTGGTGCACCGAAATTTTCGGCCGCCGAAACATATTGGCCGAAAATAGGGCGGGACGAAAGGGAGAAAAAAACCCGCAGATAACGGAGCCGAAAAAGGGCCGGGGGGAGATGGTTAGAAACTAGGGACATGATACAAGAGATGGTTAGAAACTAGGGACATGATACAAGAGATGGTTAGAAACTAGGGACATGATACAAGAGATGGTTAGAGACTGGGGACATGATACAAGAGATGGTTAGAGACTGGGGACATGATACAAGAGATGGTTAGAGACTGGGGACATGATACAAGAGATGGTTAGAGACTGGGGACATGATACAAGAGATGGTTAGAGACTGGGGACATGATACAAGAGATGGTTAGAGACTGGGGACATGATACAAGAGATGGTTAGAGACTGGGGACATGATACAAGAGATGGTTAGAGACTGGGGACATGATACAAGACATGGTTAGAGACTGAGGACATGATACAAGACATGGTTAGAGACTGAGGACATGATACAAGACAAGGTTAGAGACTGAGGACATGATACAAGACATGGTTAGAGACTGAGGACATGATACAAGACATGGTTAGAGACTGAGGACATGATACAAGACATGGTTAGAGACTGAGGACATGATACAAGACATGGTTAGAGACTGAGGACATGATACAAGACATGGTTAGAGACTGAGGACATGATACAAGACATGGTTAGAGACTGAGGACATGATACAAGACATGGTTAGAGACTGAGGACATGATACAAGACATGGTTAGAGACTGAGGACATGATACAAGACATGGTTAGAGACTGAGGACATGATACAAGACATGGTTAGAGACTGAGGACATGATACAAGACATGGTTAGAGACTGAGGACATGATACAAGACATGGTTAGAGACTGAGGACATGATACAAGACATGGTTAGAGACTGAGGACATGATACAAGACATGGTTAGAGACTGAGGACATGATACAAGACATGGTTAGAGACTGAGGACATGATACAAGACATGGTTAGAGACTGAGGACATGATACAAGACATGGTTAGAGACTGAGGACATGATACAAGACATGGTTAGAGACTGAGGACATGATACAAGACATGGTTAGAGACCGAGGACATGATACAAGACATGGGTTGAAACTGTGGACATGATACAAGAAAGAGACAGCAGACTGCGTTTTTCTTGACCCTTTTTGCACTAAAGGTGCTAATAATGGCCAACATTAAATTCATATCAATTTAAATTGATGATATTAATTAAAAAGTTGAATATAATACAATTGTATATAAAAATATAAATATTTTTAAACTCGTTTTCGGCCTAGTGCATTGTTCATTTTTGGTTTTGGCTTCAAAATTTCCATTCGGTGCACCCCTATTTCCAGGTGGTGACTACAGTGGTCCATGTCTGTGTCCTATTGTAGTCTCTGTCAGAGGCCTATGTGACAGGGTGACAACACAGAACAGTTTGGAGATAGGGACAGTGCGTTGTCACCCTTTACAGGAAGTGTGTGAACAAGGACCTTTGTGGCAGGATCACTAGAGATTATTTTAATGCTTTTGAAAAAGCTGAACTGGCTTTTGTAATTGCTTTAACATGTTAAAAATGATATGAAGTTTTAATGATTGAGTTATATGTACACATTAACCACTTCAGCCCCAGAAGAATTGGCTGCCCAATGACTGGGTCATTTTTGCGATTCGGCACTGCTTCGCTTTAACTGGCGCAGTCGTGCGATGTTGCACCCAAACAAAATTGACGCCCTTTTTTCCCCCACAAATAGCTTTCTTTTGGTGGTGTTTGATCACCTCCTGCGTTTTTTTATTTTTTGCGCTATAAACAAAAAAAGAGCGACTATTTTTTGTTTTTTTGCTATAATAAATATCCCTAAAAAAAATATAAAAAACTACCGTAATTTCTTTCTCAGTTTAGACCGATACGTATTCTTCTACATATTTTTGGTAAAAAAAATTGCAATCAGTGTATATTGATTGGTTTGCGCAAAAGTTATAGCGTCTACAAAATAGGGGATAATTTTATGGCATTTTTATTATTATTATTTTTTTATTTTTTTTAATAATGGTGGCGAACAGCGACTGTGACATTGCGGACTCTTCAGACACTTTTGACACTATTTTGGGACCATTGTCATTTATACAGTGCTATAAAAATGCACTTATTACTGTGTAAATGACACTGGCAGTGGAGGGGTTAACCAGTAGGGAGCAATTAAGGGGTTAAGTGTGTCCTAGGGAGTGATTCTAACTGTGGGGGGGAGGGGTGGGCTACAAGTGACACAACAGGTCACAGGGAGCAGTAGATCAGTGTCCTGTCACTAGGCAGAACAGGGAGATACCTTGTTTACATAGACATCTCCCCGTTCTGCAGCTCCGTGACCCAATTGCGGGCACCCGGCGGACATCGAGTCCGCGGGTCACGCGGGCACGGTCACATACCTGTATGTTGCTTTGCGCAGCCGCGCCATTCTGCCGACGTATATCGGCAAGTGGTTAAAGCATAATTTCACTCAAACAGTGAAGTTCTAGTGGTTTGCTTCCCCCCCCCCCCCCCAGCCTGTAACTGAGTTAGAGATATTTGGTTTTTTTGGGGGGGGGGGACAAAATACAGATTTTCCTCTGGAGGCCACAGCCAGCTCTCGTATCCAAGATGGGCGCATTGGGACCAGCAGCTGTAGGAAAAACCGGCTGCGGGAAGACAACGCTGGACCCCAAGCACTGGTGCTTTAGTCAACAGCTACAGTATTTGTAGCTGCTGACTTTTAAAAAAGGAAAAAAAAAAACAAAGTTCCTCTTTAACGTAGCATACATAAGAGTAAAACCAGCCCACAAGGAGAATTAGGCGACATATTGATCATGGTATGGATTTGAGATCTTGCTGTGTCCACTTGAAAAGAGTTCTCCCCCGGGGCAGAGACTTTCACTCTGCATTGTTCTCTTGTTGCCCGCATTCTCCACCGTTTCCTTGATCAGCTTTCCCCCTGGACTTGTTTAGTTCGAGGTCACTTTTGTATAAGTGAAAACCAGCCCCCCCAATGAGTATTGGGCAGCATATTGATCATGTATGGATTTGAGATTTTCGCAGTGATGACAGATCAGCTACAGTACCTGAGCGGAGTGGCTGTTTGTGGCCACTTGAAAACGTCTCTCCCCTGGGGTGGAGATTTTCACTGTGCATTGTTTTCTCGTTGCCCGCATTCTCCACCATTTGCCTGATCAACTTTTCTCCTTGACCTGTTTTGCTCGGGGTCACTTATATGTAGCACCCTCTAGTGTGCTAGTGTAGGTAAATTTATGCTTATGACTTATGGTAAAGCTATATGAGTTACTGCAGGTCAGGCTGGATGGCTCTACAGAGGCAGGTCTCTGGTACCTCCCCCTGAAACTAGAAGCTTCAGGAAATTAGTGGGCCAAGGCTAGGAGGCCCTGATCTGCATAGTTAAGGGAGTATGACAAATCCCCAGACAAAATGTCCTGGCAGGGTGGGTAGGTCAGCCCTTACATATGGCAGAGCATAGCCAGCAGGGGAGTTGGGTCAAAGATGGAGTGCTGAGGAGGCTGTCGGCGACCTAGTTGGGGACCCCTAGGTCTAGGGTGGCTATGCTTTCAGGCTGGGCTTGGACTGGCTTGGAGAAGGATCCTTTCAGCAGACGGTTTACGAAGGAATCTTGCCTAAAAGCAGCAGGGAGCAAAGAGCACAGAGTGAGTTCAGCACACCTGGGGATTCACGAGGGAAAAGACCACCACATGTAGCCAGCTTTCAGAGGACAACGTTGTGCTTAACCATTCATCCCTTGTCCTGGGGGATCTTTGGAGAAGCCAGCTGGGCAGGTAGACAAGCAGCCAGGAGGGCGCACAGAGGAGAGGAGATACTCCTGCATGCAGTTTGCAACATTTTGTACCATTTTGTCAAACGGGAGCTTCTCCCGGTAGTTCTCAAGAAACATTTTGACACTGATCCTTAAACACTGAGGGTGTTGAGGAAGGAGACCAGTCCATGATCTTTACTTTGTATAGAGGAAGGAAGCTGTCCCCAGTTGTTGTTGTTTGCAGTCTAGTTGGGCATCCCATAACCCCTCTACCCATCCAAGCTGTTATCCCTAATGAAAACAACAAAACCAAACCCAGGTACTGATTTTCTGTGTCCAGATGCAAGTGGAAAATGCATGTTGATTGCCTGTGCAGGAATTGGGGAACCAGTTACCAGCGGGTGTAGTGCTACCTATACATAAGTGAAAACCAGCCCCCCAAGGAGTATTGTGTAGCATATTGATTGTGGTATGGATTTAAGGTCTTTGCAGCAATGGCAGATCAGAAACAGTACCTGAGCGCAGCCGTTGTTTGTGGACACTTGGAAAAAAAAAGTTTTCCCCGAGGCCGAAGTTTTCACTCTGCATTGTTCTCTTATTGCCCGCATTCTCCACCATTTGCTGCCTATTCAGCTGTTCTCATTGAATTGTTTTGCTCGGGGTCACTTAAACATCAAACGTTCCGCTTCTACATGATGGTGTTTGTTCACATTTTTTTTCAGATGGACAATGCTTTTGGAAAAAAATCTTTACCTACATCCAGGATCAGATCTGTTATGTTTGCACTTCATTTTATTATTTGTTGTCGGTGAAGGCTACGTCCGTGTTTTAGACTATGGTTCATGTTGGGCCTCATTCACACGGGTGCATAGCTCCATGCAGAGGGTCATGTTTATGTGCCTTTTCCCTGGTTAGCTGAATCACAAAAGCCAATCATTTGAAGGAACTGAGGAAGCGGCACCCTTTGTAATAAGGGGTGGGCTCACAGCAGCCATATTGTGCTTTCCCCACATGCACAGAAACGCGCTGCCTTTAGCAGACGTGCAGCAGTGCTATTAATTGTTAATGGCCCCCTCATGCACCTGCGAAACGCACGCGCCAAACCGCATGGTGCTGGTTCGGTGTGGCGCGATTTTGAAAAAGGGTCAGGAACTTCTTTTGCACATTTTTCACATTTAGAGCAACCCAATGAAAGGAAGAGGCTGCCCTACATGTAAAACGTGGAAAATGCGCAGAAATGCACGCATGCTCCGTTCAACCTGCATGGTGGGAATATAGCCTTTTTTTTTTTTTTTTTCATTTTGGAATTGGTTCCCATGCCCTTCGATTTACAATAGCTTGCTGCAATTAACCTCTTCAGGAACGCCCGTGCGCAGAATACTGCAGACGTGCGGCTCTTATAGACCTGTATGTCGCTGGCCTCTTCCGGGTACAGGGCACGTGTATGCGCCCCCGCCCGCCGACTCCCGCTGTGTTTGAACACAGCAAGATTTTGCCAGCAGGTCCCAGCCAATAATTCAAGGCCAGGATCTGCTGATCGGCTGTGTCCAATCACAGTCCAGAGCCCTGTGTTGACAAACAACACAGGGCTCTGTACCGAGGGAATGATCTCTCTGTTTCTTATCTCTGCAAAGCAGGGATAAGAAACGGAGATCTGTAGTAAAAAGCAGCACACATTACACATTGTTAGGCACACATTTAAACCCTTGATTACCTGAGACATTAACCCCTTTCTAGACAGTGTTTTTAGTACAGTGATAGGGTATAGCAGTTGTCTCCAAACTGCGGTCCTTTGCTGGCTTTTATCTGGCTCTTGGGGAACTTTTTTTTTTATCCACTGATACCAAAAATGGGGCATAATGTCCCCCACTGACACCAATGAAGGGGCAGAATGCCTCCCAAAGACAACATCAATGGGGCACAGGTCCTCCCAATGACACCAAAGATGAGGCACAATTCCTCTTAATGGCACCAACAATGGGGCCCAATGACACCAATGATGGGGCACAGTTCCCCCCAGTGACACCAACAATAGGGCCCAATGATGGGGCACAATTCCTCCCAAATACACCAACAATGGGGCACTATTCCTCCCACTGACACCAAAGATAGGGCACTGTTTATTCCCACTGACGTCGGGACCCTTTCTACTCCCAATGGCCACAGTCCCAGCCCCCCTTAAGTCTGAAGGACAGTAAACTGGCCCTTTGCTTAGAAAGTTTGGGGACCCCTGATGTATTTATATTATCACTGTTCTAATGTCACTGGTGATGTCAGTGTCAGTTCCCTCTCAGTATCAGTTAGGCCCCTTTCACACGGACGGTCCGTTCAGGTCCGCCTGTCAGTTTTTTAGGCGGACCTGAACGGACGCTCCATGTGAAAGAGCCCTTAGTGTCAGATGGCCCGCTGCACAATCCCCGTCCCATTATAAGTCGCTAATCTCTGTCATTACTAATATAAAAAAATAAAAAATAATTCCAGTATATAGCCCATAGTCTGTAGGCGCGATAATTTTCACGCAAACCATTTTTCTTTCTCGTACATCACGGGACACAGAGCGGCATAGTCATTACTATGTGGGTTATATAGATACCTTCAGGTGCTGGCACTGGCAACTTCCAAAACCGGAAGTACCCTCCCCTATATAAGCCCCTCCCATCCGGGAGCACCTCAGTTTTTTGCCAGTGTCTAAGGTGTTGGCCAAGAAGTAACATGTGTTTTTCACTGAGCTTGCGTACAGGTTCTTTTGGGCCTCAGTAAGCTATTCCGGATCCGACCAAAAAAGCTTCATAGCTAAACGGTCGGTACCCGGGCCTTGCAGAGAAGAGCAAGGTTTTGCCTGTAATGCCTCTCTTAGGAGGGCTGGACCCTGGGATCCAGAGCTCTGGTCATACCCACGACCAAGATGTTTTCTGTGCAGGGTGCTATACAGGTCCAGGGGAGTGGAATCCTTGGGAACCCGGTCCCTGAAGGTTTAATTACAATGCCTGCCGTGATAGGTGAAGTTTGGGCTTCTGTGGACCAAACAGAGTCCTGCGGCGGGGAAAAGGTAAGTGGGGGCCCCTCAGGAACTTGGTTCTATTGAGGGGACCCCCAAGCCTAATATGTCTTTCTGCCTGTTACCTAACGGTATTCCCGCTAAATATTTATGCATGCCTGTAACTACTAAAAAATTTAATATTTTAATAGTGGTCAAGGAAAAAAAAAAAAAAATATATAGACTGCGGTACCTGTGTTAATCCACTAGAGGCCGCTGTGGAACGTTTCTTGTCATGTGGACTAGTTTCTTTTCATCAGAGCAAGTCCAGGCAGATGGTGAGTTCTCTTGTGGGAAACTGCTTCCTCTGCCATGTTGCAATGCTCGTCCATCCCCCGGCCTGCGGCAAAAGGGGCCCTGTCTCTTGTCCCTAGTTTCCCTTTTCAAAAAAGAGTGCCGAAGGCGCACGTGCCCGCACGCGTGCACGTGCCCGCGCCTCTATATATAGAGGTGAGCTGGGAAAGGGGGCGGAGCTTGGGGGATGACGCTCTGTGCGCGCCGCAGCGCTTCTGCGCATGTGCGGGCGTCCCAGCATGTTAAAAAGCACAATTATGTGTTGTGAGCTGGCTATGGAGTGCAGAGACAGAGCTGGCAACATTTTAAAAAAGGCATACAGCAAGCGGTTGATGCAGGCATCCCCATAGAAAGGCACATTAGTAGACACCAACTGTTTTTATAGCAGCAATTGTGCTAGACTATTGTCAGTAAGTGGTGTATTTCGGCTGGAATACCTCAGCTTTGGGCTTAGGAATATGCCGTCTAAAAACTCCGGGACTAAAAATCCCAGGAAGCATAGGGGGTCTCCATTGGGCTCTGAGGATCTTGGGCATGCTTCGGCTGCACCAGTCTCCCCTGAAGAATCAGAGGTTAGTGACCGTAGAGCACCCTCAGGAGTACCTGGTACTGTGGCTGTCCTCAGTTCACCTGCTCCTGTGTATGTAACAGAGGAGGTTTTTTCCTCAGCTCTGGGAGGACTGGAAGAGAGATTGTCAGCATTGATCGCTGCTTCCCTGTCACAGGGAAAAAGCGCTCGATCTCCGTCTCCTCCCTCAGAGTGCCTGTTAGCGGAGCAACAGTCCCATACAGGGATCGACCTACCTGAGGGGGATCAGGATGAGGTTGATTCTGTTGTAGAGGAATCAACAGTGGAAGAGCCATTCTCAGCATCACATGCTGAAAGGTTATGGGTTCAGTCCCTGACTAACATGGTCCGATCAGCATTTAAAATGCCCCTTGCGGAGCCATCATCCACTTCTGTCTCCTCGTTGGGGTCGCTAAAAGCTCCCCAGACTGTTTGTTCCTTTCCGATCCATCCTTTACTGGAAGGGCTCATTTACCAGGATTGGGAGCATCCTGATAAAATATTTACTCCTCCCAAGAGATTTCAGGTGATCTATCCCATGGAGGATAAGTTCGTCAAAAAATGGAGGGTCCCTACAGTGGACGCAGCCATCTCTTGTGTGAATAAATCACTGACATGTCCAGTGGATAATGTCCAAATGTTCAAGGACCCAATAGATAAAAAATTAGAGTCCTTATTAAAATCTGCTTTTGCTACAGCAGGATTGGTGACACAACCAGCAGTGGCAGCTATTGGGGTCTGCCAAGCAGTGAAGGATCAGTTGAAACAGGTCTTAAGGGACTTGCCAGATCAGCAGGCTCTTGCCCTAGCTGATCTACCTAGAGCCTTATGCTTTGCGGTGGACGCTATAAAGGATTCAATCCATCAGGCCTCCCGCCTTACGCTGTCTGTAGTACATATGCGCAGGCTTCTATGGCTCAAAAACTGGTCTGCTGAAGCTCCCTGTAAAAAATTGCTGGTCAGCTTCCCATTTCATGGTGAACGCTTATTCGGGGAGGACCTGGACAAATATATCCAGAAAATTTCCAGCGGTAAAAGTACACTTTTGCCGGTTAAAAACAGAGTTAGAGGTCCCTCTTTTAAGAGGCCTGCTTCTCCAGTCCCTAGGACATCGGCTGTGAAACGGTTCCGACGGCCTCCTCGGTCAAATCCCGGAGGTAAAAATCAGGGACAATTGCAGGGTAACAAGAAGCCCTGGATCAGGAGAGGTACAAAACCTCCCCCAAAGTCAAATGCATGAAGGGTTGCCCCCACTCAATCGGGTGGGGGGAAGACTCCAGTTGTTCGCAGAGACCTGGCGGGACACGATCAGAGACAGATGGGTGCTCTCCGCAGTAAGTCTGGGATACAAATTGGAGTTAAAAGACTCCCCTCCTTCCCACTTTATAAGGTCAAATGTGCCAAGGGATCCCCAGAAGAGAGGATCCCTCCTGTTGGCACTAGAACAATTATTGCTCCAAGCAGTAATTATAGAGGTTCCCCTGGAAGAATGGGGGTTCGGGTTTTACTCAAACCTCTTTACAGTCCCGAAGCCAAACGGGGACGTGAGGCCCATATTAAATCTAAAAGGGCTAAACAAATTCCTACATATCAGGACTTTCCGGATGGAGTCGATCCGATCGGTGGCCACTGCCCTACAAGGGGAGGAATGGTTAGCCTCGATCGACATCAAAGATGCTTATTTGCACATTCCCATCTTTCCAGCCCACCAAAAATTTCTACGCTTTGCGGTAGAAGGGCGCCATTTTCAGTTCAGAGCCTTACCCTTCGGTCTGGCCACAGCACCACGAGTGTTCACAAAAATTCTGGCCCCATTATTGGCCAATCTAAGAACACGAGGTGTAACGATAATGGCATATCTAGACGACTTGTTGCTGATAGACCACTCAGTGGAAAAACTAGAAGTGGTTGTTCACGAGACAATCGAGTATCTGGAATCTCACGGTTGGATTATCAACCGAGACAAGTCAGCCCTAAAACCAGTCAAAAGTCTGGAATACTTGGGGCTAAGGCTGGATTCAGACCAGAGAAAATTTTTCTTGCCTCAAGAAAAGGGGTCGTCTTTGAGAGATTTGATCCACCTAGTGGGTACAAAAAGACAGCCATCCATACGCCTGTGCATGAGGCTGCTGGGAAAAATGGTGGCATCATTCGAAGCAGTACCCTACGGTCAATTCCATTCAAGGAATTTGCAAAGGGCCATACTGTCAGCCTGGAACAAAAAAGTTCAGGCCCTAGACTTACCAATGTCCTTGTCCCCTTCCGTTCGCAAGAGCCTCCGTTGGTGGTTGGTTCCCCAGAATCTGGAAAAAGGGAAATCCTTCAGTCCGATTTCTTGGAAGGTGGTCACTACAGATGCCAGCCTTATAGGCTGGGGAGCAGTACTGGAGCAATGGTCTCTCCAGGGCAGATGGTCGGATGCAGAAAATGCCCTGCCCATAAATCTCTTAAAGATACGAGCAGCCCGGTATGCCCTAGTAGCATGGACATTCAAACTCCAAGGGTCCCCTGTCAGAATTCAATCGGACAATGCCACGGCAGTGGCATATATCAATCATCAGGGTGGCACCAGGAGTCGTGCAGCCCAGAGGGAAGTAAATTGCATCCTGAAATGGGCAGAAAGATATGTCCCAGCCATATCTGCGGTATTCATTCCAGGAGTGGAGAATTGGAAGGCGGACTTTCTAAGTCGCCAACAATTATGCCCAGGGGAATGGTCCCTTCATCCCGAGGTTTTCCGGACAATATGTCAGCGGTGGGGAACACCGGATGTAGATCTGCTAGCATCCAGATTCAACGCAAAAGTGGACAGGTTTGTCTCTTGGACAAGAGATCCCCTAGCTTGCGGCTCGGATGCCCTAGTGTTCCCTTGGGATCAGTTCAAGCTGATATATGCATTCCCACCGCCACAATTGTTACCGCGATTAATCCGCAGAATCAGGGTAGAAAAGAAACCAGTGATTCTGGTGGCTCCAGCGTGGCCCCGAAGAGCATGGTACGCGGAGATT
The DNA here is from genome assembly GCA_029206835.1 of Rana muscosa. Taxonomy (NCBI): domain Eukaryota; kingdom Metazoa; phylum Chordata; class Amphibia; order Anura; family Ranidae; genus Rana; species Rana muscosa. The sequence goes on along the minus strand of CM055124.1, from coordinate 311,030,920 downwards.
GTAAAGATGTCTGTGGGGAGTCCTTGGACCCTCCCACATCGTCCGGACCTGCTTTCGCAAGGATCGATATACCACCCTTCCTTACCAGCCCTAGGTTTGACGGCCTGGCTATTGAAGCCCACATTCTAAAAAAGAGAGGGCTCTCTAATCCTGTGGTATCTACCATGATCAATGCCAGGAAGCCGGTATCCAGGCAGATCTACTATAGAATCTGGAAGGCGTACATCGCCTGGTGTGAAGCCAAGAAATGGCATCCACATAAGTACGTAATAGGTAGAATTCTGGACTTCCTACAATGGGCTGTAGATAGGAAGCTTGCCTTGAGTACTATCAAGGGTCAGATTTCGGCCTTGTCAATATTTTTTCAAAGGCCCTTGGCTTCGCATTCACTAGTCAAAGCCTTTATACAAGGAGTGATGCGTATTAGTCCTCCGGTTAATATTCCCATATGTCCATGGGACTTAAACCTGGTTCTGTCGGTTCTACAGAAACAACCATTTAAACCATTACAGCACATTTCCTTGGTTCTTCTCACCAGGAAATAGATTTTTCTAGTAGCCATTTGTTCGGCTAAAAGAGTGTCGGAATTAGCCGCCTTGTCCTGTAAGGAGCCATATCTGGTTATCCATAAGGACAGAGTAGTGTTACGTCCTCATCCAGCCTTTCTTCCTAAGGTGGTATCGAGGTTTCATTTGAACCAAGATGTGGTTCTTCCTTCTTTTTTCCCCAAACCTACTTCGGTAGAGGAAAAAGTTATTGCATTCTTTGGATGTAGTAAGAGCAGTTAAAGCTTATCTAAAGGCCACTGCTCAGATTCGCAGAACGTATACTTTGTTTATTCTGCCGGAAGGCCCCAGAAGGGGTCAGGCAGCGTCAAAATCTACTTTAGCCAAGTGGATTCGACAGGTCATTATGCAAGCCTATGGCTTGAGAAGGAGACCGCCTCCGTTCAAAGTTAGGGCGCACTCCACGAGAGCAGTTGGAACTTCATGGGCAGTGCATCACCAGGCCTCCCTGGCTCAGATCTGTAAGGCCAGAACATGGTCTTCAGTACACACGTTTACTAGGTTCTACCAGGTGGACGTTAGAAGTCAGGAGGATGTCGCCTTTGGGCGCAGTGTGTTGCAGGCCGCAAAAGATCCTCATGCCTGATAGCGCTCAGCTTATATATGGTGTACCCCCCCCCCCCCCCTCATTGGGCATTGCTTTAGGACATCCCATTAGTAATGACTATGTCGCTCTGTGTCCCGTGATGTACGAGAAAGAAAATAGGATTTTTATAACAGCTTACCTGTAAAATCCTTTTCTTGGAGTACATCACGGGACACAGAGCTCCCACCCCTCTTTGGGGACACTTATTGCTTTGCTACAAAACTGAGGTGCTCCCGGATGGGAGGGGCTTATATAGGGGAGGGTACTTCCGGTTTTGGAAGTTGCCAGTGCCAGCACCTGAAGGTATCTATATAACCCACATAGTAATGACTATGCCGCTCTGTGTCCCGTGATGTACTCCAAGAAAAGGATTTTACAGGTAAGCTGTTATAAAAATCCTATTTTTTTTTAACCAAATGTAGCAGAATACATGTTGGCCTAAATTTATGAAGAAATTCGATTTTTTTTTTTTTTTTTTTTTTTTTTTATTGGACATGTTTTATAACAGAAAGAAAATAGATTTTTTTCCCCAAATTTTTGGTCTGTTTTTGTTATTATTTAAAATATTAAAAATGCAGTGGTGATTAACCACTTCAGCCCCGGAAGAATTGGCTGCCCAATGACCGGGCCATTTTTTGCAATTCAGCACTGCGTCGCTTTAACTGACAATTGCGATGTCAGTTGTGCGATGTTGCACCCAAACAAAATTGACGTCCTTTTTTCCCCCACAAATAGAGCTTTCTTTTGGTGGTATTTGATCACCTCTGCGGTTTTTATTTTTTGCGCTAGAAACAAAAAAACAGCGATAATTTTAAAAAAAAAAACAATATTTTTAACTTTTTGCTATAATAAATATCCCCAAAAAATATATAAAAAAAAAAAAAAAATTTCCTCAGTTTAGGGCGATACGTATTCTTCTACATATTTTTGGTAAAAAAAATGCAATAGGCGTTTATTGATTGCTTTGTGCAAAAGTTATTGCGTCTACAAAATAGGGGATAGTTTTATGGCGTTTTTATTATTATATTTTTTTTTTACTAGTAATGGCGGTGATCTGCGATTTTTATCGTGACTGCGATTTATTATGACACATCGGACACTTTTGACACTATTTTGGGACCATTCACATTTATACAGCGATCAGTGCTATAAAAATGCACCTATTATTATTATTATTATTATTATTATTATTATTATACAGGATTTATATAGCGCCAACAGATTGCGCAGCGCTTTACACCATCGGGGAAGACAGTACAATTACAATACAGGAGGAATCAGAGGGCCCTGCTCGTTAGAGCTTACAATCTAGAAGGGAGGGATTACTGTGTAAATGACACTGGCAGTGAAGGGGTTAAACACTAGGGGGCGAGGAAGGGGTTAAGTGTGTCCTAGGGAGTGATTCTAACTGTGTGGGGGCGTGGCTACCAGTGACATGACACTGATCGCTGCACCCGATTACAGGGGGAGCAGTAGATCAGTTTCCTGTCACTAGGCAGAACAGGGAAATGCCTTGTTTACACTTGCCTCTCCCCGTTCTACTGCTCCTTTGACACGATCGCGGGACACCGGCGGACATCGAATCCGCGGCTCCCGCAGGCACAGGTACGTTGCTTTGCCTGTCCATGCCATTCTGCCGACGTAAATGTACGTTAGGCAGTCGGCAAGTGGTTAAACCCCACCAAAAGAAAGCTCTATCTGTGTGGAAAAAATGATATAAATGACATTTGGGTACAATGTTGTACGACCGCGCAATTACTAGTTAAAGTAGTGCAGTGATAAATAGCAAAAAAAAATGTTCTGGTCATAAAGTGGGTAAAACCTTCTGGTTAAATAACAAGGTTCACCCCCCCCCCCCCCATATACTTCAGTGTGGTTCACAGCAAAGTTTACAAAACAGCCCCAGCAGATTGTCTCATCCCTACCGCGCACGTGCGGCTCCCCGCATCCGATTCACAGAACCTTCTAGCAGGCAGGGGAAGGGACTCCCAGAGTCTCTGATGCTATAAATACTTACCTGATGACTTTTTTTTTTTTAATGACAGCTTTAGTTCGGCTTTAATTGGAGAAATCCGATCGGTGTGCCGTTCTCCGCCAGCTGTACACTTTGGTGAACCCGTCGGGTCATTCCTACCCTGAGAACCATGATATCCAGAGCCGCCAACTGTTCCCTAATCCATTCCGGGGGGGATTAGGGGATTTATTGATGTCATCAATGTAAACAATGGACACATTACTACAGAAGGAGGCTTTGTAGCATCACGATGGACTCGGAGACCAGTCCGGAGAATTAGAAATTGTAATTATGGTGCCACATATGGCCGGACGGTATGGGATTAGAGGACAGTTGCTTGGCTCATATAGATTGGATTTACTGACTTCAAAGTGTCGCCTTGGTTTACAGATCGGCAGGACGGTTCTGGCTGAACCAATGAACACTAGTAAGCTGAAATATGCATTGGTTCTAAAAGTAATTGAGCAGCCATCTTTTATTTATTTATTTTTTAAAGTGGTTGTAAACCTCAGACATTAACCACTTAAGCCCCGGACCAATACGCAGCATAAAGACCAGGCCCCTTTTTGCGATTCGGCACTGCGTCGCTTTAACTGACAATTGCGCGGTCGTGCGACGTGGCTCCCAAACAAAATTGGCGTCCTTTTTTTCCCACAAATAGAGCTTTCTTTTGGTGGTATTTGATCACCTCTGCGGTTTTTATTTTTTGCGCTATAAACAAAAATAGAGCGACAATTTTGAAAAAAATTCAATATTTGTTACTTTTTGCTATAATAAATATTCCCCAAAAATATATAAAAAAACTTTTTTTTTTCCCTCAGTTTAGGTCGATACGTATTCTTCTACATATTTTTGGTAAAAAAAATCGCAATCAGCGTCTATTAATTGGTTTGCGCAAAAGTTATAGCGTTTATAAAATAGGGGGTAGTTTTATGGCATTTTTATATTTTTTTTTTTTTTTTTTTTTTTTGTGACTGCGACATTATAGCAGACACCTCAGACACTTTTGACACATTTTTAGGACCATTGTCATTTTCACAGCGATCAGTGCTATAAAAATGCAGTGATTACTTTGAAAATGACACTGGCAGTGAAGGGGTTAACCACTAGGGGCGCTGGAGGGGTTAAGTGTGCCTAGGGGAGTTATTACTACTGTGTGGGGGCGTGGCTACGAGTGACACGTCACCGATCTCCGCTCTGATTACACAGAGCGCAAGATCACTGACATTGTCAGTAGGGGAGCGGGGAGATGTTGTGTTTACACACACATCTCTCCGCTCCATGCCTCTGTGAGATGATCGTGGGGATCCCAGCGGCGATCAAGTCCACGGGACCCGCGGTCCGACTTACGGGGAAGGCAGGGAGGTCGCGAACGCGCCCCCGACGTCGGGCAGATAAAGGGGACGTACAGGTAGGTGATTGTGCCTGTACGAGCCATTCTGCCAATGTGTATATATACAGTGAGCGGTCCTTAAGTGGTTAAATATGAACAAAACATATCCATCTTCATTGTGGGCCACATCAGCATTATGGTTGCCCTCAAAGGACCGGTGGTATCTGTAAAGCCCCGTACACACGATCGGTTTGACTGATGAAAACCGTTCGATGGATGGTTTTCATCAGACCAACCGATCGTGTGTGGGACCCATCGGTCTTTTTTCCATCGGTTTTAAAAAATAGAACATGTTTTAAATTTTTCCGATGGATAAAAAACCAATCGAAAACTCCGATCGTCTATGGGCAAGTCCATCGGATCAAAAACCAACGCATGCTCAGAATCAAGTCGACGCATGCTCAGAAGCATTAAACTTCATTTTTCTCGGCTCATCGGAGTGTTTTACGTCACCGCGTTTGGAACGGTCGGTTTTTTGACTGATGGTGTGTGGGCAAGACTGATGAAAAACAGTTTCATCGGATTTCCGATGGACAAATCCATCGGACGAAAATCCATAGGTTATCCAATCGTGTGTAAGGGGCTTAAGACTATATACATTTATCCACCTATTTTCTCTGAGAATAGGTGCAGGAGCTCAACCACTCCCCACACCAGAGTTCAGGGGTAAGCTACATATATAAAACAGAGTTCAGGGGTTAGGGGTGCCCTATTTACTAAATGCAGAGTTCAGGGGTGCGATCCGTACAGTGTGCAGAGTTCAGGGGTGCGCTGTGTACAGCGTGCAGAGTTCAGGGGTGCAATCCGTACAGCGCGCAGAGTTCTGGGGTGCGATCCGTGCAGAGTTCAGGGGTGCGATCCGTACCGTGTGCAGAGTTCAGGGGTGCGATCCGTACCATGTGCAGGTTCAGGGGTGCGCTGTGTACAGCGTGCAGCGTTCAGGGGTGCGCTGTGTACAGCGTGCAGCGTTCAGGGGTGCGCTGTGTGCAGCGTTCAGGGGTGCGCTGTGTGCAGTGTTCAGGGGTGCGCTGTGTGCAGCGTGCAGAGTTCAGGGGTGCGCTGTGTGCAGCGTGCAGAGTTCAGGGGTGCGATCCGTGCAGAGTTCAGGGGTGCGATCCGTGCAGAGTTCAGGGGTGCGATCCGTGCAGAGTTCAGGGGTGCGATCCGTGCAGAGTTCAGGGGTGCGATCCGTGCAGAGTTCAGGGGTGCGATCCGTGCAGAGTTCAGGGGTGCGATCCGTGCAGCGTTCAGGGGTGCGATCCGTGCAGCGTGCAGAGTTCAGGGGTGCGATCCGTACCGTGTGCAGATTTCAGGGGTGCGATCCGTACCGTGTGCAGATTTCAGGGGTGCGATCCGTACCGTGTGCAGATTTCAGGGGTGCGATCCATACAGTGTGCAGAGTTCAGGGGTGCGATCCGTACAGAGTGCAGAGTTCGGGGGTGCGATCCGTGCAGAGTTCGGGGGTGCGCTGTGTACAGCGTGCAGAGTTCGGGGGTGCGCTGTGTACAGCGTGCAGAGTTCGGGCCTTATGTGTGACACGTGCTCTATAGTGTGTACTTGTCTCAGTTCAGAGCACGAAGTGTCATTTCTGTCTGCTGCCTCCTTCCTCTGCTATCTGCATGAGTCACTTCTGACATGTTTTCCTGACACCTAGAGATAAAAAGGTGACCGGAGAGGGCGCTCCAGCACAGAGCCGGTGATTGACAGCCTCAGCTCTGGTGTGCTGTTTTTAGGGGGGGGGTGTGTTCCTTCCCCCCCCATATCAGCTTTCATGGTGCTTCAGAGCCAGAGCTGTAGTTTATTTTTGGCCATAGACATGCATTACAAAAAAACGTAAAAGAATGTGGGCACCCATTATGGGCATATTTTTCAAATCACACTGCATGAAGCTTGTCGACCAAGAGGAGCAGGAGCTTCTTTTGGATGACAAGCGTCACGCACTTCGATTTGCCGCCATTAAAAATAATGGCACCTGAACCTGCATTTTGCCATCACAATTCGTCCACGATCCCAAAACGCCCGGGTGTGAATGGAGCCTAAAAGGGGCTGCAGCGCTAAATGTTAAAAAAAAAAAAAAAACACCTGCCCGGCACCCAGGACTGCATGTCCCGGGCGTCGGGCGATATGATTTGCACATCCCTGGGCAGGAAGTGGCTGCAAAGAGACTGAAGGAGATCAGCACTGAGAGGCAACAAAGGATAGAAATTGTAGAAACAATATTTTTTGTAAACAGACAGTTGTGATTTCTGATGACACTCGGGGCTTTAGCAGACAATGACATTCAGTTGGGGGTTTTCATCCACTTCAGGAATACTTCACATACGGATATTCCGTCCCCGGATTGGGACAGCCGACGTGCTTTTGAAGTTAATATTTGGATTTCTCATAAAAAATATATTTTTCTGTTGTTTTTAGGCGGATCTCTGAACAAAAGAAACCAAATAAAAATAAAACAAGATGTCAGAGTGGGGGGCGGTTTTCGCAGAAAGTCGGGTGATTCCACAACACCCCCAGAGATTGAAGCACGGCGCCGGGGACTCGGCCGGATATCAGATCTTCCTGGGGGCTCTGGAGTGGATTCCAAATACACAGGTGAGCTGTGACCGCTCTTCACCTGGAGGAGTCACGGGTTTTATTTCCCATCATAACATTGTGTTTCCAGGCTGTAGAGATACAATTACAAGTCAGAGGAGATATTGGTATGAAATGTACATAAAGCAGTTAGCAGAGGGGCAGAGGCATAACTAGAACCTTCAGGGCCCCGGTGCAAGAAACCATGAAGGGGTCCCCCCTCCATGGACATCCTCCCAGAACCCTGCCCCCCACGTGCCCCCTGGGGCGAGCATTCAGTGTGCTCTGTGATTGCTGTGTCCTTAGGACAAAGCTGATCACAGTAAAGGACCAATCACGGCAGCCCTTTACCATGTGATCAGATGCGGCTACACTGATGGGCCCTAATGAGGCTGCACTGTGGTGGCACTGATGGGCTGCACTGATGTTCACAGATGAGGCTGCACTGATGAGGCTGCACTGATGGGCCCTGATGAGGCTGCACTGATGGGCCCTGATGAGGCTGCACTGATGGGCCCTGATGAGGCTGCACTGATGGGCCCTGATGAGGCTGCACTGATGGGCCCTGATGAGGCTGCACTGATGGGCCCTGATGAGGCAGCACTGATGAGGCAGCACTGATGGGCCCTGATGAGGCTGCACTGATGGGCCCTGATGAAGCTGCACTGATGGGCCCTGATGAGGCAGCACTGATGGGCCCTGATGAGGCAGCACTGATGGGCCCTGATGAGGCAGCACTGATGGGACCTGATGAGGCAGCACTGATGGGACCTGATGAGGCAGCACTGATGGGCCCTGATGAGGCAGCACGGATGGGCCCTGATGAGGCAGCACTGTGGTGGCACTGATTGGCTGCACTAATGGGCACTGAGGCTGCACTGATATGTGGCATCTGCGATGAGGCTGACTGATATGTGGATGAGCCTATCGCTGTGCTGCTACCCCTACTTTACCCAATCACGTCCTGAATTGAGTTGCCAGCCCCAAACACGAACGCACAGCAGAAGTAATGGATCAGACGCCCTCTAGTGGATATTCTATAGGAATATATGAAGGGCTGTCATTCTGAGTTTGTTCACATTTTTGGAGAGCGGTGAAGATTTCCCCAGATGAAGCACAGAAACCCATTTTTGTCTTTTTTTATTCCATGCAGGTCTTTCTATGTGGGGAGAGGTGATGTAATATAGTATGGTAGGGAATCTGCTGCTGAGCTCTGCATGTCCTCCTCTACGGTGATATTTACCTTTGCCGGGTAGCCTAGAAACTTCTGCTGTGTTTCTATGTAGCTTGATATCCTATTTATCTTCCCTACAATGCCAGTCATTGCTTTTTGTTTGATTTGGGTGTTCCAATATTTCCTAATAGCTTTGTTCTGTAAAACGATCAGCATATATCTTATCTTGTGATGTCAGTAAAGCGTGCAAATATAGACCATCTATTATAGTAAGGGCTGGTTTACACTTACGATTTGGGGGGAGGAGCTAGAACTATAAACAGGCAGTTTATCTGTATTTTTTTTCTACCTTTTCCCAGCCACACCCCCTGAAGGCACCTGGATGGGGTTGCCCAAATGCCACTTTGTCACTGCAGGAAAAAAAAATTCCTCCCCGTCTTGTTTAGGTGGGCAAATGCATCCCGAGATGAATAGAATAGAAGAGAATAGAGCTGCACTGCAACCGTGTAATGCACGTGGTTGTAGCACAGCTGTGCAGCGTTTGCAGGGGGTCTCAATCTGGCGGCCCTCCAGCTGTTGTGAAACTACAAGTCCCATCATGCCTCTGCCTGTGGGAGTCATGCTTGTTACAGTCAGCCTTGCAATGCCTCATTGGACTTGTAGGTTTGCAAAAGCTGGAGGGCCGCCAGTTTGAAACCCCTGGATTACAGGGTTAAAATAGGCAGCGTAAACACAAATGGGGGAGTAATGTCAAACATATTTCTCTAAAGCCTGTGGTGTGTGAACACACTCCAAAAACTCAGCCGGTGCAAAAAAAAGTGCACACCAAGAAGTGAACACAAAAAGTGCACATAGGGTGTACATATGGTCCTCCAAAATAGAAGGACCTTGCCCTGATCCCCCCGGGGGCGTTGGGCTCCAGACGGGGACTGGGGTACTTTCACATGGTCCATCTGGCCAAAGCCAGACAGACCCCGTTCTTTGGGAGGTCTGCTGAAACAGACCACCCCAAGTACTAGGTGGGCCCCCCCCCCCCCCGAAGGGAGATCTCCATGAGAGAGGGCAAGCTAAGCCAGAAGGCCATGTCCACCCCCTCCCAAGACTTTCAGGCAGGCTCAAGTACCCACACCCTACTCATCAAATGTGAAACAAAAACGTGTACACCAACAACCCAAAAAAAAAGACATAAAGCCCAGGTTCACACTGGGGCTGCGGGAGTGAAGCCGTGCGAGTTCAGCTGAACTCGCACGATTTCACTCCTGCCTGTCAGTCCCGATTTCGGCCGCAATTACAGGGACATCTGTGCAGGTTTCTGCACAGATGACAATGTAAATCGCGGCCCGAAATCGCAAAAAGTAGTACAGAAACTACTTTTTAAAATCGGTGCAGCGCCGCAGATGCGGCGTCGCACCGATTAGGACGGTGCCATTGCCCGCAATTTGTGGCAAATATCGCCGATTTGACATGTCAAATCGCACCAGTGTGAACCAGTCCTCCGTGACATACGTAACAAACAAACATAAAGTGGGGAATGTGTAAAACAACGGCCCTCTGGCCAGGAATAAATTCCTCTGGTCTCGGCCCAAGAGGCAAGTGCGGAAAAAAGTGTACGAAGTGCAGTGACCTCGGTGCCATAACTCAAAGTGAGTCTCACTGCTACTCCTTTTTCATTTATTTTGTTATTTTTATTTTTTTAAAAGCCAGTGGCGTGTGAAACACACCCAAAACCTCCACCCTGTGCCAAAAAAAGTGCCCACACATAAAGGACTGCCACTCCAGGGGCACATACACCACGGGCTTCTTTCAACCCCCCGGCCCACAGCAAGACCAGTGCAGCCCCATCCCTACCAAGAAGGCATAAAACTTAGAGAACTTAGGGAGAGCCCAGGAGGAAAGACTCACCCACCACTCCCACTATTCCCACCTAATTACAATCCGGGAAGTACTAGCCGCCCCCCCCCCAAGGCGGGAGAAGGGGGCCAATGTTCTTTCCCAAAAAACAGACAAGGACAGGAGCCACACCAAATCTAGGCCAGAAGGCCCAGGACCCAGCCCTTTGGCCAGACCCATTGCCTTTCCATCCCTATCAGGAGGTAACCCTTCCGGCTTTCTCTAGAGAAGACCTATTAACGGCCCTCAGTTCATCGAGCAGTCCGCTTTCGGCTCTCCCCGATACTAACCGTCCGGGTTACCATTACACCACGTGGATTTGCATAGCCAACGCCACCCCTAACCTACCGCCATAGATCAGGGACAGTAGCACAGCGTCTCCACTTGGTAACTGATTTAAATTTGGACAGCTCATGCGTCAAAACATGTAGTTGCCATCATCCCTTGAAAGTTTAATTTATGTGAAAAACCTCTAATATTGGGATTATATTGGCAACGAAAACAAAATATATTCTTTTGTTTTTGTTGCCAATATAATCCCAATATTAGAGGTTTTTCACACTTGGTAACTGATAAGAACAGATACTACTACACTTGATCTTCGCCAAAAGGCCGAGAAGCAAGCACTGCTGCATTTCTTTTATTTTTTTTGAAAAGCCTGTGGCGTGTGAAACACACCCAAAAACTCCACCCGGTGCCAAAAAAAAGTTCACACACATAAAGAGCGACACAAAACGTGCAACAGGTGTTACACAATCCTCCACTAGGAAGGACCTTACCCTGATCCCCCGGGGCGTTAGGCTCCAGACGGGGACTAAGGTACTTCACTAGGTCCATCTGACCGAGACCAGACGGACCCCTTTCCTGGAGGGTCTGCCGAAACAGACCCACCCAAGTACTGGGTGGGGCTCCCCCGAAGGGAGACCCCATGAGAGCAGGCGAACCAAGCCAGAAGGCCATGTCCACCCCCTCCCAAGACGTTCAGGGCGGGCCTGAGGACCCACACCCTACTAATCACACTGTGACAAAACGTGTAATACATCAAACAAAAAAATACATAAAAGTGACAAACACGGGGAATAAATAAAAAGAAAGTGGGGAGAAGGACGTTTTTTTGGACCAGTAAGCTCCACCCGACCAGGGTGCTCCACCCTACCCAGTGCTAGCAGTTTCGGAAAATGACCACTTCAAACCAGGAAGTTCCGCCCTACCCAGTTCCCGCAGTCTTGGGAAATGACCACTTTGGACCAGGACGCTCCAACCTACCCAGTGCTTGCAGTAATGGGAAATCAACACTTTGGACTAGGAAGCTCCGCCCCACCCAGTGCTGGCAGTCTTGGGAAATGACCACTTGGGAGCAGGAAGCTTTGCCCAACCCAGTTCCAGTAGTCTTGGGAAATTACCACTTTAGACCAGGATGCTCTGCCCTACCCAGTGCTGGCAGTCTTGGGACCAGGAATCTCCGCCCTACCCAGTGCCTTCAGTCTTGGGAAATGACCACTTCGGACCAGGAAGCTCCGCCCTACCCAGTGCCGTCAGTCCTGGGAAATGACCAGTTCGGACCAGGAAGCTCGGCCCTACCCAGTACCGGCAGTCTTGGGAAATTACCACTTCGGAACAGGAAGCTCTGCCCTACCCATTGCCGTTTAGTCTTGGGAAATGAACACTTCGGACCCAGAAGCTCCACCCTACCCAGTGCTCGCAGTCTTGGGAAATGTACACTTGGGACCAGGAAGCTCCGCCCTACCCAGTGCCGTCAGTCTTGGGAAATGACCACTTTGGACCAGGAAGCTCCGCCCTACCCAGTGCCGTCAGTCTTGGGAAATGACCACTTTGAACCAGGAAACTCTGCCCTATGCAGTGACATCTTCCATGGCCGCCCCAGGCCTGAAGATCAGACTGTGAAACTCGGGATGGGAGGGGGGGGGGCATGTTGTGCTGGTTGTTGAAGTAATCAGTCAGCCTCAAAGCCGCCTCCCAGCACTGGAGCTCAAGAGTTGAGCAGACCAAAAAGGAACAAATAAGTGAAGTTCATTGTTGGGGGTTACATACCCTTTAAGTATTTTTCATGTGGGAGGGGCTGTGACACAGAGCAATACATACAGACCCTGAGAAGGATGCCACAGTCTGTCCAGGCAGCTCTATATCAGAGGGGAGCACTGGGATAACGGCACACAAGAACGGAATCACGTTCCACACGTGCAGAAGATATTATAACAGCCTAATAATAGATATGACTTTTTTGCTAATTTATGATTAATGAGTCGATATTTCAGAATTCATATTTTTTTCATGAAGTTCTGCCATCGGAACAGACAGCGATGACTCTCGCCGTAATTCAGCGCGTTATGTCTGGGGACAGAAACGCTGAAGTGGAGAACAATAGTTTGCGGGTAAATAATTCATAATAATCCCTGTTTTAGTGAAAGCAGATCGAGCGAATGAGGACGGCACCAACCAGAAATGAAGAGTCGCGTTTTGACAGGATCTGAGCGATGCGATCCTCTGTGACTTCATCAGATTAATCATTCATCAGAAGTTTATATTTGCAATTAATTGTTCTAAATCTGCACCGGAGGTCTTCTCACAGAGTGTGGATTATGTTCTTAACCCCTTCAATACTGGGCACTCTCACCCCCCTTCCTGCCCAGGTGAAATTTCAGCTTTCAGCGCTGTCACACTTTGAATGACAATTGCGCGGTCATGCTACACTGTACCCAAATGACATTTTGTATCATTTTTTTCACATAAATAGAACTTTCTTTTGGTAGTAATTAACCGCTTCAGCTCCGGAAGAATTTACCCCTTTCCTGACCAGAGCACTTTTTGCGATTCGGCACTGCGTCGCTTTAACAATTGCGCGGTCGTGCAACATGGCACCCAAACAAAATTGACGTCCTTTTTTCCCCACAAATAGAGCTTTCTTTTGGGGGTATTTGATCACCTCTGCGGTTTTAATTTTTTGCGCTATAAAAAAAAAATATATATATTTTTTCCTCAGTTTAGGATGATACGTATTCTACATATTTTTGGTAATAAAAATCGCAATAAGCGTATATTGATTGGTTTGCGCAAAAGTTATAGCATCTACAAAATAGGGGATAGTTTTATGCCTTTTTTATTATAATTTATTTTTTACTAGTGATGGCGGCGATCTGCGATTTTTTTATCGTAACTGCGCCATTATGGCGGACACATCGGACACTTTTGACACCATTTTGCGACCATTAAAATTTATACAGCGATCAGTGCTATAAAACGGCACTGATTACTGTGTAAATGACACTGGCAGGGAAGGTGTTAAACACTAGGGGACGATCAAGGGGTTAAATGTGTTCCCTAGGGAGTGATTGTAACTGTGGGGGGGGGGGGGGGGATGGGCTCCAAGTGACATGACAGTGATCACTGCTCCCGATGACAGGGAGCAGTAGATCAGTGTCCTGTCACTAGGCAGAACAGGGAAATGCCTTGATTACATCGGCATCTCCCCGTTCTGCCTCTCCGTGACACGATCGCGGGCACCCGGCGGACATCGAGTCCGTGGGACCCGCGGGCACGCTCACGGATTCAAAGCAACGTACAGGTAGGTTGCTTTGCGCAGCCGCGCCATTCTGCCGACGTATATGTACAGGCGGCGGTTGGCAAGTGGTTATTCACCACTGGGATTTTTATTTTTTGCTAAACAAATGAAAAAAGACCCAAATGTTGCAAAAAGGTAATTTTTTCTCCTTCGCTGATGGGCAATGATGAAGCTTTACTGATGGGCGCTGATAGGCTGCACTGATGGGCGATGATGAGGAGGCACCAGTGGTGTATTTAGGCTTTGTGCTGCCCTAGGCCTGACTAAACTCGTACAACCCCTAATTTAAATATCATCCACCCCTTCCTGTCAAGGTCCCACCCCTTCCTGTTTAAGACTTGCCCTGAAATTTGCTACTGGGGACACTAGTTCTGAGGGCCTTGGGGGGGGGGGGGTCCCTTAATATTTCCTCTCCTTTCCTGTTTGGCTATGGGGCAGGAAATGAAGGAAAATTAACGGATGGCAAATAAAAAAAATTATACAGGGGCTATAAACATTGTAACAATTTGTCTTTTACATCAAAGGAATAGACTTCTGTATGTAAATTAGGAAAGTTTAACCACTTCAATACCAGGCACTTACCCCCCTTCCTTCCAGGCCAATTTTCAGCTTTCAGCGCTGTCCTTGTTTAACTGACAATTGCGCGGTCATGCTACATTGTACCCAAACAGAATTTTTATAATTTTGTTCCCACAAATAGAGCTTTCTTTTGGTGGTATTTGATCACCTCTGCGGTTTAGATTTTTTGCTAAGCAAATAAAAAAGACCAAGAATTTTGAAAAAAATAAATAAACGTTTTTCTTTTGTTTCCGTTATAACTGATGAGGTGGCACTGATATGCAGCACTAATGGGCATTGATAGGTGGCACTGATGGACATTGATAGGTGGCACTCATGGGTGGCACTGGTAGGTGACACTGATGGGAACTAAAAGGCTGCACTGATGGGTATTTATGAGTGGCACTGATAGGCGGCACTGCTGGGCACTAAGGGATTTAACCTGTTCACACTCCACCAAAAATGGACGCTTTGTTATGGATGCTGCCAAAAAATAATCCTTCAATAGTCTCTATATTTAAAAAAAAAAAATACAGAAAAAAAACAAAAACAGAACACTCTGCTCACACTCTACTAAAAATGGACGCTTTCTTCTATTCTGCTGCCCAAAAAAATTTCAATCGTTTTACACTTATGCCGTGTACACACGATGGGATTTCCTATGGATTCTAATCCAATGGATTTTTCCATCAGAAAAAATGATGAAGCTGACTTCCATCAGTCTTACCTACACACCATCAGTCAAAAATGCGACCGCCCCAAACGCCGTGACGTAAAACACTCCGACGAGCCAAGAAAAATGAAGTTCAATGCTTCTGAGCATGCGTCGACTTGATTCTGAGCATGCGTGGATTTTTTATCCGATGGAGTTCCCCACAGACGATCGGAATTTCCTATAGTTTTTTTTTTCTCATCGGATAAATTTAAAACGTGTTCTATTTTTTCTCACCGATGGAAAAAAGACCGATGGGGCCCACACACGATCGGTTTGTCCGATGCAAAAAGGTCCATCGGACTGTTTTCATCTGTAAAACCGATCGTGTGTACAGGGCTTTAGAAAACAAAAAACAGTTCAATCTAAAATTTTAATTTACCCAAAGATATAAAAAAAAAAAATTACAAAATGAACATCTTAATCCAAAAAAGATGTTTTTCCACCACTAGGAGAATAGAAGTGTTTGTGATATTGGAAGATGAGAGAAATAAAAGCGGGAAATAATTCACACAACAAAAGGGCTCCTTTTATGAAGTTTCATTTTATATGGGATTTTTGCATTGATTTCCAAACAACATTTGCAGATCTTGTGTGTCTGTACTGCTTGGACCTCACACCAATGTTTCTCCATTTTTTTATTTTTATTTTTTCCGGTCAATGCACACTTTAACCACTTCAGCCCCGGACCATTTGGCTGGCCAAAGACCAGGGCCACTTTTTGCGATTCAGCACTGTGTCGCTTTAACTGACAATTGCGCAGTCGTGCCACGCGGCTCCCAAACAAAATTGACGTCCTTTTTTTCCCACAAATAGAGCTTTCTTTTGGTGGTATTTGATCACCTCTACGGTTTTTATTTTTTGCGCTATAAATAAAAATAGAGCGACAATTTTGAAAAAAATTACTTTTTGCTATAATAAATAGCCCCAATTTTTTTTTTTTTAAAAAAGGAAATTTTTCCTCAGTTTAGGCCGATACGTATTTTTCTACATATTTTTGTTAAAAAAATCGCAATAAGCGTTTATTGATTGGTTTGCGGAAAAATTATAGTGTCTACAAAATAGGGGATAGTTTTATGGCATTTTTATTAACCACTTCCCGCCCAGTCAATAGCAAATTGACGTCTGGTAAGTGGTTCTGTTATCCACACTGGACGTCATATGACGTCCTGCGGGATAACAGCCGCCGCGCGCCCGGGGGGGGGGCGCGCATCGCAGCGATCGGTGGAGCGGTGGGTCATTCTGACCCACCGCTACACTGATCTCGGTAAAAAGCCTCCGTCGGAGGCTTTTTACCATGTGATCAGCCGTGTTGAATCACGGCTGATCAGGAAGTAAACAGGAATAGCCGTTGATCGGCTCTTCCTCACTCGCGTCTGACAGACGCGAGTAGAGGAGAGCCGATCGGCTCTCCTGACAGGGGGGGTTCAATCAGCACAGCCCCCCTCAGATACCCACACTGGACCACCAGGGAAGCCCCCAAGGACCACCAGGGAAGCCCTAAGCATGTGGATGGCCCCCATATATATAAAAAAAATATGCCAATCAGTTCCCACACATGGGCACTGACTGGCACGATCATGCCAAGAAACAAATGTGTGGTGGCTGGCATTGCTAGGCAGCAGTGTCACCAGTGCCACCTACTAGTGTCCATCAGTGCCACCTATCAGTGCCCATCTGTGCCCATAAGTGCCCACCTATCAGTGCCCATCAGTGCCGCCTATGAGTGCCCATCAGTGCCGCCTATGAGTGCCCATCAGTGCCGCCTATGAGTGCCAATCAGTGCCGCCTATGAGTGCCCATCAGTGCCGCATATCAGTGCCGCCTATCAGTGCCCATCATCAGTGCCACCTCATCAGTGCCACCTCATTGGTGCCACCTCATCGGTGCCCATCAGTGTCGCCTTATCAGTGCCCTTCAGTGCCGCCTTAGTGCCCGTCATTGAAGTAGAAAAGGTACTTATTTACAAAAAAAATTAACAGAAACAAAGAAAAACATAGTTTTTTTTTAAATTTTCGCTCTTTTTTTTATTTGTTGCGCAAAAAATAAAAATCGCAGAGGCGATCAAATACCACCGAAAGAAAGCTCTATTTGTGGGAACAAAATGATAAAAAATTTGTTTGGGTACAGTGTAGCATGACCGCGCAATTGTCATTCAAATTGCGACAGCGCTGAAAGCTTAAAATTGGCTTGGGCAGGAAGCTGTATAAGTGCATGGTATTGAAGTGGTTAATATATTGTAGCAAAATACTGAAACTGAGAAATGGTTTGGATCACTTCAAAGGTGACAGCAAAGATTCATTCCAGGAAATGTAGAGACAGAATGTCTGCTGATGTCTGAATAAGTAAAGTGGGTTAATTGGGGGTCTGAGGTAGCTTCCCATTCACCTATTGTCGGTGTGTTAATGAAGCCACCTATTATCTGCTACGGGATGTAATTACACTCCTAGTAATGTGTCTGGCACTGTTTCATTGTTATGGGTAAATATGCAGAGACAAACGTCTCACACATACCAAATTGTTAGAAATAGTTCCAGGTAATTAAATCACTGTCATCTGTTAGTTGTTGAAAGGAATGCCCCTGGAAAATGAGTTAAGAAACCCCTTGCATGGGGAATGATATAAAAAAGCCAGCTGTGGCAAAATAAAGGGTTGATTTACTCCCAGAACTGTGTGTCGTCCAGTTACTGGGGGGGTAACAGGTTGCCTTGGATAAGTTAGTACTTCCTCAGCTTCAAGGATTTCCCAGCGGACTTTGGAGTTCCGCAACACTGGTTGGCAGCGGTGGGATTAAAGCCTTGCAGCAAGAGGAAGCAGCGTTCATGCAAATTCGGCTACACGAATGGAAGTGTGAATGGAGACAAACTATGCTGGATTAAAACGAGTGACGTTAAAGGATTTGCTGGAAGCAAGAGGGAAGAGCGCCAGCAATAAAACCAAAGCCGAGCTGATTGCAGAACTGACCGAGGGAGATCGGGCACACAGTATGGCTACAGAAGCCATGGAGACCGAGTTTGACCAAGAAGTGAAACGCAGGCTAGCGTTTTATGGAGAAAACCCCTCCACCGAGCTGGTACAGGCAACGTTAGCCCAAGTGGATGCCTTTATCACGGCGAGAGAAGAATGGGAGACCCAACTCCGGCTGGCGGAACAGCGTGCCTCTGAGAGACTGCTAACGACTACACCGGCACCAGAGACAAAACTAAAAGTACCCCATGATGCCTTTAAAAAGTTTGTGGAAGCAGAGGAAGAGATCGATAGCTTCCTGCAAGATTTTGAACGGCAATGCAAGCTGTACCAAGTACCCCAGACAGACTGGGTACGGATCTTAGCTGGTAAGCTGTCAGGCCGTGCAGCAGAAGCCTACAGAGCCGTGCCAGAGGAGGAAATCGCAAGCTATAGCCGGGTAAAGGAAGTTATTTTGGCAAGATATGCCATCACCCCAGAAGCATACAGGAGACGCTTCCTGGACACACAGAAACAGGAGAAGGACTCCCACACGGAATGGGCTTGCCGAATGCAGAGGGCAGCCCTAGCTTGGCTGCAAGCCCGTCAGGCAACCACAGCAGATGCGATCACCCAGCTGATTTTACTGGAGCAATTCTTTTAATGGACTAAACCCAGAGGTACAGGAGTGGGTAAGGGACCGCAAACCTACCACTCTCTCGGAAGCGGCCAGGCAAGCTGATGAATATCAAGATGCCTGCAGGCCATGACAGACTAGCTTCAGACCAAACACCAGACCACTGAACAATAACCCAGGGCCACCAGCTACACAACGACCCGGGCTAATCCCTACCCTCCCTGCAAATCGATACTTCGAGCGCAAGGGAGTGCAGTGCCATTTGTGCAAGCAATTTGGGCACTATCAGAGAGACTGCACTCAGAACCAGGACCAAGCGGCATGGATTCAACCAGGGCCACCCCCTCCAGCACGGGCTGCTGCTCATTGCTATCACACGGAAGCGACCCCAGACAACCGCAGAGCTGAAGAATTGGAGGAACAATGGGGCGTCCTGCACGAGGCTGATCCAATATAAGCAGCTAACCGGGACAACCGGCAGCAACACAGGCAGACTGTCTGGGTCAATGGAAAGGTAGCCAATGGCCTACGTGATACCGGCACCACCATGACCCTACTGCAGAAGAACTTCATCCCAGAGAGACAACACACCGGAGACACTGTAGCCATAAGAGTAGCGGGAGGCACCGTCTTCCGGCTACCCGTTGCCCGTGTTCACCTGGATTGGGGGGTTGGTTCTGGACACGTGAATGTGGGGGTGATGAAGGATTTGCCAGCGGATGTACTACTGGGGAATGATTTTTCCCCCCCTCGTTTCTGCTTACGCCCCGATGGGCCCCGCTGAAGCCAACCCCGTTACTACCTGTGCACATACCCGTGCTGCTGGAACCGACCCGCGTGCTGCTGAGACCCGGGTAAGACTATCTTCTCCGACAGGTACCATAGATCAGGCACAATATCACAGTCTAAAATTGGAATGTGACAAGTTGGCCAGTGAGAAATCGGAGATGCAACGACACTACGTCATGTATTATGAAATGTCCCATGGCTTGAACATTGAAATGCACAAACATTGAAATTTGCAAAAGGTTAAATGGGATTTGCGCCCAGGTTTTGCCGTACCTCTCCCAAGAGCATCAGCAGCAAGTTTTGGGAGCCATTGAGAGAGCAAACAAGTGACTGTTCCAGAACTGAATTCCATTATTCGCCCTGCAACCTTACAACTTCACCATCAGCTACTGACCCGGGAAACAGAACGGCAATGCTGACGGATTATCGCGGCAAACTGGACTGGAAAAGTGATCCGTGAGTACTCTCCGGATTTCCCCAAGCCGATCCGTTAAGGATCAGACTGTGTATGCCGGCTTGTGGGTAAGGGGGAGGAGTGTAGCAAAATACTGAAACTGAGAAAATAGGATTTTTATAACAGCTTACCTGTAAAATCCTTTTCTTGGAGTACATCACGGGACACAGAGCGACATAGTCATTACTAATGGGTTATATAGATACCGTCAGGTGCTGGCACTGGCAACTTCCAAAACCGGAAGTACCCTCCCCTATATAAGCCCCTCCCATCCGGGAGCACCTCAGTTTTGTAGCAAAGCAATAAGTGTCCCTAAAGAGGGGCGGAAGCTCTGTGTCCCGTGATGTACTCCAAGAAAAGGATTTTACAGGTAAGCTGTTATAAAAATCCTATTTTCTTTCTCGTACATCACGGGACACAGAGCGACATAGTCATTACTAATGGGATGTCCTAAAGCAATGCCAAATGAGGGGGGGGATACACCATATATAAGCTGAGCGCTATCAGACATGAGGATCTTTTGCGGCCTGCAACACACTGCGCCCAAAGGCGACATCCTCCTGACTTCTAACGTCCACCTGGTAGGACCTAGTAAACGTGTGTACCGAAGACCATGTTGCGGCCTTACAGATTTGAGCCAGGGAGGCCTGGTGATGCACTGCCCATGAAGTTCAACTGCTCTCGTGGAGTGCGCTCTAACTTTGAACGGAGGTGGTCTCCTTCTCAAGCCATAAGCTTGCATAATGACCTGTCGAATCCACTTGGCTAAAGTAGACTTTGACGCTGCCTGACCCTTTCTGGGGCCTTCCGGCAGAATAAACAAAGTATCCGTTCTGCGAATCTGAGCAGTGGCTTTTAGATAAGCTTTAACTGCTCTTACTACATCCAAAGAATGCAATAACTTTTCCTCTACCGAAGTAGGTTTGGGGAAAAAAGAAGGAAGAACCACATCTTGGTTCAAATGAAACCTCGATACCACCTTAGGAAGAAAGGCTGGATGAGGACGTAACACTACTCTGTCCTTATGGATAACCAGATATGGCTCCTTACAGGACATAGCTGCTAATTCCGACACTCTTTTAGCCGAACAAATGGCTACTAGAAAAATCAATTTCCTGGTGAGAAGCACCAAGGAAATATGCTGTAATGGTTCAAATGGTTGTTTCTGTAGAACCGACAGAACCAAGTTTAGATCCCATGGACATATGGGAATATTAACCGGAGGACTAATACGCATCACTCCTTGTATAAAGGCTTTGACTAGTGAATGCGAAGCCAAGGGCCTTTGAAAAAAATATTGACAAGGCCGAAATCTGACCCTTGATAGTACTCAAGGCAAGCTTCCTATCTACAGCCCACTGTAGGAAGTCCAGAATCCTACCTATTACGTACTTATGTGGATGCCATTTCTTGGCCTCACACCACGCGATGTACGCCTTCCAGATTCTATAGTAGATCTGCCTGGATACCGGCTTCCTGGCATTGATCATGGTAGATACCACAGCATTAGAGAGCCCTCTCTTTTTTAGAATGTGGGCTTCAATAGCCAGGCCGTCAAACCTAGGGCTGGTAAGGAAGGGTGGTATATCGGTCCTTGCGAAAGCCGTACGACGTGGGAGAGTCCAAGGACTCCCCACTGAAATTTTGCAATCTCCGCGTACCACGCTCTTCGGGGCCACGCTGGAGCCACCGGAATCACTGGTTTCTTTTCTACCCTGATTCTGCGGAGTAATCGAGGTAACCATTGGCGGTGTGAATGCATATATCAGCTTGAACTGATCCCAAGGGAACACTAGGGCATCCGAGCCGCAAGCTAGGGGATCCCTTGTCCGAGCGACAAACCTGTCCCCCTTTGCGTTGAATCTGGATGCTAGAAGATCTACATCCGATGTTCCCCACCGCTGACATATTGTCCAGAAAACCTCGGGGTGAAGGGACCCTTCCTCTGGGCCTAATTGCTGGTGACTTAGAAAGTCCGCCTTCCAATTCTCCACTCCTGGAATGAATACCGCAGATATGGCTGGGACATATTTTTCTGCCCATTTCAGGATGTAATTTACTTCCCTCTGGGCTGCACGACTCCTGGTGCCCCCCTGATGATTGATATATGCCACTGCTGTGGCATTGTCTGATTGAATTCTGACAGGGGACCCTTGGAGTTTGGATGTCCATGCTACTAGGGCATACCGGGCTGCTCGTATCTCTAAGAGATTGATGGGCAGGGCCTTTTCTGCATCCGACCATCTGCCCTGGAGAGACTATTGCTCCAGTACTGCTCCCCAGCCTATAAGGCTGGCATCTGTAGTGACCACCTTCCAAGAAATCGGACTGAAGGATTTCCTTTTTTCCAGATTCTGGGGAACCAACCACCAACGGAGGCTCTTGCGAACGGAAGGGGACAAGGACATTGTAAGTCTAGGGCCTGAACTTTTTTGTTCCAGGCTGACAGTATGGCCCCTTGCAAATTCCTTGAATGGAATTGACCGTAGGGTACTGCTTCGAATGATGCCACCATTTTTCCCAGCAGCCTCATATACAGGCGTATGGACGGCTGTCTTTTTTGTACCCACTAAGTGGATCAAATCTTTCAAAGACAACACCTTTCCTCGAGGCAAGAATATTTTTCTCTGGCCTGAATCCAACCTTAGCCCCAAGTATTCCAGACTTTTGACTGGTTTTTAGGGCTGACTTGTCTCGGTTGATAATCCAACCGTGAGATTCCAGATACTTGATCGTCTTGTGAACGACCACGTCTAGTTTTTTCACTGAGTGGTCTATCAGCAACAAGTCATCCAGATATGCCATTATCATTACACCTTGTGTTCTTAGATTGGCCAATAAAGGGCCAGAATTTTTGTAAACACTCGTGGTGCTGTGGCCAAACCGAAGGGTAAGGCTCTGAACTGAAAATGGCGCCCTTCTACTGCAAAGCGTAGAAATTTTTGGTGGACTGGAAAGATGGGAATGTGCAAATAAGCATCTTTGATGTCGATCGTGGCTAACCAATCCTCCCCTTGTAGGGCAGTGGCCACCGATCGGATCGACTCCATCGGAAAGTCCTGATATACAGGAATTTGTATAGCCCTTTTAGAATTAATATGGGCCTCCCGTCCGCGTTTGCTTCGGGACTGTAAAGAGGTTTGAGTAAAACCCGAACCCTCATTCTTCCAGGGGAACCTCCATAATTACTCCTTGGAGCAATAGTTGTTCTAGTGCCAACAGGAGGGACTCTCTCTTCCGGGGATCCCTTGGCACGTTTGACCTCAAAAATGGGAAGGAGGAGAGTCTTTTAACTCCAAACTGTATCCCAAACCTACTGCGGAGAGCACCTATCTGTCTTGATCGTGTCCCGCCAGGTCTCTTGCGAACAACTGGAGTCCTCCCCCCACCCGACTGAGTGGGGGCTTCAATGAATTTAACTTTGGGGGAGGTTTTGTACCTCCCCTGACCCAGGGTTTCTCATTACCCTGCTACTGTCCCTGTTTTTTACCCCCGGGATTTGACCGAGGAGGCCGTCGGAACTGTTACACAGCCGATGCCCCAGGGACTGGAGAAGCAGGCCTCTTAAAGAGGGACCTCTAACTCTGCTTTTAACCGGCAAGAGCGTATTTTTACCGCTGGAAATTTTCTGGATATATTTGTCCAGGTTTTCCCTGAATAAGCGTTCACCATGAAATGGGACGCTAACCAGCCATTCTTTACAGGGAGCTTCAGCAGACCAGTTTTTGAGCCATAGGAGCCTACGCATATGTACTATAGACAGCGTAAGGCGGGAGGCCTGATGGACTGAATCCTCTATGGCGTCAACCGCAAAGCCTAAGGCTCTAGGTAGATCAGCTAGGGCAAAGCCTGCTGATCTGTCAAGTCCCTCAAGACCTGTTTCAACTGATCCTTCACTGCTTAGCAGACCCCAATAGCTGCTACTGCTGGTTGTATCACCAAGCAGATTTTCATAAGGACTCCAATCTTTTATCTATTGGGTTCTTGAACATTTGGACATGTCAGTGATTTATACATACAAGAGATGGCTGCGTCCACTGTAGGGACCTTCCATTTTTTTTTTTTTTGATGAACTTATCCTCCATGGGATAGACCACCGGAAATCTCTTGGGGGAATAAATATTTTCTCAGGACGTTCCCAATACTGGTAAATGAGCCCTTTCAGTAAAGGGTGAAGTGGAAAAGAACAAACAGTCTGGGGCTTCTAGCGACCCCAACGAGGATACAGTAGTGGTTGATGGTTCCGCAAGGTGCCTTTTTAAATGCTGATCGGACCATGTTAGTCAGAGACTGAACCCATAATCTTTCAGCTTAAGATGCTGAGAAAAGGTTCCCCCACTGTTGATTCCTCTATAACAGAATCAACCTCATCCTGATCCCCTTCAGGCAGGTCGATCCCTGTATGGGACTGTTGCTCTGCTAACAGGCACTCTGAAGGAGGAGACGGAGATCGGGCGTGCTTTCCCTGACAGGGAGGCAGCGATAAATGTTGACCATCTCTCTCTAATCCTCCCAGAGCTGAGGAAAAAACCTCCTCTGTTACATACACAGGAGCAGGTGAACTGAGGACAGCCACAGTACCAAGTACCCTGCGGGGTCTCTACGGTCACTTACCTCTGAACTTCAGGGGAGACTGGTGCAGCAGGAGTATGCCCAAGATCCTCCGAGCCCGATGAGACCCCCTTCGCTTCCTGGAAGATTCAGTTCCGGAGCTTCTGGACGGCATATTCCTAAGCCTAAAGCTGAGGTATTCCAGCCGTAATACACCACTTTTACTGAGAATAGTCTAGCACAATTGCTGCTATATCACAGTTGGTGTCTACTAATGTGCCTTTCTAGGGGATGCCTGTATCAACCGCTTGCTGTATGCCTTTAAATGTTGCCAGCTCTGTCTCTGTACTTCATAGCCAGCTCACTACAATATTGTGGTTTTTTTTAAACTGCTGGGACGCCCGCACATGCGCAGAAGCGCTGCGGCGCACACAGAGCGTCATCCCCCAGGCTCCGCCCCCTTTCCCGGCTCACCTCTATATATAGAGGCACGCGCACGCGCGCGGGCACGTGCGCCTTCGGCGCTAATTTCAAATATGGTAACAAGGGACAGGAGCCAGGGCCCCTCTTTGCCGCAGGCCGGGGGATGGACGAGCACTGCAACATGGCAGAGGAAGCAGTTTCCTATAAGAGAACTCACCATCTGCCTGGACTTTGCTCTGCTGAGAAGAAGCTAGTCCACATGACAAGAAAACATTCCACAGCGGCCTCTAGTGGACAAACACAGGTACCACAGTCTAATATATTAAATATATATAAAAAAAAATTTTTTTTTTTTTTTTTTTCTTGACCACCATTAAAAATTATTACATTTTTTTAGTAGTTACAGGCATGCACAGAATTTTGCGGGAATACCATTAGGTAACAGACAGAAAGACAAATTAGGCTTGGGGGTCCCCCAATAGAACCAA
The DNA here is from genome assembly GCA_029206835.1 of Rana muscosa. Lineage (NCBI taxonomy): Eukaryota > Metazoa > Chordata > Amphibia > Anura > Ranidae > Rana > Rana muscosa. The sequence goes on along the minus strand of CM055124.1, from coordinate 311,005,588 downwards.
GTTCCTGGGGGCCCCCACTTACCTGTTCCCCGCCGCAGGACTTTGTTTGGTCCACAAAAGCCCAAACTTCACCTATCACGGCAGGCATTGTAATCAAACCTTCAGGGACCGGGTTCCCAAGGATTCCACTCCCCTGGACCTGTATAGCACCCTGCACAGAAAACATCTTGGTCGTGGGTATGACCAGAGCTCTGGATCCCAGGGTCCAGCTCTCCTAAGAGAAGCATTACAGGCAAAACCTTGCTCTTCTCTGCAAGGCCCGGGTACCGACCGTTTAGCTATGAAGCTTTTTTGGTCGGATCCGGAATAGCTTACTGAGGCCCAAAAGAACCTGTACGCAAGCTCAGTGAAAAACACATGTTTCTTCTTGGCCAACACCTTAGACACTGGCAAAAAACTGAGGTGCTCCCGGATGGGAGGGGCTTATATAGGGGAGGGTACTTCCGGTTTTGGAAGTTGCCAGTGCCAGCACCTGACGGTATCTATATAACCCATTAGTAATGACTATGTCGCTCTGTGTCCCGTGATGTACGAGAAAGAAATGGTTTGGATCACTTCAAAGGTGACAGCAAAGATTCATTCCAGGAAATGTAGAGACAGAATGTCTACTGATGTCTGAATAAGTAAATTGGGTTAATTGGGGGTCTGAGGTAGCTTCCCATTCACCTATTGTCAGTGTGTTAATGACCACCTATTATCTGCTACGGGATGTAATTACACTCCTAGTAATGTGTCTGGCACGGTTTCATTGTTATGGGTAAATATGCGGAGACAAACGTCTCACGCATCCCAGGTTGTTAGAAATAGTTCCAGGTAATTAAATCACTGTCATCTGTTAGTTGTTGAAAGGAATGCCCCTGGAAAATGAGTTAAGAAACCCCTTGCATGGGGAATGATATAAAAAAGCCAGCTGTGGCAAAATAAAGTGTTGATTTACTCCCAGAACTGTGTGTCGTCCAGTTACTAGGGGGGTAACAGGTTGCCTTGGATAAGTTAGTACTTCCTCAGCTTCAAGGATTTCCCAGCGGACTTTGGAGTTCCGCTATATATATATATATATATATATATATATATATATATATATTACTAGTAATGGCGGCGATCAGCGATTTTTATCGTAACTGCGACATTATGGCGGACACATTTGACGCTATTTTGGGACCATTGTCATTTTTACAGCGATCAGTGCTATAATATGCACTGATTACTGTAAAAATTACACTGGCAGTGAAGGGGTTAACCTGTAGGGGGCGCTAAAAGGGTTAAGTGTGACCTAGGGAGTGATTCTAATTGTTAAGGGGCGTGACTTACTGTGAAACTTCACTGATCGCTGTTCCCGATGACAGGGAACAGACAATTAGTGACAGTATCACTAGGAAGAACGGGGAGATGTTGTGTTTACACTGACATCTCCCTGTTCTTCTTCAGCTCTGTGACCCGATCGCAGGACATCGGCAGACATTGAGTCCGCGGGTCCCGCGGGCAGGGTCACGGAGCTTGCAACAGGGTCGCGAGCGCCGTGCGCGACTACTTAAAGGGGACGTATATATACGCCCATCTGCGCAGCCCTGCCATTCTGTCAACGTAAATACTCGTGCGGCGGTCGGCAAGCGGTTAAAATTATGCAAAATCTCGAGGCACCACATTCTAAAATGTGAAAAACAAAGCCAATAGTTTTCTATAACACGGCAACATTCACACACATGGGATGCCCAATGTTACAGGTGATGTATTTTTTACAAAGCAAATACACATTTGCACATTGGTACTGACTAGTACTCCGATGTTTCTCTTCTCCCTCAGTTTTCCTCCATCTCTCAGCTAATAGGACCCCAGTGCTGACCGAGGCGGGCAGGGGAGGGATAAACAAGGATGCTGTGCATGTATTGGACGCCCTCTTTTTATTTGATGACATAATTGGTTGTTAGGACGCTGGCGGCCAGGGCTGGGGCAAGGATTTTTGACACCCTAGGCGAAACGTAATTTTGCCGCCCCCCCTTGGCTTCACCCCCTTTGTCCTGTCCATGTATACCCCACCTTTTGAATCAAGCACCCATCAAATGCAGCCTCGCCAGCGCCCATCAATGCAGCCTCACCAGCGCCCATCAATGCAGCCTCACCAGCGCCCATCAATGCAGCCTCACCAGCGCCCATCAGTGCAGGTTTAGTTGCTTGCTGCAGAGAGAAGAGCGTAGGAACACCAGTGGCCGGGCGCCCTAGGCAGCAGTGCGCCCTAGGCGCTGCCTAGTTTGCCTAGTGGTGGCACCGGCCCTGCCGGCTTTTTGAAGGCTGTAATGGTGCACAATGAAAACCTGGGGCTTTGTGTAACTAAAAGGCAGGCTTGATCCACCCACTTGCTTGTATACAGATTTGGGGCAATGTTTAGGCTTTTGCCTAGGCACACCTGAAGACACCCCAGAGTGCACCCTGGTTAAAAAAATAAAAATAAAATAAAAGCCATTCAAATGTAAATATACCAAATTTTTATTGTGTGTTTATGAAAGTATAATTATGGACCTAGACACATTTTTTTTTCTTTTCCAACTATATCTATAACTATATAAACCAAGAGTCATTTGGTGAAAATCAATTGGCCAGAAGTGAAGATCTGGTGAGCCTCTCGCCCATTCTCTGACACACTTTTGACCAAGAGATTCCAAGCCTGCCCACCACGGCAAGGTAGACTCTTCTAGGGCAGGACCTACACTAAACTACACTAAGCTACCCTACTGGATGCTAGTCATCATTCTTCTAATGTTGGATGTGTGTTTGTAGTACAGGCCTCATCCTGTAATCTGTGTGTGTGATCTACTCTCTCCTAATTTGTCTGTGTGTGTGTGTGTGCATCTCTCTAAAGCATGGAGCGGTCAGTTTATGTACATCTGGACGTCCTCTGTTGGTTGTAGGTCAGTGGATGGCAGTCATTGTATGTTGACCAGTGTGTGTCAGTAAATAAATGTTAGTCCTGTTTTTCCTGGGCATGAAGCCAAACTCCTCTACAACCTGGAGTTCATCTTGCCTTCAATCAAAAAATCTCGGTCCTCCCGATTTGAGGAAGAAGGAATCGCATGCTCTGTCCATCTGTACTGTGCAGACACCTTCAGCCTAAAGATCTCCTCCTTCCTTTCAGGTGGAAATGGTTTTGAAATCTCCGGGTTGTTATTTGGTTTAAAGGGGTTGTAAAGGTTCGTGTTTTTTCACCCTAATGCATCCTATGCATCATCCTATGCATTAAGGTGAAAAAACACCCGGCAATCACGGGCCCCCCGAGCCCCCCCGTTTTACCTGAGCCAGTTCACGTGCTTTGCTCTCCCCCCCGGCGTCCTCTTCTCCACGGAGTCCCGGCGTTGATTAGATAGCTTTGTAGCAGCGCAGCCATTGGCTTCCACTGCTGTCAATCAAATCCAATGATGTGGCATGTAGGACTCCTCAATGGGTGCGATGTGTGAGAGCACACACATTACATTCATTGAGAACATCCCACTAAGTGGAGCTCACTGCTAGACCCCGGGACTTACTTGACAGCCCGGGACGGTCCCGCGGAATCCGGGACGGTTGGGAGTGTTTGGGTATGTGTCACTTCCGGTCCAGGCTGGAAGTTTTTTTTTTTTTTTAAAGCAGAAGATTTAAAAAAATATTTTTTTTTTTTTTTTTGTTGATCTTTTGCTTTTAAAGGTAAAGAAGAGGAGATTTGGGGACTTGTAGACCCCAGATCTCTCCATAAAGAGGACCTGTCATCTCTTATTTCTATTACATGAGATCTCTCCATAAAGAGGACCTGTCATCTCTTATTTCTATTACATGAGATCTCTCCATAAAGAGGACCTGTCATCTCTTATTTCTATTACATGAGATCTCTCCATAAAGAGGACCTGTCATCTCTTATTTCTATTACATGAGATCTCTCCATAAAGAGGACCTGTCATCTCTTATTTCTATTACATGAGATCTCTCCATAAAGAGGACCTGTCATCTCTTATTTCTATTACATGAGATCTCTCCATAAAGAGGACCTGTCATCTCTTATTTCTATTACATGAGATCTCTCCATAAAGAGGACCTGTCATCTCTTATTTCTATTACATGAGATCTCTCCATAAAGAGGACCTGTCATCTCTTATTTCTATTACATGAGATCTCTCCATAAAGAGGACCTGTCATCTCTTATTTCTATTACATGAGATCTCTCCATAAAGAGGACCTGTCATCTCTTATTTCTATTACATGAGATCTCTCCATAAAGAGGACCTGTCATCTCTTATTTCTATTACATGAGATCTCTCCATAAAGAGGACCTGTCATCTCTTATTTCTATTACATGAGATCTCCATAAAGAGGACCTGTCATCTCTTATTTCTATTACATGAGATCTCTCCATAAAGAGGACCTGTCATCTCTTATTTCTATTACATGAGATCTCTCCATAAAGAGGACCTGTCATCTCTTATTTCTATTACATGAGATCTCTCCATAAAGAGGACCTGTCATCTCTTATTTCTATTACATGAGATCTCTCCATAAAGAGGACCTGTCATCTCTTATTTCTATTACATGAGATCTCTCCATAAAGAGGACCTGTCATCCTTATTTATATTACAAGGGATGTTTACATTCCTTGTAGTAGGCAATAAAAGTGATCTAGAAAAAAAATGAAAGGAACAGTGTAAAAAGTTAAATAAATAAGATTTTTTTTTTTAAAAGCGCCCACATCCCTCCGTGCTTGCGTTCAGAAGCAAATGCATACATAAGGTATTTGCACCCACTTCCGGGAATAGACTCCCGCGGGAGTCACGCCCCTTCCCATCACCCCCGCTGTCTGGGAAACGCACAGGTCCCAGGAGACCAGTGAGGACGCGCCACGCTTCTCGCGCATGCGCAGTAGGGAACCGGGCAGTGAAGCCGCAACGCTTCACTTCCTGATTCACTCACCGAGGATGACGCCCGGGGGCAGCCGAGAGACAAGCGATTGCTCGGCTTTGGCTGCCGTCATCGCGGGCGCCCAGGACAGGTAAGTGTCCGTTTATTAAAAGTCAGCAGCTGCAGTATTTGTAGCTGCTGGCTTTTAATATTATTTTTTTTTGTGGGACCACGGCTTTAAGTACCGTGATTTGTCACCATTCCACGTGCGCAATTTTAAAATGTGATATGTTGGGTATCTATTTACTCGACATAACATCATCTTTCACATTATACAAAAAAATTGGGGTATACTGTATAGTGTGTTTTTTTTTTTTTTTTTTTTTTTTTTTTTTTTTTTATTATTCGTTATAGGGTTTTAAAAAAAAAAAAAAATGTATTTGTAAAACTGCTGCGCAAATACCGTGTGACATTAAAAAAATTGCAACGATCTCCATTTTATTCTCTAGGGTCTCTGCTCAAATATATATAATGTTTGGGGGTTCTAAGTAATTTTCCAGCAAAAAAATACTGATTTAGAAAGTGGCAGAAAAGGCCGGGTCGGAAAGTGGCGTAAAACATGTACGCAAAAAAAAAAAAAAAAAAAAGCAAAACCGGTTCTGGTAGCATAAGCGTCTGGAATTTTGAGGCTGTGTCTGCCTAGTCATTAAACAATCGTATTTGCTCGCAGTATACCTTAAAGGGACACAGCGCAGCATCTGAATGAGGACCAATCCGGAGATATTACTGTGTAGCCGATCTCTGCTGTGTTAGTGGCTGTAGATCCCCCTCTAGTGGCCGTCTGTAGATGACAGCGGAGGGGAATCCTAGGCGGAGAGGAGTTGGTCTTTGTCACCAGTGGGGGGGGGGATGTATGCGCCCGTTATGGCCGGTGCCAGTCAGCCCCCAACACATGTCTCCTGTAATCCCGGGTCAGCCAGGGGTTGGCAGTTCATTAATAAATCCAGCTTTGCGTAGCTTGAATTTCTGACATTAGTCACCCTGAGATGAGATGTTCAGATCTATCCGCTGACCCCGGAGATTGGGGATTTCAGATGATCACCGAAACATCAGAAATTGTTCATCACATTCTCACTAAATCCTCCTGTGATGGAAGAGACCTTCAGTGCCGACTTTACTGACCTTCATTTATAAGGAGTAGAATTTCCAATGAACTCAAAATTCACCAGAATCTACTACTCCCATCATTCTACTACTCCCATCATTCTACTACTCCCATCATTCTACTACTCCCATCATTCTACTACTCCCATCATTCTACTACTCCCATCATTCTACTACTCCCATCATTCTACTTCTCCCATCATTCTACTTCTCCCATCATTCTACTACTCCCATCATTCGACTACTCCCATCATTCGACTACTCCCATCATTCGACTACTCCCATCATTCGACTACTCCCATCATTCTACTATCAGAGATAATGTATCAGTGTTATATATATATATGTATATATATATATATATATATATATAATTAATACTGTGTGTGTGTGTGTGTGTGTATATATGTATATATATATATAAATATAAACACACATACCGTATCTCACAAAAGTAAGTACACCCCTCAGTCACATTTGTGTAAATCTTTTCTTGTATCTTTTCATGTGACAACACTGAAGAAATGACACTTTGCTACAATGTAAAGTAGTGAGTGTACAGCTTGTATAACGGTGTAATTTTCTTCTCCCCTCAAAATAACTCAACACACAGCCATTAATGTCTAAACCGTTGGCAACAAAAGTCAGTACACCCCTAAGTGAAAATGTCCAAATTAGGTTAGGCCCAATTAGCCATTTTCCCTCCCCGGTGTCATGTGACTCGTTAGTGTTACAAGGTCTCAGGTGTGAATGGGGAGCAGGTGTGATAAATTTGGTGTTATCGCTCTCACTCTCTCATACTGGTCACTGGAAGTACAACATGGCACCTCATGGCAAAGAACTCTCTGAGGATCTGAAAAAAATAATTGTTGCTCTACATAAAGATGGCCGAGGCTATAAGAAGATTGCCAAGACCCTGAAACTGAGCTGCAGCACGGTGGCCAAGACCATTCCAGCGGTTTAACAGGACAGGTTCCACCTCAGAACAGGCCTCGCCATGGTCCACCAAAGAAGTTGAGGTCACGTGCTCAGCGTCATATCCAGAGGTTGTCTTTGGGAAATAGACGTATGAGTGCTGCCAGCATTGCTGCAGAGGTTGAAGGGGTGGGGGGAGGGGTCAGCCTGTCAGTGCTCAGACCATACGCCGCACACTGCATCAAATTGGTCTGCATGGCTGTCGCCCCAGAAGGAAGCCTCTTCTAAAGAAGATGCACAAGAAAAAGCCGCAAACAGTTTGCTGAAGACAAGCAGACTAAGGACATGGATTACTGGAACCATGTCCTGTGGTCTGATGAGACCAAGATAAACTTATTTGGTGTCAGATGGTGTCAGGCGTGTGTGGCGGCAACCAGGTGAGGAGGACAAAGACAAGTGTGTCTTCCCTACAGTCAGGCATGGTTACATAGTAGGTGAGGTTGAAAAAAGACACAAGTCCATCAAGTCCAACCAATGCGTGTGATTAGCATGACTCCCAAAGGCAGAAGCAATATGGGACTTGTAGTTCCTCAACAGCTGGAGTGCCGCAGGTTGAGCACTCATGAGCTAGATGATGCTCGAGGTCCTCCAGCCAGGAAATGGGGCGGGGCTCTATCTGACTTGCCGCAGCTTTTAATGCACATTGTGAGGAGCTCGCAGTGTGCGGTGAAGTCAAAGGAAGCCATTTCAGTCCGGGAAAGGGACCTGGTACAACTGTGCATAGTAACCAATCAGCTTCCAGGTTTTATTGTTAACGCTTAATGGAAGTTAGAAGCTGATTGGTTATTATGCACAGTTACACCAGATTCTGAGTGCTCCAGTTTTAGTAAATCTCCCCCCCCCCCCCCCCCGAAGTGTCTTGTATAAAAAATATTTTTATATTTCTGTTTGGTAAAGTACGCTCGTCCTTCTGTAGGTGATCCAGATCTGACTATTCAAAAACGTTGTTTGAACAATAAAAGGTGGATGACAATGGCGTTCCTGCAGTTTCTATGTAGGTCAAAAATGTCATTACCAGAGAAAGCCGGTGAATTAATTCGGGGGGGGGGGGGGGAGGGGGACGCTGGTGCCGCCATGTCAGCCTGGTGGTTGTGCCGGGGGATGTCTGCAGAAACATCACCACCCCGGGACTCTGCTGGGTGTTCTCAGATTCAGGAGGCTTTAGATAGTACAACCCTACTGCCCTCCTACCACAGACCCCACCCCAGCACAACCCCCCCATCCCCACTATGTGTCCCAGGTCTCTGTGTGGAGGTGATGGGGCCAGAAAACATCCATTCGCTGATCTCCCCTACTAAGTAAGAACCCGAAACCAGGATTTGAGGAGGATTTCTGTTTCTGCTGTCACTTTCCCTGGCCACTGTTGCTGTCACTTCTCCAAGTGTAGTCTCTGTTCTTATCAGTGTCCAGTAGGGGGGGCGCTGTGCTGCTTTTCTGGCCTTTTTTGGCAGCAGTGGCTGGCTGTATAGTGCCCCTGCTGGTGTGGTGGAGACTCTGAAGGCTAGTACCAGCTGGAACAGAAACTGGGGAGTAGTTCCTCAAGGAAAACTGGAGGTGGTCCCAGTGCCTCCTGATTTGAATGGTCCTACCTTGACCAAATTTTCCTTCTGAGCATAAATCCCCCCCTCCTAGCACAAATCCCCCCCCCCCCAAATTGTTTTTCCTATGATCAAAAATGATCCAACACAAGTAAAACTTTATTAGCCTGAACAAGCAACACAAAGCCCCATCTGGAAGGAAGTCCCAGGGGGTGCTTTGTATTGCTTGTCCAGAATAATAAAGCTTTACCCGCATTGGATGTTTGTGGGTGCTGCCAGCATCTATCTTTTAGATTTATAGGTAGTAGGGTGGCCAGGTTGGGGTAGAAGGTCACCTGACCATTAAACTTTTATGAGTTGGTTGGACATCCCATGGCAAAACCATGGCCAACCCACCGGTCCAATCCTAATGATTTGTTTCTTTTCCTTCACAGGGAACCTCAGAGGGAAATGCCGACACTCAGTATCAGGTCCGACTTTCTCTGTTTGATTTTCCTTACCACCATTTCTTTGGAAGGACTTGGAAAAGTTTGGAGAAGCCACTGAAAGCCGTCACGGGTCAGACATCAAAAGTTTTCTTCAATGAGGTCAGAGAATAGAACGACAGAAGTTGTGTGCAAACCAAAGGATCACCAAAGTGATAGCAGAGACCCTTCTATAGGCACCATTAGGAGTGAGACCCTTCTATAGGCACCATTAGGAGTGAGACCCTTCTATAGGCACCATTAGGAGTGAGACCCTTCTATAGGCACCATTAGGAGTGAGACCCTTCTATAGGCACCATTAGGAGTGAGACCCTTCTATAGGCACCATTAGGAGTGAGACTCTTCTATAGGCACAATTAGGAGTGAGACTCTTCTATAGGCACCATTAGGAGTGAGACCCTTCTATAGGCACCATTAGGAGTGAGACCCTTCTATAGGCACCATTAGGAGTGAGACCCTTCTATAGGCACCATTAGGAGTGAGACCCTTCTATAGGCACCATTAGGAGTGAGACCCTTCTATAGGCACCATTAGGAGTGAAACTCATCCAGGAGTTCCGTGTCACCTTCTGTGGTTGTGGTTGGTTTGAATAAGGCTCTTCCATGTCCACATTCCCTCCATGGACTGTCCATTTTGTTTCTGATAGCTGAGTAGTCAGTGTGGGCAAGTTGAAGTCAGAGGGGCTTGTGCAGCGCATAGGCAATCCAAAGCGGCATCACAGAGGTGAATGGTGGACCCTGAGGAATAGGGAACATGGAGGTCCCAGCTGAGAACCAGACTCTGCTCCTGCATTCAGCCGGCAATGACTTAGAAGCTCAGCTCCCTTTTGCTTTACCCTACCAGCAGTAGTTCAGTAGTTTAGCTTAACCTGCCTCCCCCTCCTGCAGATCACCTTGCTCCCTTCCCTAGCAGGGACTTAGGAGCTCAGGTCACCCTGTTCCTCCTCCTAACAGGGATTTAGAATCTCAGCTTACCTTGCTCCATTTTCTAGCAGGGACTTGGAAGCTCAGCTTACGTTGCTCACCCTGCTTGCAGGGACTCGGCAGCTCAGCTCCCCCTATCAGCAATGACTCAGCAGATCCCGAGTCCCTACTAGGAGGAGCAGGAAGGTAAGCTGAGCTTCCAAGTCCCTGCTAGGACGAGGAGCAGGGTGTCCTGGGCTCCCAAGTGCCTGCCTGTTAGGAGGTAAAGCAAGGCAAGCTAAGATCCCAGGTCCAGCTAACTTTGGTCCTCTTCCTAGCAGGGACTTGGGAGCTGCTGAGTCATTCCTGATAGGGGGAAGGGTGAGCTTCGCTACATAGTCCCTGCTAGCAGAGAAGAGCAAGGTAAGACGAGCCCTGGGTCTCTGCTAGGAGGAGGAGCAGGGTTCCTGCTGAGAGCTCAACTTACCTTGCTACCCTCCTAGCAGGGACTTGGAGGCTAAGCTCACCTTATTCCCCTTCCTAGCTGGGACTTGTCCCAGCTAGGAAGGGGAACAAGCAAACCTCCACGGTTTAGGAGATATTTACAAAAGATGCGGGCGCCGATGTCTACGGCGCATGCACCATAGACCAGTGTTTCTCAACTCCAGTCCTCAAGGCGCCCCAACAGGTCATGTTTTCAGGATTTCCCTCAGATGAAACGGCTGTGGGAATTACTAAAGCAGTTAAACTGATCAAATAACCTGTGCAAAAACAATGGAGAGCCTGAAAACATGACCTGTTGGGGCGCCTTGAGGACTGGAGTTGAGAAACACTGCCATAGACAACGGCGCAGGCGCACTTTAGAAGCCTTTAGAAACGACGATCGTGCTGTTTCTAAAGGAGAGCGTGCCGTGACTGGCGGCTCCCATGCGCATGAGCGGGAGTTGACGTCCTCGCGGCTCCGGCCAATCACTGCGCCGGAGCCGCGATTCCCCGAAAGGAAGATGGACGCTTCGTGGAACAGGGGACAGCGGTGACATCGCAGGCTTCGGTTTCAGGCAAGTGACACATAATGGGCTAGTATGCAATGCATACTAGCCCATTATGCTTTACCTTTGCAGGGAAACAAAGAGGAAGTAAAACCCAACAGGGTTTACTTCCTCTTCAAGATGTAGGCTCCTGTATAGAAAAACGAGTCGCATGCGGTGTGATTTTGGACCATTCTTCCACACAAACATCAGATCTTGAAGTTTCCGGGGTCCTCTTCTATGAACTCTGATCTTTAGTTCTTTACAGAGATTTTCTATTGGATACAAGTCAGGTGATTGGCTGGGCCATTCTAGCAGCTTTATTTTCTTTCTCCTTGGCTTTGTGTTTGGGATGATTGTCCTCCTGAGATGTCCGCCCTCGTTTCATCTTCATCATCCTAGTAGATGGCCGCAGTTTTTTTATCACCATTCATCCTTCCCTTCAATGATGTGAAGTTTGCCAGTCCCGTATGCTGAACAACAGCCCCGCCCTCACCATGATGTTTACCACCTCACTGTTGGTATTGGGGGTGTTTTTGGGGTGATGTGCCATGTGACCTCCAAACATGGTGTGTATTATGGCCTCCAAAGTGTTCCATTTTGGTCCCATCTTAGCAGACTATATTCTCCCCGTATTTCACAGGCTTGTCTAACTGTTGGGCAGCAAACTTGAACCGAGCTTCACCATGCATTTTCTTCAGCAATGGAGTGTTGCGTGGTGAGCGTACATACAGGCCATGGCGGGGGAGTGCATTACTTATTGTGTGTCTACTAAATCCAGGTCTTTCTGAAGCTCATATTGATGAATTGGTGGTATGCCCACCATTAGAATACCACCCTGCATCCACCCACTTCTAAAGACGGGCATTCATACACCATTTTTTTTTTTTCTTTCGTTCAGCCCATGGGCTGAATGAAAAATATAGAATCAGATTCCTCCATTCACATTGATTTATGTGGATGAAGAAATCTCTGCCAAGAAAAGTAAATAAAAATATATGCCGAAGCATAGGGACAATCCGCCCCTAATGTCCACCCCTGCCCCTCTGCTTCGGCATATATGCTTTTTTTTTTTTGTAATGTGTTTTTTTTTTAATGCATGGGTTACATAAAAAAAAAAAGAGAACCTAACAGATTCCTCCATTAATATTGATCAATTGGTGGTATGCCCCCTACTAGAATACCACCCTGCATCCACCCACTTCTAATGACGGGCATACATGCACCAGCCTTTTTTTTTTCGTTCAGCCCATGGGCTGAACAAAAAAAGAAGGATCAAACCGATACCTCCATTCACGTTGATCGATGTGGATGAAGAAATCTCTGCCAAAAAAAGTAAGTAAAAATATATGCCAAAGCATATGGGGCAATCCGCCCCTAATGTCCACCCACCCCTGCCCCTCTGCTTCGGCATATATGCTCTTTTTTTGAACTGTGGTGGTGAAATCGCCTCCTACAGCGCTGGAGTTACGGATTTACGTATCGTGAGAGCAAACACTGTTGCTGTCAAAATAAACAAATGAGTGCTGCAGCTGAATGGCGAACCATCAAAGCAAACAATAATTAACAATAAAACACAGTAACAGTACAGTAAAACAGTAAAATGACACTTTGAAAGCAAATACAATAAAACATTACAGTATAGCATAAAATACCGTAAAACTGTAAGAACTATAAAACGACAACTATTTTGGGCTTTTTTTTTATGTTATTTTTTTCTTCTTTTTTTTTTTTTTTTTTTTTTTTACACTTTTATTTGTAACTGTAAGGGTTCCAGGTTAGGGTCTCTCAAAATGTGATGGTCATCTAACATCTTTTGAGACCCTGTGTAAGTGTGCCCTATGACTGTGCTGTACCCTACGCTAATACAAGTGACACCAATGCAGTGATCAGAAAATAGATCTATGCACTATACTAATGACACTGTGACAGGGGGTGAAAGGGTTAACTGGGGGTTAAACCTTTTATTAGGTTTCGGGTACCCCCATATATTCCCTAATAAAAGGTTTAACCCCCAGTTAACCCTTTCACCCCCTGTCACAGTGTCATTAGTATAGTGCACAGATCTATTTTCTGATCACTGCATTGGTGTCACTTGTGACACTAAATGGCGTTAGGGCAGTTAGTGGTAGTTAGTAGTAGGCCCAGATAGGTTTTGGATACCCCCCATATATTCCCTATCTGGGCCTACTACTAACTATCACTAGCTGCCCTAACGCCATTTAGTGTCGCAAGTGACACCAATGCAGTGATCAGTGAAAAATTTGACAACTGCACTTGGCGACACTGTGACAGGGAGTGAAAGGGTTAACTGGGGGCGATTAAAAGTGTGCCTACGTGTCCTGGTGTCAGTGTAGTGTTGGTGTACTCACAGTAGATGTTTTCTCCTCGCTCACTGGAACCCGAAAAGGGCTCCACGAGGGGAGATGACATCACTTCCTCTGCTTGTGTTTGCATTACACAGGCAGAGGAGGCTTTTCATTTCGCCAGAGCCGATTGGCAGGTCCAGGCCAATGATGATTGGCGCGAGCGGCGTACAGGTACGTCGGTTTTGCGCCGCCGGGCTGCCCTGCCGCAGTATATGTGTGCGGTGGGCGGTCCGGAACTGGTTAATTTGCACAGACAAGGGGCAGGATTGCTTTCTTATTTTTGATAGATTTTCAGCTGGTGTCTTGGCTTTCTATGTCTTTTTGCACCTCCCTTTCTTTGTGTGTCCAATACTTTTCCCTGTGTCATTCCATTTTATTACATAGTTAGTCAGGTTGAAAAAAAAGACACAAGTCCATCCAGTTCAACCATAAAAATAAATACATAAATAAATAAAATAAATAATATCATACAATCCCATATACCTAATTCTATACCCACAGTTGATCCAGAGGAAGGCGAAAAACCCCAGCAGAGCATGATCCGAATTGCTACAGCTGGGGAAAAAATTCCTTCCTGATCCCCCGAGAGGCAATCGGATTTTCCCTGGATCAACTTTAGCTATAAATGTATAGTTATAGCTTCCTGAATCATAGTCACTGGTCTCAGTCATTGTTGGTGGAGACATCCTGGGGCCCTCAGTGCCAGTGACTGAAGGGGTTGTGCTATCCCCTCTGCAACCGCCCGTGGTTGCTTCAGTTGTTCGGTCTTTAGGCGATAACAGACCCCGAGGAGGGTTGTATCACAAAAAAGTCTGAAAGTTCTTCCTCCTCTTCTTGTATTTTCGTCTCTGCGAGTCCTTCTGTTATCCCTAAGAGTCCTTCTTCTATCCTCTTTAGACGGTCCCTCTCTCTTGGTCTGTCCACGCAGTACCAAGATCTGTGGAGATAAAGAAAGAAATGTTATAAGAATGAGTCCATAAACCAGCAGAAATTTTCAGAATTAATATCTGAAGAAGTCTAAATCTGTGTTTGATAGAAAACAAATAGTCACACGCCATCACCCCATTTGTTACTGTTACCAGCAGCCTCGGTTTATTCACCCCTCCCCCATAGAAGAAATGTTAGAGGTGTGTTAATCTCATTATGGGGGCTTGTGCTGCTAAACCCCGAGCAATGCGCACAGAAAACCCACCGCCTCGGTCTGATCCACTGCCTGTCTGCAGGTAAATACTTGGAGGTGGGAGCTCAGTGACAGTGGGTGATAACATGAAAACCTGTAATGTAGAAATTAGAGAAAACCTATGAAGAATGTAAAATGACTTACCCAACGCAGCATCCTGTTGTACTGACGATGATCAATATTAGAAGAAGTAGTCCAACTACTAATAGAACGTGGTAATTTATCTTCATTTGAGAGAACATGTTGATTAATTTCACACCGAGAGGGATGAGTGAGAATCCTGAAATATAGGTCCTGGTCTCAGTCGTCGTCGGTGAAGACATCCTGAAGCCCTCGGTGGCAGTGACTGAAGGGGTTGTGCTATGTGTATCTAGGCTTCCCGAATCATGGTCCCTGGTCTCAGTCATTGGTGGAAGCATCCTGGAGCCCTCTGTGTCATCGACTGAATGGGTTGCGCCATCTTTGTCTAGGCTTCCCGAATCGTAGTCACTGGTCTCAGTCATTGGTGGAAGCATCCTGAAGCCTTCAGTGTCAGTGACTAAATGGGTTGCGCCATCTTTGTCTAGGCTTCCCGAATTGTAGTCACTGGTCTCAGTCATTGTTGGCAAAGACACACTGGGTCCCTCTGTGCCAGTGACTGAAGGGATTGTGCTATCTATGTCTAGACTTTCCAAATCATAATAAACATAGCCACTGGTCTTAGTCACTGTTGGTTGAGACATCCTAGCGGTCTCAGTGCCAGTGACTGAAGGGGTCGCACTATCTGTATCCAGGCTTCCCGAATCGTAGTAAGCAAATTCCCTGGTCTTAGTCACTGTTGGTTGAGACATCCCAGCGGTCTCAGTGCCAGTGACTGAAGGGGTCGCACTATCTGTATCCAGGCTTCCCGAATCATAGTAAGTATAGTCACTGGTCTTAGGTGTTGTTGGTGTAGACATCCTAGCGGTCTCAGTGCCAGTGACTGAAGGGGTCGCACTATCTGTATCCAGGCTTCCCGAATCATAGTAAGCATAGTCACTGGTCTTAGGTGTTGTTGGTGTAGACATCCCAGCGGTCTCAGTGCCAGTGACTGAAGGGGTCGCACTATCTGTATCTAGGCTTCCCGAATCATAGTAAGTATAGTCACTGGTCTTAGGTGTTGTTGGTGTAGACATCCTAGCGGTCTCAGTGCCAGTGACTGAAGGGGTCGCACTATCTGTATCCAGGCTTCCCGAATCATAGTAAGCATAGTCACTGGTCTTAGGTGTTGTTGGTGTAGACATCCCAGCGGTCTCAGTGCCAGTGACTGAAGGGGTCGCACTATCTGTATCCAGGCTTCCCGAATCATAGTAAGTATAGTCACTGGTCTTAGGTGTTGTTGGTGTAGACATCCCAGCGGTCTCAGTGCCAGTGACTGAAGGGGTCGCACTATCTGTATCTAGGCTTCCCGAATCGTAGTAAGCATAGTCACTGGTCTTAGGTGTTGTTGGTGTAGACATCCTAGCGGTCTCAGTGCCAGTAACTGAAGGGGTCGCACTATCTATATCCAGGCTTCCCGAATCATAGTAAACAAAATCCCTGGTCTTAGTCACTGTTGGTGTAGACATCCCAGCGGTCTCAGTGCCAGTGACTGAAGGGGTCGCACTATCTGTATCCAGGCTTCCCGAATCATAGTAAACAAAATCCCTGGTCTTAGTCACTGTTGGTGTAGACATCCCAGCGGTCTCAGTGCCAGTGACTGAAGGGGTCGCACTATCTGTATCCAGGCTTCCCGAATCATAGTAAGCATAGTCACTGGTCTTAGTCACTGTTGGTTGAGACATCCCAGCGGTCTCAGTGCCAGTGACTGAAGGGGTCGCACTATCTGTATCCAGGCTTCCCGAATCATAGTAAACAAAATCCCTGGTCTTAGTCACTGTTGGTTGAGACATCCCAGCGGTCTCAGTGCCAGTGACTGAAGGGGTCGCACTATCTCTATCTAGGCTTCCCGAATAGTAGTAAGCATAGTCACTGGTCTTAGGTGTTGTTGGTGTAGACATCCTAGCGGTCTCAGTGCCAGTGACTGAAGGGGTCGCACTATCTATATCCAGGCTTCCCGAATCATAGTAAACAAAATCCCTGGTCTTAGTCACTGTTGGTGTAGACATCCCAGCGGTCTCAGTCCCAGTGACTGAAGGGGTCGCACTATCTGTATCCAGGCTTCCCGAATCATAGTAAACAAAATCCCTGGTCTTAGTCACTGTTGGTGTAGACATCCCAGCGGTCTCAGTGCCAGTGACTGAAGGGGTCGCACTATCTGTATCCAGGCTTCCCGAATCATAGTAAGCATAGTCACTGGTCTTAGGTGTTGTTGGTGTAGACATCCCAGCGGTCTCAGTGCCAGTGACTGAAGGGGTCGCACTATCTGTATCCAGGCTTCCCGAATCATAGTAAGTATAGTCACTGGTCTTAGGTGTTGTTGGTGTAGACATCCTAGCGGTCTCAGTGCCAGTGACTGAAGGGGTTGCACTATCTGTATCCAGGCTTCCCGAATCATAGTAAACAAAATCCCTGGTCTTAGTCACTGTTGGTTGAGACATCCCAGCGGTCTCAGTGCCAGTGACTGAAGGGGTCGCACTATCTCTATCTAGGCTTCCCGAATAGTAGTAAGCATAGTCACTGGTCTTAGGTGTTGTTGGTGTAGACATCCTAGCGGTCTCAGTGCCAGTGACTGAAGGGGTCGCACTAACTGTATCCATGCTTCCCGAATCATAGTAAACAAAATCCCTGGTCTTAGTCACTGTTGGTGTAGACATCCCAGCGGTCTCAGTGCCAGTGACTGAAGGGGTCGCACTATCTCTATCTAGGCTTCCCGAATCATAGTAAACAAAATCCCTGGTCTTAGTCACTGTTGGTGTAGACATCCCAGCGGTCTCAGTGCCAGTGACTGAAGGGGTCGCACTATCTCTATCTAGGCTTCCCGAATCATAGTAAGCATAGTCACTGGTCTTAGGTGTTGTTGGTGGAGACAACCTGGAACCCCCAGTGTCGGTGACTGATGGGGTCTCGCTCGGTTTTTGTAGGTCTCCATGTTGCTTCTTGACTGTCTCGGTATCAGCAGCCTCCAAAGTAGAATCTGATGAAACAAAAACAAAGGAAATTATCTTAAATGTTTATAAATAATGAACACTGGAGCTGAGCATTCGTGACTATAAATTTACTTCAAATGACCCTGGTCCAATGTGTCATGAATCAAAAACAAAGTCAGGTCTTTTACATTTTTGGATAGAGCAGGGTGGGGTTAGAGCCGTACATTTCCGCTTACTTCCTGTACTGGGGACCAGGACCACAGAAACAGGAAGTGGTGAGAAACCTCCCCATTGGGGGCACACCAATAAAAACCTAACAAAATATCAGACTCTTCCCCACTGTATTGAAAGAAAATTGCTCTTTGTGTTTCCATTGAATAGATTTCCCCTCACTTCCTCTGCCGAGGAAAGACGGTGCATTACACTATATATAGGGACCATCACACTATACATCTATAGGGACCATCACACTATGTTGCTTAGGTATAGTGTGATGGTCCCTATAGGTGTATAGTGTGATGGTCCCTATAGGTGTATAGTGTGATGGTCCCTATAGGTGTATAGTGTGATGGTCCCTATAGGTGTATAGTGTGATGGTCCCTATAGGTGTATAGTGTGATGGTCCCTATAGGTGTATAGTGTGATTGTCCCTATAGGTGTATGGTGGGATGGTCCCTATAGGTGTAGAGTGTGATGGCCCCTATAGGTGTATGGTGTGATGGCCCCTATAGGTGTATGGTGTGATGGCCCCTATAGGTGTATGGTGTGGTGGCCACTATAGGTGTATAGTGTGATGGTCCCTATAGGTGTATAGTGTGATGGCCCCTATAGGTGTATGGTGTGGTGGCCCCTATAGGTGTATGGTGTGATGGCCCCTATAGGTGTATGGTGTGATGGCCCCTATAGGTGTATAGTGTGATGGTCCCTATAGGTGTATAGTGTGATGGTCCCTATAGGTGTATGGTGTGATGGTCCCTATAGGTGTATGGTGTGGTGGTCCCTATAGGTGTATAGTGTGATGGTCCCTATAGGTGTATAGTGTGATGGTCCCTATAGGTGTATAGTGGGAGAAGTGATGAGATACAATACATCAGATTACAATGACCAGCCATCTCCTGTGTTGATGATTTCTGGGTATAAGATTTGTGTTTTGCATTGTGTGGGGGAGAAAACTGGCAGGGAAAGGGTTAAACAATTACCCAGCAGCCCACAAGTCCTCTGAGCTGGACCTGCCCAGCCTGGTCCTGGTTCTCAGTAGACCCCTCCCCCCCAAAGCAGGAGAAGACCCCCCCCCCCCATAGAATGAACAATAAACCAAAACCTGTAACACTTACCAGTCACGTGAACGATGATCTTCATGTATGGCTGACGCTGGACGTTGTCCACGGTGAGGCGGACCTCGTAGGTTCCGCTGTCTCTTTGCAGGATGGGGCTGATGACCAAGGAGCAATCCTCTTCATCTGAGTGGGTCAGACCCAGATGAAACCTTTCACTTTGGTGCTTCTGTAGGTTGGCCTGATTATGGCGAAGGATAGGTGTGTAGGGACCGTCTCCTTCTTCCGGAGTCCTTCCCCACTCAATACCAACACTGCTTGCACCAGAGAGATGATTGGCGGTGACCACACATGGGATCACCAGTTTAGAGCCGGCTGTAGCATCCAGACGGGTGTACAATGGCCGGGCATGAGCATATTCTACACTAACTGCCAGAAAGCAGAAAATCACAAGAGCTTTAAAAAGGCTCATTTTTCAAATTTGTCACTAAAAATATAGAAATGTGACAGAAATGATCAATAAAACTGTATTTATTTGCTTAGCTAATCAGAAAGATCGCTTAGTAAATAAATTGAATGAGAATTCTCAGAGCTGATCAGAACAGAGATGTGTTCTCTTCAGAGGCTGAGCTCAAACTGACCCAGCCAGCCCTGAGAGCTGTTTTTATACCCGCTCAGTGATGATGTCATAGTGGCAGTTGGTCTGCAGCTGGCTGACGGCCAAAAATAAATTTCACGTGAGGTCATAGTGGCAGTTGGTCTGCAGCTGGCTGACGGCCAAAAATAAATTTCACGTGAGGTCATAGTGGCAGTTGGTCTGCAGCTGGCTGACGGCCAAAAATAGATTTCACTTGTTTGAGAAAAAAAAACGTGTCAGGCTTCAGAAATAAACATCCGGTGTGAATTAAAGGACACCATGGAAATCTGGAAATGATTTGAAAGTATAATAATAGGATTTTTATAACAGCTTACCTGTAAAATCCTTTTCTTGGAGTACATCACGGGACACAGAGCGACATAGTCATTACTAATGGGTTATATAGATACCGTCAGGTGCTGGCACTGGCAACTTCCAAAACCGGAAGTACCCTCCCCTATATAAGCCCCTCCCATCCGGGAGCACCTCAGTTTTGTAGCAAAGCAATAAGTGTCCCCAAAGAGGGGCGGGAGCTCTGTGTCCCGTGATGTACTCCAAGAAAAGGATTTTACAGGTAAGCTGTTATAAAAATCCTATTTTCTTTCTCGTACATCACGGGACACAGAGCGACATAGTCATTACTAATGGGATGTCCTAAAGCAATGCCAAATGAGGGGGGGGATACACCATATATAAGCTGAGCGCTATCAGACATGAGGATCTTTTGCGGCCTGCAACACACTGCGCCCAAAGGCGACATCCTCCTGACTTCTAACGTCCACCTGGTAGAACCTAGTAAACGTGTGTACTGAAGACCATGTTGCGGCCTTACAGATTTGAGCCAGGGAGACCTGGTGATGCACTGCCCATGAAGTTCCAACTGCTCTCGTGGAGTGCGCTCTAACTTTGAACGGAGGCGGTCTCCTTCTCAAGCCATAGGCTTGCATTATGACCTGTCGAATCCACTTGGCTAAAGTAGATTTTGACGCTGCCTGACCCTTTCTGGGGCCTTCCGGCAGAATAAACAAAGTATCCGTTCTGCGAATCTGAGCAGTGGCTTTTAGATAAGCTTTAACTGCTCTTACTACATCCAAAGAATGCAATAACTTTTCCTCTACCGAAGTAGGTTTGGGGAGAAAAGAAGGAAGAACCACATCTTGGTTCAAATGAAACCTCGATACCACCTTAGGAAGAAAGGCTGGCTGAGGACGTAACACTACTCTATCCTTATGGATAACCAGATATGGCTCCGTACAGGGCATAGCTGCTAATTCCGACACTCTTTTAGCCGAACAAATGGCTACTAGAAAAATCAATTTCCTGGTGAGAAGCACCAAAGAAATATGATGTAATGGTTCAAATGGTTGTTTCTGTAGAACCGACAGAACCAAGTTTAGATCCCATGGACATATGGGAATATTAACCGGAGGACTAATACGCATCACTCCTTGTATAAAGGCTTTGACTAGTGAATGCGAAGCCAAGGGCCTTTGAAAAAATATTGACAAGGCCGAAATCTGACCCTTGATAGTACTCAAGGCAAGCTTCCTATCTACAGCCCACTGTAGGAAGTCCAGAATCCTACCTATTACGTACTTATGTGGATGCCATTTCTTGGCCTCACACCACGCGATGTACGCCTTCCAGATTCTATAGTAGATCTGCCTGGATACCGGCTTTCTGGCATTGATCATGGTAGATACCACAGGATTAGAGAGCCCTCTCTTTTTTAGAATGTGGGCTTCAATAGCCAGGCCGTCAAACCTAGGGCTGGTAAGGAAGGGTGGTATATTGGTCCTTGCGAAAGCAGGTCCGGACGACGTGGGAGAGACCAAGGACTCCCCACTGACATTTTACAATCTCCGCGTACCACGCTCTTCGGGGCCACGCTGGAGCCACCAGAATCACTGGTTCCTTTTCTACCCTGATTCTGCGGAGTCATCGAGGTAACCATTGTGGCGGTGTGAATGCATATATCAGCTTGAACTGATCCCAAGGGAACACTAGGGCATCCGAGCCGCAAGCTAGGGGATCCCTTGTCCGAGAGACAAACCTGTCCACCTTTGCGTTGAATCTGGATGCTAGAAGATCTACATCCGATGTTCCCCACCGCTGACATATTGTCCAGAAAACCTCGGGGTGAAGGGACCCTTCCTCTGGGCATAATTGCTGGCGACTTAGAAAGTCCGCCTTCCAATTCTCCACTCCTGGAATAAATACCGCAGATATGGCTGGGACATATCTTTCTGCCCATTTCAGGATGTAATTTACTTCCCTCTGGGCTGCACGACTCCTGGTGCCCCCCTGATGATTGATATATGCCACTGCTGTGGCATTGTCTGATTGAATTCTGACAGGGGACCCTTGTAGTTTGGATGTCCATGCTACTAGGGCATACCGGGCTGCTCATATCTCTAAGAGATTGATGGGCAGGGCTTTTTCTGCATCCGACCATCTGCCCTGGAGAGACCATTGCTCCAGTACTGCTCCCCAGCCTATAAGGCTGGCATCTGTAGTGACCACCTTCCAAGAAATCGGACTGAAGGATTTCCTTTTTTCCAGATTCTGGGGAACCAACCACCAACGGAGGCTCTTGCGAACGGAAGGGGACAAGGACATTGTAAGTCTAGGGCCTGAACTTTTTTGTTCCAGGCTGACAGTATGGCCCCTTGCAAATTCCTTGAATGGAATTGACCGTAGGGTACTGCTTCGAATGATGCCACCATCTTTCCCAGCAGCCTCATATACAGGCGTATGGACGGCTGTCTTTTTTGTACCCACTAAGTGGATCAAATCTTTCAAAGACAACACCTTTCCTCGAGGCAAGAATATTTTTCTCTGGCCTGAATCCAACCTTAGCCCCAAGTATTCCAGACTTTTGACTGGTTTTTAGGGCTGACTTGTCTCGGTTGATAATCCAACCGTGAGATTCCAGATACTTGATTGTCTTGTGAACGACCACGTCTAGTTTTTTTCACTGAGTGGTCTATCAGCAACAAGTCATCTAGATATGCCATTATCATTACACCTTGTGTTCTTAGATTGGCCAATAAAGGGCCAGAATTTTTGTAAACACTCGTGGTGCTGTGGCCAAACCGAAGGGTAAGGCTCTGAACTGAAAATGGCGCCCTTCTACTGCAAAGCGTAGAAATTTTTGGTGGACTGGAAAGATGGGAATGCGCAAATAAGCATCTTTGATGTCGATCGCGGCTAACCAATCCTCCCCTTGTAGGGCAGTGGCCACCGATCGGATTGACTCCATTGGAAAGTCCTGATATACAGGAATTTGTATAGCCCTTTTAGAATTAATATGGGCCTCCCGTCCGCGTTTGCTTCGGGACTGTAAAGAGGTTTGAGTAAAACCCGAACCCTCATTCTTCCAGGGGAACCTCCATAATTACTCCTTGGAGCAATAGTTGTTCTAGTGCCAACAGGAGGGACTCTCTCTTCCGGGGATCCCTTGGCACGTTTGACCTCAAAAAATGGGAAGGAGGAGAGTCTTTTAACTCCAAACTGTATCCCAAACATACTGCGGAGAGCACCTGTCTGTCTTGATCGTGTCCCGCCAGGTCTCTTGCGAACAACTGGAGTCCTCCCCGCACCCGACTGAGTGGGGGCTTCAATGAATTTAACTTTGGGGGAGGTTTTGTACCTCCCCTGACCCCGGGTTTCTCATTACCCTGCTATTGTCCCTGTTTTTTACCCCCGGGAATTGACCGAGGAGGCCGTCGGAACTGTTACACAGCCGATGCCCCAGGGACTGGAGAAGCAGGCCTCTTAAAGAGGGACCTCTAACTCTGTTTTTAACCGGCAAGAGCGTATTTTTACCGCTGGAAATTTTCTGGATATATTTGTCCAGGTTTTCCCTGAATAAGCGTTCACCATGAAATGGGACGCTAACCAGCCATTCTTTACAGGGAGCTTCAGCAGACCAGTTTTTTAGCCATAGGAGCCTACGCATATGTACTATAGACAGCGTAAGGCGGGAGGCCTGATGGACTGAATCCTTTATGGCGTCAACCGCAAAGCCTAAGGCTCTAGGTAGATCAGCTAGGGCAAAGCCTGCTGATCTGTCAAGTCCCTCAAGACCTGTTTCAACTGATCCTTCACTGCTTAGCAGACCCCAATAGCTGCTACTGCTGGTTGTGTCACCAAGCTTGCTGTAGAAAGAAGCAGATTTTCATAAGGACTCCAATCTTTTATCTATTGGGTTCTTGAACATTTGGACATTATCCACTGGACATGTCAGTGATTTATACATACAAGAGATGGCTGCGTCCACTGTAGGGACCTTCCAATTTTTTTTTTTTTTTTTTTTGATGAACTTATCCTCCATGGGATAGACCACCGGAAATCTCTTGGGAATAAATATTTTCTCAGGACGTTCCCAATCCTGGTAAATGAGCCCTTTCAGTAAAGGGTGAAGTGGAAAAGAACAGACAGTCTGGGGGCTTCTAGCGACCCCAACGAGGATACAGTAGTGGTTGATGGTTCCGCAAGGTGCATTTTTAAATGCTGATCGGACCATGTTAGTCAGAGACTGAACCCATAATCTTTCAGCTTGAGATGCTGAGAAAAGGTTCCCCCACTGTTGATTCCTCTATAACAGAATCAACCTCATCCTGATCCCCTTCAGGCAGGTCGATCCCTGTATGGGACTGTTGCTCTGCTAACAGGCACTCTGAAGGAGGAGACGGAGATCGGGCGTGCTTTCCCTGACAGGGAGGCAGCGATAAATGTTGACAATCTCTCTCTAATCCTCCCAGAGCTGAGGAAAAAACCTCCTCTGTTATATACACAGGAGCAGGTGAACTGAGGACAGCCACAGTACCAGGTACTCCTGCGGGGTCTCTACGGTCACTAACCTCTGATTCTTCAGGGGAGACTGGTGCAGCAGAAGCATGCCCAAGATCCTCCGAGCCCGATGAGACCCCCTTCGCTTCCTGGAAGATTCAGTTCCGGAGCTTCTGGACGGCATATTCCTAAGCCCAAAGCTGAGGTATTCCAGCCGTAATACACCACTTTTACTGAGAATAGTCTAGCACAATTGCTGCTATATCACAGTTGGTGTCTACTAATGTGCCTTTCTAGGGGATGCCTGTATCAACCGCTTGCTGTATGCCCTTTTTTAAATGTTGCCAGCTCTGTCTCTGTACTTCATAGCCAGCTCACCACACAAAACTGTGGTTTTTACATGCTGGGACGCCCGCACATGCGCAGAAGCGCTGCGGCGCACACAGAGCGTCATCCCCCAGGCTCCGCCCCCTTTCCTGGCTCACCTCTATATATAGAGGCGCGTGCACACGCACGCGCGCGGCCACGTGCGCCTTCGGCGCTAATTTTGAAAAATGGAGACTAGGGACAAGAGCCAGGGCCCCTCTTTGCCGCAGGCCGGGGGATGGACGAGCATTGCAACATGGCAGAGGAAGCAGTTTCCCATAAGAGAACTCACCATCTGCCTGGACTTGCTCTGCTGAGAAGAAACTAGTCCACATGACAAGAAAACATTCCACAGCGGCCTCTAGTGGACAAACACAGGTACCGCAGTCTAATATCTTAAATATATATAAAAAAATATTTTTTTTTTTTTCTTGACCACCATTAAAAATTATTACATTTTTTTAGTAGTTACAGGCATGCCAGAATTTTGCGGGAATACCATTAGGTAACAGACAGAAAGACAAATTAGGCTTGGGGGTCCCCCAATAGAACCAAGTTCCTGGGGGCCCCCACTTACCTGTTCCCCGCCGCAGGACTTTGTTTGGTCCACAAAAGCCCAAACTTCACCTATCACGGCAGGTATTGTAATCAAACCTTCAGGGACCGGGTTCCCAAGGATTCCACTCCCCTGGACCTGTATAGCACCCTGCACAGAAAACATCTTGGTCGTGGCTATGACCAGAGCTCTGGATCCCAGGGTCCAGCTCTCCTAAGAGAAGCATTACAGGCAAAACCTTGCTCTTCTCTGCAAGGCCCGGGTACCGACCGTTTAGCTATGAAGCTTTTTTGGTCGGATCCGGAATAGCTTACTGAGGCCCAAAAGAACCTGTACGCAAGCTCAGTGAAAAACACATGTTTCTTCTTGGCCAACACCTTAGACACTGGCAAAAAACTGAGGTGCTCCCGGATGGGAGGGGCTTATATAGGGGAGGGTACTTCCGGTTTTGGAAGTTGCCAGTGCCAGCACCTGACGGTATCTATATAACCCATTAGTAATGACTATGTCGCTCTGTGTCCCGTGATGTACGAGAAAGAAATATATATATATATATCTATTAATAGAAAATAATAATAAATATATATATATATTAAGTAAATAACAATAATAAAAATAATAATAAATAAATATATATATATATATAATATATATGTGTGTGTGTGTGTATGTATATGTATATGTATATGTATATATATATATATATTACATACATACACACACACACACACACACATATATATATATATATATATATATATATATATATATATATATATATATATATATATAATATAATTTTATTATTATTTTTATTATTTACCTAATATATATATATATATATATATATATATATATTTTTCTTTCTCGTACATCACGGGACACAGAGCGACATAGTCATTACTAATGGGTTATATAGATACCGTCAGGTGCTGGCACTGGCAACTTCCAAAACCGGAAGTACCCTCCCCTATATAAGCCCCTCCCATCCGGGAGCACCTCAGTTTTTTGCCAGTGTCTAAGGTGTTGGCCAAGAAGAAACATGTGTTTTTCACTGAGCTTGCGTACAGGTTCTTTTGGGCCTCAGTAAGCTATTCCGGATCCGACCAAAAAAGCTTCATAGCTAAACGGTCGGTACCCGGGCCTTGCAGAGAAGAGCAAGGTTTTGCCTGTAATGCTTCTCTTAGGAGAGCTGGACCCTGGGATCCAGAGCTCTGGTCATACCCACGACCAAGATGTTTTCTGTGCAGGGTGCTATACAGGTCCAGGGGAGTGGAATCCTTGGGAACCCGGTCCCTGAAGGTTTGATTACAATGCCTGCCGTGATAGGTGAAGTTTGGGCTTTTGTGGACCAAACAAAGTCCTGCGGCGGGGAACAGGTAAGTGGGGGCCCCCAGGAACTTGGTTCTATTGGGGGACCCCCAAGCCTAATTTGTCTTTCTGTCTGTTACCTAATGGTATTCTTCAAAATTCTGTGCATGCCTGTAACTACTAAAAAAAAATGTAATAATTTTTAATGGTGGTCAAGAAAAAAAAAAAAAAAAAAAAAAATTTTTTTTATATATATTTAAGATATTAGACTGCGGTACCTGTGTTTGTCCACTAGAGGCCGCTGTGGAATGTTTTCTTGTCATGTGGACTAGTTTCTTCTCAGCAG
The DNA here is from genome assembly GCA_029206835.1 of Rana muscosa. NCBI lineage: Eukaryota > Metazoa > Chordata > Amphibia > Anura > Ranidae > Rana > Rana muscosa. Next base: position 310,978,759 of record CM055124.1, on the reverse strand, counting down.
AGCAAGTCCAGGCAGATGGTGAGTTCTCTTATGGGAAACTGCTTCCTCTGCCATGTTGCAATGCTCGTCCATCCCCCGGCCTGCGGCAAAGAGGGGCCCTGGCTCTTGTCCCTAGTCTCCATTTTTCAAAATTAGCGCCGAAGGCGCACGTGGCCGCGCGCGTGCACGCGCCTCTATATATAGAGGTGAGCCAGGAAAGGGGGCGGAGCCTGGGGGATGACGCTCTGTGTGCGCCGCAGCGCTTCTGCGCATGTGCGGGCGTCCCAGCATGTAAAAACCACAGTTTTGTGTGGTGAGCTGGCTATGAAGTACAGAGACAGAGCTGGCAACATTTAAAAAAAGGGCATACAGCAAGCGGTTGATACAGGCATCCCCTAGAAAGGCACATTAGTAGACACCAACTGTGATATAGCAGCAATTGTGCTAGACTATTCTCAGTAAAAGTGGTGTATTACGGCTGGAATACCTCAGCTTTAGGCTTAGGAATATGCCGTCCAGAAGCTCCGGAACTGAATCTTCCAGGAAGCGAAGGGGGTCTCATCAGGCTCGGAGGATCTTGGGCATACTTCTGCTGCACCAGTCTCCCCTGAAGTTCAGAGGTAAGTGACCGTAGAGACCCCGCAGGGGTACTTGGTACTGTGGCTGTCCCCAGTTCACCTGCTCCTGTGTATGTAACAGAGGAGGTTTTTTCCTCAGCTCTGGGAGGATTAGAGAGAGATTGTCAACATTTATCGCTGCCTCCCTGTCAGGGAAAGCATGCCCGATCTCCGTCTCCTCCTTCAGAGTGCCTGTTAGCAGAGCAACAGTCCCATACAGGGATCGACCTGCCTGAAGGGGATCAGGATGAGGTTGATTCTGTTATAGAGGAATCAACAGTGGGGGAACCTTTTCTCAGCGTCTTAAGCTGAAAGATTATGGGTTCAGTCTCTGACTAACATGGTCCGATCAGCATTTAAAAATGCACCTTGCGGAACCATCAACCACTACTGTATCCTCGTTGGGGTCGCTAGAAGCCCCCAGACTGTTTGTTCTTTTCCACTTCACCCTTTACTGAAAGGGCTCATTTACCAGGATTGGGAACGTCCTGAGAAAATATTTATTCCCCCAAGAGATTTCCGGTGGTCTATCCCATGGAGGATAAGTTCATCAAAAAAAAAAAAAAAAAAAAGAATGGAAGGTCCCTACAGTGGACGCAGCCATCTCTTGTATGTATAAATCACTGACATGTCCAGTGGATAATGTCCAAATGTTCAAGAACCCAATAGATAAAAGATTGGAGTCCTTATGAAAATCTGCTTGGTGATACAACCAGCAGTAGCAGCTATTGGGGTCTGCTAAGCAGTGAAGGATCAGTTGAAACAGGTCTTGAGGGACTTGACAGATCAGCAGGCTTTGCCCTAGCTGATCTACCTAGAGCCTTAGGCTTTGCGGTTGACGCCATAGAGGATTCAGTCCATCAGGCCTCCCGCCTTACGCTGTCTATAGTACATATGCGTAGGCTCCTATGGCTCAAAAACTGGTCTGCTGAAGCTCCCTGTAACGAATGGCTGGTTAGTGTCCCATTTCATGGTGAATGCTTATTCAGGGAAAACCTGGACAAATATATCCAGAAAATTTCCAGCGGTAAAAATACGCTCTTGCCGGTTAAAAACAGAGTTAGAGGTCCCTCTTTAAGAGGCCTGCTTCTCCAGTCCCTGGGGCATCGGCTGTGTAACAGTTCCGACGGCCTCCTCGGTCAAATCCCGGGGGTAAAAAACAGGGACAGTAGCAGGGTAATGAGAACCCTGGGTCAGGGGAGGTACAAAACCTCCCCCAAAGTTAAATTCATTGAAGCCCCCACTCAGTCGGGTGCGGGGAGGACTCCAGTTGTTCGCAAGAGACCTGGCGGGACACGATCAAGACAGATAGGTGCTCTCCGCAGTAGGTTTGGGATACAGTTTGGAGTTAAAAGACTCTCCTCCTTCCCATTTTTGAGGTCAAACGTGCCAAGGGATCCCCGGAAGAGAGAGTCCCTCCTGTTGGCACTAGAACAACTATTGCTCCAAGGAGTAATTATGGAGGTTCCCCTGGAAGAATGAGGGTTCGGGTTTTACTCAAACCTCTTTACAGTCCCGAAGCAAACGCGGACGGGAGGCCCATATTAATTCTAAAAGGGCTATACAAATTCCTGTATATCAGGACTTTCCGATGGAGTCGATCCGATCGGTGGCCACTGCCCTACAAGGGGAGGATTGGTTAGCCGCGATCGACATCAAAGATGCTTATTTGCACATTCCCATCTTTCCAGTCCACCAAAAATTTCTACGCTTTGCAGTAGAAGGGCGCCATTTTCAGTTCAGAGCCTTACCCTTCGGTTTGGCCACAGCACCACGAGTGTTTACAAAAATTCTGGCCCTTTATTGGCCAATCTAAGAACACAAGGTGTAATGATAATGGCATATCTGGATGACTTGTTGCTGATAGACCACTCAGTGAAAAAACTAGACGTGGTCGTTCACAAGACAATCAAGTATCTGGAATCTCACGGTTGGATTATCAACCGAGACAAGTCAGCCCTAAAAACCAGTCAAAAGTCTGGAATACTTGGGGCTAAGGTTGGATTCAGGCCAGAGAAAAATATTCTTGCCTCGAGGAAAGGTGTTGTCTTTGAAAGATTTGATCCACTTAGTGGGTACAAAAAAGACAGCCGTCCATACGCCTGTATATGAGGCTGCTGGGAAAAATGGTGGCATCATTCGAAGCAGTACCCTACGGTCAATTCCATTCAAGGAATTTGCAAGGGGCCATACTGTCAGCCTGGAACAAAAAAGTTCAGGCCCTAGACTTACAATGTCCTTGTCCCCTTCCGTTCGCAAGAGCCTCCGTTGGTGGTTGGTTCCCCAGAATCTGGAAAAAAGGAAATCCTTCAGTCCGATTTCTTGGAAGGTGGTCACTACAGATGCCAGCCTTATAGGCTGGGGAGCAGTACTGGAGCAATAGTCTCTCCAGGGCAGATGGTCGGATGCAGAAAAGGCCCTGCCCATCAATCTCTTAGAGATACGAGCAGCCCGGTATGCCCTAGTAGCATGGACATCCAAACTCCAAGGGTCCCCTGTCAGAATTCAATCAGACAATGCCACAGCAGTGGCATATATCAATCATCAGGGGGGCACCAGGAGTCGTGCAGCCCAGAGGGAAGTAAATTACATCCTGAAATGGGCAGAAAAATATGTCCCAGCCATATCTGCGGTATTCATTCCAGGAGTGGAGAATTGGAAGGCGGACTTTCTAAGTCGCCAGCAATTAGGCCCAGAGGAAGGGTCCCTTCACCCCGAGGTTTTCTGGACAATATGTCAGCGGTGGGGAACATCGGAGGTAGATCTTCTAGCATCCAGATTCAACGCAAAGGGGGACAGGTTTGTCTCTCGGACAAGGGATCCCCTAGCTTGCGGCTCGGATGCCCTAGTGTTCCCTTGGGATCAGTTCAAGCTGATATATGCATTCACACCGCCACAATGGTTACCTCGATTACTCCGCAGAATCAGGGTAGAAAAGAAACCAGTGATTCCGGTGGCTCCAGCGTGGCCCCGAAGAGCGTGGTACGCGGAGATTGTAAAATTTCAGTGGGGAGTCCTTGGACTCTCCCACGTCGTCCGGACCTGCTTTCGCAAGGACCGATATACCACCCTTCCTTACCAGCCCTAGGTTTGACGGCCTGGCTATTGAAGCCCACATTCTAAAAAAGAGAGGGCTCTCTAATGCTGTGGTATCTACCATGATCAATGCCAGGAAGCCGGTATCCAGGCAGATCTACTATAGAATCTGGAAGGCGTACATCGCGTGGTGTGAGGCCAAGAAATGGCATCCACATAAGTACGTAATAGGTAGGATTCTGGACTTCCTACAGTGGGCTGTAGATAGGAAGCTTGCCTTGAGTACTATCAAGGGTCAGATTTCGGCCTTGTCAATATTTTTTCAAAGGCCCTTGGCTTCGCATTCACTAGTCAAAGCCTTTATACAAGGAGTGATGCGTATTAGTCCTCCGGTTAATATTCCCATATGTCCATGGGATCTAAACTTGGTTCTGTCGGTTCTACAGAAACAACCATTTGAACCATTACAGCATATTTCCTTGGTGCTTCTCACCAGGAAATTGATTTTTCTAGTAGCCATTTGTTCGGCTAAAAGAGTATCGGAATTAGCAGCTATGTCCTGTAAGGAGCCATATCTGGTTATCCATAAGGACAGAGTAGTGTTACGTCCTCATCCAGCCTTTCTTCCTAAGGTGGTATCGAGGTTTCATTTGAACCAAGATGTGGTTCTTCCTTCTTTTCTCCCCAAACCTACTTCGGTAGAGGAAAAGTTATTACATTCTTTGGATGTAGTAAGAGCAGTTAAAGCTTATCTAAAAGCCACTGCTCAGATTCGCAGAACGGATACTTTGTTTATTCTGCCGGAAGGCCCCAGAAAGGGTCAGGCAGCGTCAAAATCTACTTTAGCCAAGTGGATTCGACAGGTCATAATACAAGCCTATGGCTTGAGAAGGAGACCGCCTCCGTTCAAAGTTAGGGCGCACTCCACGAGAGCAGTTGGAACTTCATGGGCAGTGCATCACCAGGCCTCCCTGGCTCAAATCTGTAAGGCCGCAACATGGTCTTCAGTACACACGTTTACTAGGTTCTACCAGGTGGACGTTAGAAGTCAGGAGGATGTCGCCTTTGGGCGCAGTGTGTTGCAGGCCGCAAAAGATCCTCATGTCTGATAGCGCTCAGCTTATATATGGTGTATCCCTCCCCTCATTTGGCATTGCTTTAGGACATCCCATTAGTAATGACTATGTCGCTCTGTGTCCCGTGATGTACGAGAAAGAAAATAGGATTTTTATAACAGCTTACCTGTAAAATCCTTTTCTTGGAGTACATCACGGGACACAGAGCTCCCGCCCCTCTTTGGGGACACTTATTGCTTTGCTACAAAACTGAGGTGCTCCCGGATGGGAGGGGCTTATATAGGGGAGGGTACTTCCGGTTTTGGAAGTTGCCAGTGCCAGCACCTGAAGGTAATTGTATATAACCCACATAGTAATGACTATGTCGCTCTGTGTCCCGTGATGTACTCCAAGAAAAGGATTTTACAGGTAAGCTGTTATAAAAATCCTATTATTATTATTTTCTATTAAAATATATATATATATAAAAACATATATATATATATATATATAACGTATTTTTTTTTTTTTTTTATATTTATAAAGCCTAATGGACATTTTATTTACCGTTTTATTTACGAAAGTGCCCATTAATTTTGGCCAACTAAAAAAAAAATAGTTGTAACTATTTATTTTTAGCTGAAGTCAGTGAAATTTGAAAAAAAAGGCTTAGGAGCAACAAAGCTACATTTTGGAGAACAAAATCCTATTTACCAAAAATTCAAATACAGGTGAGTTTGGGCTGCATCTGGCTGACAGCTAAAAAAAAAAAAAGCAGTCGCTTTGTTTGAAAAACAAAAAAAATGTCTGTCAGGCTTCAGAAATAAACATCCGCTGTGAATTAAAGGACACCGTGGAAATCTGGAAATGGCTGTGCTGATTGAAAGTATATAAATATAAATACATTTAATATGTGTGTGTGTGTATAACGTTGTACCCAAATAAAATTTTCTCGTAAATAGAGCTTTCTTCTGGTGGTATTTTGATCACCTCTGCGTTTTTTTTTTTTTTGTTTTTGTTTTTTGCTAGAAACAAGAAATGAGTAACAGTTTTGAAAAAATAAATAAATATATATATATAATTTACTTTCTGCTATAAAACATATCCAATAAAAAAATGTAAAACATTTATTTTCTTCATCAATTTAGGCCAATATGTATTCTGTTACATGTTTTTGGTAAAAAAACAAAACAATAAGCGTAATATTGATTGGTTTGCGCAAAAGTTATTGCATCTACAAACTATGGGAAAATTTAATGGAGTTTTTATTTATTTATTTTTACTAGTAATGACGGTGATCAGCGACTTATAGCGGGACTGCGACATTGCGGCGGACGAATCGGACACTAAGTGACACTTTTTTGGGGACCAGTGACACCAATACAGTGATCAGTGCTAAAAAATATGCACTGTCACTGTACTAATGACACTGGATGGGAGGGAGGGGGCGGGGGGAGGGTTAACATCAGGGATGATCAAAGGGTTAAATGTGTTCCTAGGGAGTGCTTACTAATTGTGGGGGAGGTGCTTGTACTATGGGAAGGCAGAGATCCGTGTTCCTGCTTCGCAGAATCACAGGTATCGCTACCTTCCCTACTAACAGAACCGTGATCTACCTTGTTCACATAGACAGACCGCCGATCTGCTTCTCCCAGGAATGATTGGCGAGTCCCGGCGGACATCGAGTACAAAAAAAAGACTGAGAATTTTGAAGAAAAAAAAAACAATGTTGCTTCCTTTCTGCTATAAAACATCCAATGAAAAAAATGGAAAATAATCGAATTTCTTCATCAATTTAGGCCGATATGTATTCTGCTACATACAGTGTGTGTGTGTGTGTGTGTGTGTGTGTGTGTGTGTGTATGTGTGTGTGTGTATATATATATATATATATATATATATATATATGTGGTTGTATTAAAAATAATAATAAATATATATTTATTTTTTATAATACCAGAATAGGTAAGTGCTTTGATTGTCCTTGTTTGAGGGATTTCCTCACTTTCTCTCCCGGGGGAATGCTGAGATCCCTTGACTTCCTATCCCACAGATACAACAGGAAGTGAGAGGACATCCCCTCTTAGACAATTGTCCCCGGAATAAGTGACCACAGAATTTCACTCTGTTCCTGTTCTGGTGACAACTGGAAGACGTTAGGTTTGCCATCACTTGTCAGGATTGTCAGATAGAGAGGATGAATCCTGCATCTCCCTTAGGCCCCTTTCACACTGGTGCGGGGAGGTGCGCTGGCGGTATAGCGGCGTTATTTTTAGCGCCGCTATACCGTCGGATTTGCCGCGATATTCGGCCGCTAGCGGTGTGGTTTTAACCCCCGCTAGCGGCCGAGAAAGGTTTAAAACTGTAGCAGCGGTTTGCGGGCGGTATAGCCGCGGTGTCCCATTGATTTCAATGGGAAGGAGCGGGATACACACCGCTCCTTTACCGCTCCAAAGATGCGGCTTGCAGGAGATTTTTTTCCTCCTGCCAGCGCATCGCCTCAGTGTGGACGCCTCGGGTTTTCACATTGAGAATGCTGGGGCAGGATTATTTCAGGCGTTATTCATGCGCTATTTTTAGCCCTAAAATGCCTGAAATACACCTCAGTGTGAAAGGGGCCTTAAAGCAGAACTAAATTCTCCCGGTCACCAGGAACTCTGTGTAATCCTTACGCTGCCAGCATTAGTAAATAGATAGGAAGGGAGATTATATTTTCTTGTTTTATTTATTTTTGCATTTCTTCAGTTGCTTCCTGGTTTCTGGCCTAGACCAAAATGATGTCATCCATCCCAGGAGTCTTTATGGGAGGAGGGGGCTTTCTCAGCTAAGCACACCCTACTGCCTGCATGCCCGAGCTAGGGGCAGATGGATCCCCGAAAGTAAATGCTATATGAATAATCTCCCCCCTACTCAAGATGGGCACAGCTAGAAATGCTAGAGGGGTGTTTTCAAAGTGATTTCTCACCAAACTAAAGCATGGAGACATGGATGGATGGATGAACGGAGACATGGATGGATGGACGGAGACATGGATGGATGGAGACATGGATAGATGGATGGATGGAGACATGGATGGAGACATGGATGGATGGAGACATGGCTGGATGGACGGAGACATGGCTGGATGGACGGAGACATGGCTGGATGGACGGAGACATGGCTGGATGGACGGAGACATGGATGGATGGATGGAGACATGGATGGATGGATGGATGAAGACATGGATGGATGGACGGAGACATGGATGGATGGACGGAGACATGGATGGATGAACGGAGACATGGATGGATGGATAGATGGAGACATGGATGAACGGAGACATGGATGGATGGACGGAGACATGGATGGATGGATGGAGACATGGATGGATGGATGGAGACATGGATGGATGGACGGAGACATGGATGGATGGACGGAGACATGGATGGATGGATAGATGGAGACATGGATGAACGGAGACATGGATGGATGGACGGAGACATGGATGGATGAACGGAGACATGGATGGATGGATGGAGACATGGATGGATAGATAGATGGAGACATGGATGGATGGACGGAGACATGGATGGATGAACGGAGACATGGATGGAGACATTGATGGATGGATGGATGGAGACATGGATATATGGTGGGGAGGAAAGGGCTAGGAACTACAAGTCCCATGAGGCATTGCAAGGCTGAACAGTTACAGGCATGACTCCCAAAGGCAGAGGCATGGTGGTATTAGTAGTTTAGCAACAGCTGAAGGGCTACAGGTTGAGCACCTATGTGCTAGATCAGGGTCGGCAACCTACAGCCTGCGGGGCTGTGTAATGTAGAGTGGTCCAGAAGTGCAGGGGGCGGTGTAATGTAAAGGGCTCCAGAGTTGCGGGGAGCTGTGTAATGTAAAGGGGTCCTGAGGTACGGGGAGCTGTGTAATGTAAAGGGGTCCAGAGGTGCGGGGAGCTGTGTAATGTAAAGGGGTCCAGAGGTGCGGGGCGCTGTGTAATGTAAAGGGGTCCAGAGGTGCAGGGGGCTGTGTAATGTAAAGGGGTCCAGAGGTGCGGGGGTCTGTGTAATGTAAAGGGGTCCAGAGGTGCAGGGGCTGTGTAATGTAAAGGGGTCCAGAGGTGCGGGGCGCTGTGTAATGTAAAGGGGTCCAGAGGTGCAGGGGGCTGTGTAATGTAAAGGGGTCCAGAGGTGCGGGGGTCTGTGTAATGTAGAAAGGTCCAGAGGTGCGCGGAGCTGTGTAATGTAAAGGGATCCAGAGGTGCAGGGGGCTGTGTAATGTAAAGGGGTCCAGAGGTGCAGGGAGCTGTGTAATGTAAAGGGGTCCTGAGGTGTGGGGAGCTGTGTAATGTAAAGGGGTCCTGAGGTGTGGGGAGCTGTGTAATGTAAAGGGGTCCTGAGGTGTGGGGAGCTGTGTAATGTAAAGGGAACCAGTCAGAGTTCCCACTTACATCAGGGTCTGCAGCATTGCCCTTTTACATCAGAGTTCCCCTTCACATCAGCATCCACAGAGTTCCCCCTTGTACTGTAAGGGGGAATCCTGATGTAAAGGGGAATGGCGGGAACTCTGATATGGGGGGGACTCTGGTGACCAGAGACCACCTTCTGCAAAGTAATTGCTCTAAGATGCGGGGGTCCTGATATAAGGAGGAACCGTTTTATGTCGGTGCCCCCTCACATTATTGTATTCACTCCCCCATTACATCAGTGAACCCCCCTCAGACTGGCCTGGCGGCGCTGTCACTGATCTCCTTTCAGGTGCAGGGCTCAGTCAGTTGGCTCCAGCTTGGTGGCTCTGGTTTTATCCTACAGTCTCCTTTTCACAGTCCACACACGTCTGACTTCTCCCGGGACCCCCATCCTGGTGGCACTTCCACTCTTGACTCTTCTCCAGACTCCCCCTCAGAGACTGCAGACATGATAAAAGACAAGAGATGTTCAGAGACTGCAGACATGATACAGGAGATGGTTAGAGGACACAGACAGCCATATTTTTTATGCCTGCCGCCAGATACAGTGTGCCAATTGCCACCCATAGCCTGCCACCAAAGGCAGTGTGTCACTTGCCACCCACAGCCAGCCACCAGGTGCAGTGTGTCACTTGCCACCGATAGCCCATCACCAGATGCTTTGCCACTTGCCACCCATAGCCCACCACCAGACACAGTGCCACTTGCCTCCCATAGCCTGCCACCAGATACAGTGTCCCACTTGCCACCCATAGCCCACCACCAGATGCTTTGCCACTTGCCACCGATAGCCTGCTGCCAAATGCTGTGTATCGCTTGCCACCAATAGCCAGCCACCAGGTGCAGTGTGTCACTTGCCACCCATAGCCCACCACCAGATGCTTTGCCACTTGCCACTCATAGCCTGCTGCCAAATGATGTGTGTCACTTTCAATCTGCAGAGGTTCATGCTGGGACCTGTAGTCCTTCACTTTTGAGGGGGTCACATCCATGTCTGCGTGGTCTGGATTTAGCAGGGCTCCTGGTGGAAGGCGTAGAGGCTCCCGATAGCGGTGGGCTGGTGTGTTTAGGGACTTGGGACCCTCTCTGTATGGGCTGCATGCCCGCAGTGTGCTTCAAGAGCTTGCCTGCTCCTCTCTTGGGGCCGCCGCCATTTTGGCCAAGACCAGTGGAGGGCCTGGAGAAAAAGTCGGCCAGCTTACCCGGCCGTGGCTGGTCCCGGTGCCTTTATGGCAAAGTGTGGAGACGCCCGCAGCTTGGGGGACCAAAACCACCCGCCATTGTCATATGTAGGGGCTCTGTGGGAACAGAGATCCTCGGTGGCCGAGAGGAGCTACTTCAAAGAGCGGCCATATCACAGCGCGCTCACCACGCCCCCGAGGAGGAGGAGGAAGTTAAATCCTCCTCCTTTCTGAATGCTGGGGCCTCGCTCTTTGGTGACGTCACTGGTTGCTGGACGCCGCCATGCAGCAGGTGCCTAGCAACCAGTTAGGGCAGTGAACTTGCGGGTGGTGGATTCACGTAAAACGGTTCTCGGCTGGCCCAGGAGTCCACCAGGACAAGAGACAGCGGCGATGTAGCGGCTTATTTAGGGGGCATCAGATCGCGGCTGCTAACAGGAATGGGGTTCTTACTGTGAAAAAAGTGCAGGAAATTGTTCCCATGTGTTCCCGCAGGGCTTGTGGGCAGGGCCGTCGGAACAGGACAGGCAAAACAAGCAATTGCTTGGGGCCCCGAGCTGGCCTGGGGCCCCAGCCTAGGGTTCCTGCCTGCTGCCTGTCAATGTCCTGGATTTCCGCCCTGAGCCGATCCGCGGATTGCAGCCATAGGAAAGGCCGCGGCTTCGGCCTAGCTCCGGTGCGGAGGCCATTTTGGTACACCCGGCGGCAGCGGCTGAGGTCAGATGTGGGAAGATGTGGACATTACAGGGGGGAGATGTGGACATTACAGGGGGGAGATGATGTGGATATTACAGTGGGGGAGATGATGTGGATATTACAGTGGGGGAGATGATGTGGATATTACAGTGCGGGGTCCCCCTGTCCCTCCCACGGTCCCCCTGTCCCTCCCACGGTCGCCCTGTCCTTCCCACGGTCCCCCTGTCCATCCCACGGTCCCCCTGTCCCTCCCACGGTCCCCCTGTCCTTCCCACGGTCCCCCTGTCCTTCCCACGGTCCCCCTGTCCTTCCCACGGTCCCCCTGTCCATCCCACGGTCCCCCTGTCCATCCCACGGTCCCCCTGTCCATCCCACGGTCCCCCTGTCCATCCCACGGTCCCCCTGCCCATCCCACGGCCCCCTGCCCATCCCACTGTCCATAAACAGTCCTAAACAGCATCTTAATGTTAATGTGAGTGTGTCTGTGTTTTAAGTATGTTGAATTATATGCAACAGCAGTATTTGCACTGTAAACCTTTTTTATTTATAAAAAGTGTGGGTGAGCTTAAACTGTATCGCTATGCTGTGGTTCCTGACGGCTTTGCGTGAGTGCGGGGCGGGGGGGGGGGGGTGCACTGCTTGTGGTGGATATTTTGAACATTTCATATTCAAATCCGGGACTCTAAATAAAGCACCATGCCCCCAATGGATGTATATGTAGGGGGATGGGTATAACCGTATAGGAGGTTACAGGAATATATATATATTTTGTGATATAATGCCAAGTTATATTCTAGAAGGACAGTTTTGCAGTCTACTGAGAATATGGATTAGGTTTCAGGTGATACTTAAGTGTCCTTTGTCTTGGGGGGGGCGGTCACCGCAGGGGCCCTTAGCATGCTAATGTGAGAACTGGTTGAACTGAGCATCAAATGAACACACCTCTATCTGATAAAGCAGCAAGTATTTCTGGTTTAGATTTGGCAGGCTAAGTAAAGAGGCTTGAGATTTCAACCAATCAGGTGGTCAGCTTTAAACCAATGAGACCACGGGATTTTGGATCCTGGTTGATGGGGGGGTAGGCATAGAAGGGGTATAAATTAGTCAGCCAGAGCCATGATTAACTCTCTTAGAATGAAGATCTGACGCAGACGACATGGTGACGTAGTAAGCTCTCTCTCTCTCTCTCTCTCTGCCTCTCTCCCTCTGCCTCTCTCTGCCTCTCTCTCTGCCTCTCTCTCTCTACCTCTCTCTCTCCCTCTCTCTCTCCCTCTCTCTCTCCCTCTCTCTCTCCCTCTCTCTCTCCCTCTCTCTCCCCCTCTCTCTCTCTCTCTCTCTCTCTGCCTCTCCCCACTTCCGTCTTACTTCTCTTTTGCTTCCAGTAACTCTTATTTGTCTATAACTTGTCCCGATATACTGCTGTGTCCATTATAGCCATATTCTTATTGGTATTATTGTGTAGCATTTATGTTATAGCAATATTCCTATTTGTATTATCGGTATCATCTTTGTTTTAAAGGTGATATCATTTATGTTATCGGATTAATACAAGTTTCGTATCTTTATAAATAAATGTAATTGTTTTCTCTTTTTGCACCGCTATCGTTTGATTTCATTTCATATAGACAAAAGGTTTTTAATCACTTATTTTAAGCATGTAAGCGAAGTAGAAATAGGTCCGTAACAGATGGTGCCCCGTGTGAGGAAGTTTAAAGTTGGGTGAGTATTATTTCTCGTATGGTAGACAGAGCTGGTCCTAACGCCAGAAATGCTAAGCGTTTTCTTATGTCTTTTTAACCTGTCTGAACACCTAACAAAAATTTCTCAGAACTTAACTTTTTACCTTTTTGTCTAGGCGAATATTTTGATGAGACTGATTTTTGAATAATGTATGTATATAGAATGAAATTGCAGCAGGGTGTCGGTATGAATGATAAGGGCTCTGTTTGGAATCAATTTCAGTTGACCCTTTGAATAAGATTAGGCCAATCTTTGGGATTGAAACAAACCTGTGCGTATAGGGCTGCGTTTCCACTGGCGCAACTCCAATGTCGTGTGACATTGAAATGCAGCTTTAGTGCGACTGTGGTGTGGCGTTGAATGCGATTTTGATAGTCACTGCAGCTATGAGTCACATAGATTGGAATGGGTGCTATTGAAATCAATGGTAAGCGATTTGTAATGCGACTTTGTGTCCAAGGTCGCATGGCGAATTGCATCAGTGGAAACGGAGACTAAATCACACTGAAATATCTGGATGTATGGGAATCTATCTTTCTGTGTAAACTACTAACGGGGGGATTGTAAGCTTTTGGGGCAGATTTTGATGTTTGGTGCGAATGGAGTAGTGCGTTTTTTTTCGGTGTTGCAATCTGATGGAGACTATTTTTTGTTTTCCTTTGTGTGTGGGAACCCATGTGGTATGTCCCATGCTGGTTTTGGCGGGAAAAATTGGGCATCATCCACCATTTTGTCATTGTCCATGAGATGTGCGGTGGTCATCCACCATTTTGTTGTGGCCTGGCTTGTCGGCCATCTTGAGAGGCGTTTAGAGTTTGAGATGGGAAGTTCCAGGTTAGCAAACAAAACTGTCTCCTGCACTACAAGCAATCATAGGGTCTAATCAAGCTTAACGCTTGGGAAGCCCTGTGATACAGTCATTTTTTTTTGGAATACTTTGGAGAAGTCCACGGGGAGATTAAACTATTTACTTAGTTGGGAAGATTTCCAGGCTTATTTTTTGAAGGACTATAGTCAGAGCAGTGGTTGTTCTGGCAGAGTAGTGAAAAAAGGTTCGCAACGGCAACAGGGGCGGTACCTGTTGAACCCAATCATTGGTCAGAGAGTAGTTAACTCTGGGAAAAGGCAACCTATAAGAGGTTGCGGGATCAGTTCAAGGTCCATTGTTTTTACCCACAGGAGGGTGAAATATCTTTCTGGTCCAACAGAAGATCAATATGGCCTGCAATTGACAGGATGAACCACAAATCTTTGAGGAAAAAGTGGGAGAATGTGGGCCTTGAGTTGGGAAATATGCAATGTTGGGGATCGCTGGACTGGGAAACTATATTTAAAAAAAAAAATGGTTCTGTCAAGCCGAATGCTTGGGAAAGAGATGCTTATTGTGCATGGATGGTGGAAAAATGATGAACAAAGGGACAAGGAGGAACCTGACCAAACAGATGTTATGGGTTTAAGAAGTACAGGTTATGATAGAAAAGATGCTGATTTGTGTGATGTCTAGAGGTCATCTTTGACCAAGTGTGTGAATATGTGTGTGTGTGGAGACTATGCGAGATGTGTCGTGCTGATCTGTGATGTTATGGTATGTTTTCAGCTGCTGACAGCCCAAAATGTCCCCCAGAATGACCCCCCCCCTTTCTTTCCAACCAGATCTGTGAGAATGTAAAACGAATTGTATTGACATGCAAATGACCTGAGCCAGGTTAATTATCTGTAATAGTTTTTTGAAAAGGTGCATTTACTAAAATGTGTTTGTGTTACAGAAGACAATTCAGCAAGGGATTTTGTGGTGAAGTATTATGATTGGTTGATAAATGGTACTGTTAAAAAGTTTAGGACAAGTTGCTAATTTTTTTCTCACCATGGTGAATATTTTTTTTTTTTCGGGAATTATTGGTATACCATAAAACAAAAACCACGTGGCATTAATGTGTATTATGTAATAAATATTAATTAAAAGTTGAGCTCAACAATTTTTGGTATTTTAAAAAAAGTGCACGGTTTATGTAATGTAAAGTAATGTATATTTGTGTTTCATATGCTAATGTCTTGTTACTGGAATTGTTATTTGTAAATTGCGAAAAATGGAATGTTTATCACTAACTTTTATTGGAATTTTATCCCTCAGAGTCGATAATTGGGTTTTCTGGCTTTCAGAACAAGAGGAAATCGTAGCCTCCAGAGGACAACGTGATAAAAAATTATTTTTTCCTGGTTGGTCGGGTTTCACATGTAAATGTTTTAGGTTGTCGCCACCATTATCTAGTTGCAATGTCTAGTTGTCAGTCCATTCGGTTGTGTTTTGGACCACCCAGTGTGTGTTGTATGTTCTGATCCACTGAGTAGCAGAACCAATTAACGGAAGTCCGCATATTAGTTGTTATAAAGTAAAAGTTGAGTAAGACTGCCGGGGATAATTGCCACTCTAACACATATGTGAGGCTAAGGAGCATTATAAATCTCTGCCAGGGGTACTGCACTTAGTGGTAAAAGGGTAATGGTCTGATGTTACTTTGGGCGAACTTGTGTTCAGGAGTAGGACTGCTTACACCCCCCCCTCGCTGTTATTGTAATTAGGTACACGCCCAACCATACCTGGCTGTACAAGGTTGGCTCATTGCCTGAAGCTAAGGTATGCTAATGTCCCTAGCTATCTGTGTGTCCCCAAATGTAGTTCAAACCTGTTTCCTACCGTGTCACCAAGCAATCCCATCTCTCTGAAATAGGGCAAACCAACCCTTCTCATAGTTTCCTGCTGGGACTGTTTATGTGGCCATTTGTTACCAATTGCCTAATAAATATCTGTGTGTTTCAAGGCACACCGGTCGGCTCGGGTACCCCCTACTGTTCAGTGGTCCCAGCGCCTCAGTGCTGCAAGGGATTTGTCTTAGTCTGTGGGTCAGGTGTGTCTGGTAGCAGCAGTTTCTCAAGCTGGATACACATTATGCAATTTTGTTTTCCAATTTATTTTAGATTTACCTGCAGATGTGGGGTATGAGGGCCTGCCTGATTGCATACAAGTTGAGAGGGTATAGGTCTGGCCTCATATTGTATAGTTTTGGTTGAGTCTGGGGAAAAATTGTGCAGGAAGGTTGTATGGGGTGCTACCAGCGCTTGGCTGTTCCAAGAGCCCTCACGTCCGAGGTATGTGTGGGCATGCCGTATTCTCCTCAGTTTACACCCATAGGCGTCCTTCCTGTCCTAGAGTCCTTGTGTACCTTAACTAGTTGTCTGTGTCTTGCAGGCCAAGAAGACCAGTGCCCCAGTGTGGCACTAAGCTCCTGTCATTCATGTGAGTCCTGTCTGAATAGTGTAGGCAGCTTGTGTTGTAGGGGTGAAGTATAACATTGTCTGAATACCGAATTGAAAGAGGAGGGAGGAGGTGAGCAGTCTGAATGAGGGATTGGGTGTACCTGGTGGCAGTTGGTTTTCAATCCGGGTATCCAGACCATATCCCAGAACTTAGGAAAAAGAGAGGCTTGATGGCGACTGTCTTTGGAGCGGGAGGCAGGTCACCGGGTACCGTTAACACTATGTAGCTGGAGATATTCAGGAACACATTGGGAGGTCCTGGGCTACATATCATTGAAAGGAGGAAATGTTTTTTTTGGGGGACATGTGGGACACTGAATATGGTGCAGGTATCTACAGTATTCCATCACCACATGGCGCTCCAGCATCTCATAGTGGTTGATAAAAACCTATTATCCTATATGTGCTGAATACACACTGAATCAAGTGCGGTCATGGTACCAGTGGCTTGCTCCCAGAGATATGCGGACACAGGGTGAGGTTCATACAGGACGCTTATCTCTGAGGAGTAGCCGGAAGAGGAGGGATGTATTCAGCACTATATGGGGGGGAATAGGACCCAGTGTAAAGGGGCTCAAGATTTTGTCCGCAATGGTGAGAGGTTGGTAGAGAGTATGGGATGGTACAGGGCAGATATATGTCAGTGGCTCTGGTGTGCACACATGGGCAGGTGGAGTTGTCAACCAACATCACGCTGTTTGTACAAATCTCTCTTTCTTTCTCGTACATCACGGGACACAGAGCGACATAGTCATTACTAATGGGTTATATAGATACCGTCAGGTGCTGGCACTGGCAACTTCCAAAACCGGAAGTACCCTCCCCTATATAAGCCCCTCCCATCCGGGAGCACCTCAGTTTTTTGCCAGTGTCTAAGGTGTTGGCCAAGAAGAAACATGTGTTTTTCACTGAGCTTGCGTACAGGTTCTTTTGGGCCTCAGTAAGCTATTCCGGATCCGACCAAAAAAGCTTCATAGCTAAACGGTCGGTACCGGGGCCTTGCAAAGAAGAGCAAGGTTTTGCCTGTAATGCTTCTCTTAGGAGAGCTGGACCCTGGGATCCAGAGCTCTGGTCATACCCACGACCAAGATGTTTTCTGTGCAGGGTGCTATACAGGTCCAGGGGAGTGGAATCCTTGGGAACCCGGTCCCTGAAGGTTTGATTACAATGCCTGCCGTGATAGGTGAAGTTTGGGCTTTTGTGGACCAAACAAAGTCCTGCGGCGGGGAACAGGTAAGTGGGGGCCCCCAGGAACTTGGTTCTATTGGGGGACCCCCAAGCCTAATTTGTCTTTCTGTCTGTTACCTAATGGTATTCCCGCTAATATCTGTGCATGCCTGTAACTGCTAAAAAAATGTAATACTTTTTAATGGTGGTCAAGAAAAAAAAAAAAAATTTTTTTTATATATATATATATATTTAATATATTAGACTGCGGTACCTGTGTTTGTCCACTAGAGGCCGCTGTGGAACGTTTCTTGTCATGTGGACTAGTTTCTTCTCATCAGAGCAAGTCCAGGCAGATGGTGAGTTCTCTTATGGGAAACTGCTTCCTCTGCCATGTTGCAATGCTCGTCCATCCCCCGGCCTGCGGCAAAGGGGCCCTGGCTCTTGTCCCTGGTTTCCATTTTCGAAATTAGCGCCGAAGGCGCACGTGGCCGCGCGCGTGCGCGTGCACGCGCCTCTATATATAGAGGTGAGCCGGGAAAGGGGGCGGAGCCTGGGTGATGACGCTCTGTGCGCGCCGCAGCGCTTCTGCGCATGTGCGGGCGTCCCAGCATGTTAAAAACCACAATTTTGTGTGGTGAGCTGGCTATGAAGTACAGAGACAGAGCTGGCAACATTTAAAGAAGGCATACAGCAAGCGGTTGATACAGGCATCCCCTAGAAAGGCACATTAGTAGACACCAACTGTTTCTTATAGCAGCATTTATGCTAGACTATTGTCAGTAACTGGTGTATTTCGGCTGGAATACCTCAGCTTTGTGGCTTAGGAATATGCCGTCTAAAAACTCCGGGACTAGAAATTCCAGGAGGAATAGGGGGTCTCCATCGGGCTCTGAGGATCTTGGGCATGCTTTGGCTGCACCAGTCTCCCCTGAAGAATCAGAGGTTAGTGACCGTAGAGCACCCTCAGGAGTACCTGGTACTGTGGCTGTCCTCAGTTCGCCTGCTCCTGTGTATGTAACAGAGGAGGTTTTTTCCTCAGCTCTGGGAGGGCTGGAAGAGAGATTGTCAGCATTGATCGCGGCTTCCCTGTCACAGGAGAAAAGCGCCCGATCTCCATCTCCTCCCTCAGAGTGCCTTTTAACAGAGCAACAGTCCCATACAGGGATCGACCTACCTGAAGGGGATCAGGATGAGGTCGATTCGGTTGTAGAGGAATCAACAGTGGAAGAGCCATTCTCAGCATCACATGCTGAAAGGTTATGGGTTCAGTCCCTGACTAATATGGTCCGATCAGCATTTAAAATGCCACTTGCGGAGCCATCATCCACTTCTGTCTCCTCGTTGGGGTCGCTAAAAGCTCCCCAGACTGTTTGTTCCTTTCCGATCCATCCTTTACTGGAAGGGCTCATTTACCAGGATTGGGAGCATCCTGACAAAATATTTACTCCCCCCAAGAGATTTCCGGTGGTCTATCCCATGGAGGATAAGTTCATCAGAAAATGGAGGGTCCCTACAGTGGACGCAGCCATCTCTTGTGTGAATAAATCACTGACATGTCCGGTGGAAAATGTGCAAATGTTCAAGGACCCAATAGATAAAAAATTGGAGTCATTATTAAAATCTGCTTTCTCTACAGCAGGATTGGTGACACAACCAGCAGTGGCAGCTATTGGGGTCTGCCAAGCAGTGAAGGATCAGTTGAAACAGGTCTTAAGGGACTTGCCAGATCAGCAGGCTCTTGCCCTAGCTGATCTACCTAGAGCCTTATGCTTTGCGGTGGACGCTATAAAGGATTCAATCCATCAGGCCTCCCGCCTTACGCTGTCTGTGGTACATATGCGCAGGCTTCTATGGCTCAAAAACTGGTCTGCTGAAGCTCCCTGTAAAAAATTGCTGGTCAGCTTCCCATTTCATGGTGAACGCTTATTCGGGGAAGACCTGGACAAATATATCCAGAGAATTTCCAGCGGTAAAAGTACACTTTTGCCGGTTAAAAATAGAGTTAGAGGTCCCTCTTTTAAGAGGCCTGCTTCTCCAGTCCCTAGGACATCGGCTGTGAAACAGTTCCGACGGCCTCCTCGGTCAAATCCCGGAGGTAAAAATCAGGGACAATTGCAGGGTAACAAGAAGCCCTGGAGCAGGAGAGGTACAAAACCTCCCCCAAAGTCAAATGCATGAAGGGTTGCCCCCACCCAATCGGGTGGGGGGAAGACTTCAGTTGTTCACAGAGACCTGGCAGGACACGATCCGAGACAGATGGGTGCTCTCCGCAGTAAATCTGGGATACAAATTGGAGTTAAACTCCCCTCCTTCCCGCTTTATAAGGTCAAACGTGCCAAGGGATCCCCAGAAGAGAGGATCCCTCCTGTTGGCACTAGAACAATTATTGCTCCAAGCAGTAATTATAGAGGTTCCCCTGGAAGAATGGGGGTTCGGGTTTTACTCAAACCTCTTTACAGTCCCGAAGCCAAACGGGGACGTGAGGCCCATAATAAATCTAAAAGGGCTAAACAAATTCCTACATATCAGGACTTTCCGGATGGAGTCGATCCGATCGGTAGCCACTGCCCTACAAGGGGAGGAATGGTTAGCCTCGATCGACATCAAAGATGCTTATTTGCACATTCCCATCTTTCCAGCCCACCAAAAATTTCTACGCTTTGCGGTAGAAGGGCGCCATTTTCAGTTCAGAGCCTTACCCTTCGGTCTGGCCACAGCACCAAGAGTGTTCACAAAAATTCTGGCCCCATTATTGGCCAATCTAAGAACACGAGGTGTAACGATAATGGCATATCTAGACGACTTGTTGCTGATAGACCACTCAGTGGAAAAACTAGAAGTGGTTGTTCACGAGACAATCAAGTATCTGGAATATCACGGTTGGATTATCAACCGAGACAAGTCAGCCCTAAAACCAGTCAAAAGTCTGGAATACTTGGGGCTAAGGCTGGATTCAGACCAGAGAAAAATTTTCTTGCCTCAAGAAAAGGGGTCGTCTTTGAGAGATTTGATCCACTTAGTGGGTTCAAAAAGACAGCCATCCATACGCCTGTGCATGAGGCTGCTGGGAAAAATGGTGGCATCATTCGAAGCAGTACCCTATGGTCAATTCCATTCAAGGACGTTGCAAAGGGCCATACTGTCAGCCTGGAACAAAAAAGTTCAGGCTCTGGACTTACCAATGTCCTTGTCCCCTTCCGTTCGCAAGAGCCTCCGCTGGTGGTTGGTTCCCCAGAATCTGGAAAGAGGGAAATCCTTCAGTCCGATTTCCTGGAAGGTGGTCACTACAGATGCCAGCCTTATAGGCTGGGGAGCAGTACTGGAGCAATGGTCTCTCCAGGGCAGATGGTCGGATGCGGAAAAGGCCCTGCCCATCAATCTCTTAGAGATACGAGCAGCTCGGTATGCCCTAGTAGCATGGACATCCAAACTCCAAGGGTCCCCTGTCAGAATTCAATCAGACAATGCCACAGCAGTGGCATATATCAATCGTCAGGGGGGCACCAGGAGTCGTGCAGCCCAAAGGGAAGTAAATTACATCCTGAGATGGGCAGAAAGATATGTCCCAGCCATATCTGCGGTATTCATTCCAGGAGTGGAGAATTGGAAGGCGGACTTTCTAAGTCGCCAACAATTATGCCCAGGGGAATGGTCCCTTCATCCTGAGGTTTTCCGGACAATATGTCAGCGGTGGGGAACACCGGATGTAGATCTGCTAGCATCCAGATTCAACACAAAAGTGGACAGGTTTGTCTCTTGGACAAGGGATCCCCTAGCTTGCGGCTCGGATGCCCTAGTGTTCCCTTGGGATCAGTTCAAGCTGATATATGCATTCCCACCGCCACAATTGTTACCTTGATTACTCCGCAGAATCAGGGTAGAAAAGAAACCAGTGATTCTGGTGGCTCCAGCGTGGCCCCGAAGAGCATGGTACGCAGAGATTGTAAAAATGTCTGTGGGGAGTCCTTGGACCCTCCCACATCGTCCGGACCTGCTTTCGCAAGGACCGATATACCACCCTTCCTTACCAGCCCTAGGTTTGACGGCCTGGCTATTGAAGCCCACATTCTAAAAAAGAGAGGGCTCTCTAATGCTGTGGTATCTACCATGATCAATGCCAGGAAGCCGGTATCCAGGCAGATCTATTATAGAATCTGGAAGGCGTACATCGCCTGGTGTGAGGCCAAGAAATGGCATCCACGTAAATACGTAATAGGTAGGATTCTGGACTTCCTACAATGGGCTGTAGATAGGAAGCTTGCCTTGAGTACTATCAAGGGTCAGATTTCGGCCTTGTCAATATTTTTTCAAAGGCCCTTGGCTTCGCATTCACTAGTCAAAGCCTTTATACAAGGAGTGATGCGTATTAGTCCTCCGGTTAATATTCCCATATGTCCATGGGATCTAAACTTGGTTCTGTCGGTTTTACAGAAACAACCATTTGAACCATTACAGCATATTTCCTTGGTGCTTCTCACCAGGAAATTGATTTTTCTAGTAGCCATTTGTTCGGCTAAAAGAGTGTCGGAATTAGCAGCTATGTCCTGTAAAGAGCCATATCTGGTTATCCATAAGGACAGAGTAGTATTACGTCCTCAGCCAGCCTTTCTTCCTAAGGTGGTATCGAGGTTTCATTTGAACCAAGATGTGGTTCTTCCTTCTTTTTTCCCCAAACCTACTTCGGTAGAGGAAAAGTTATTGCATTCTTTGGATGTAGTAAGAGCAGTTAAAGCTTATCTAAAAGCCACTGCTCAGATTCGCAGAACGGATACTTTGTTTATTCTGCCGGAAGGCCCCAGAAAGGGTCAGGCAGCGTCAAAATCTACTTTAGCCAGGTGGATTCGACAGGTCATAATACAAGCCTATGGCTTGAGAAGGAGACCACCTCCGTTCAAAGTTAGAGCGCACTCCACGAGAGCAGTTGGAACTTCATGGGCAGTGCATCACCAGGCCTCCCTGGCTCAAATCTGTAAGGCCGCAACATGGTCTTCAGTTCACACGTTTTCTAGGTTCTACCAGGTGGACGTTAGAAGTCAGGAGGATGTCGCCTTTGGGCGCAGTGTGTTGCAGGCCGCAAAAGATCCTCATGTCTGATAGCGCTCAGCTTATATATGGTGTATCCCCCCCCTCATTTGGCATTGCTTTAGGACATCCCATTAGTAATGACTATGTCGCTCTGTGTCCCGTGATGTACGAGAAAGAAAATAGGATTTTTATAACAGCTTACCTGTAAAATCCTTTTCTTGGAGTACATCACGGGACACAGAGCTCCCGCCCCTCTTTGGGGACACTTATTGCTTTGCTACAAAACTGAGGTGCTCCCGGATGGGAGGGGCTTATATAGGGGAGGGTACTTCCGGTTTTGGAAGTTGCCAGTGCCAGCACCTGACGGTATCTATATAACCCATTAGTAATGACTATGTCGCTCTGTGTCCCGTGATGTACTCCAAGAAAAGGATTTTACAGGTAAGCTGTTATAAAAATCCTATTATGAGGGGCAGTGGCCTGATGAGTTAGCATCACCACTCAGTAAGACTGTGCCAAAACACGTCGCCTACACTAATCCAAAGTGGTAGTCGAATGCCTGGATGGGCTGTACTGGTTTGGATTGTGAAAGGTGTTACAGAAATGCAGACTCGGTCTGTAGAGTTGAGGGCACCAGTGGCTTGCTGACTGGGGATTCTATCTTGTTGCATTTGTGGCTAAGGGACCCACATGTGATCAGAGGGTACGGAAGCTGGGGGCAGGTTGATGTTTCCCTCTGTCATAGGTGTGACCACAATGTCCCTTGCACGGCCAATACACAGTGGTGAATGTATTTCACTCTGTTCTGGATGGGGAGATCATTGCTGGGAAGGAAGCACCTGGGTATTTTTTGGGATATAGGCGAGTTTAGTTCTTTGACCTAGAGGATACTGATGTGGCGTTAGTCATGGAACAAGGGTGTTTCTTGAACCTAACAGTAGGTAGGGGTGCATGATATACCCTGGGCATGGTCACTGGGATAGAATTTTGTGGGTTTTTGTCATTGCTTCGATGGTGTAGGTGTTGGTAGACTCAATACCGGATGCTGGGGTACTGATGCTGACATCACATGGCTAATGATACACTGTTTGCAGCATCAGGTGGAATTGTACTCGGCAGGGTACACTACCTCGGGGAGTCTATTGTACCTACACTCTTGTCCTTGGGAGGGATATAGAAGGAACCCCAGGTTGCACCCCGATAGCCCCGAAAGAAAGTTTTTTTATCAAACCTGACATCCCCTTACACTTAGTGAAACTTCCGTTGGGATTCGGGGAGGAGTTAAAAGATGGGTAGTTAAACTTTGGGCAGGAGGCACATGCGCGGCAGCCTCATGGACGGTCGCAAGTCCTGAGAGCTCCGCTCCACTCCGGCCTAATCTGCCCACCATACCGCCTTACAGAAGGGGATTTCACAGCTCGGCCACACTACCTGCAGCTGTAATCTCGGGCCACCCGCCCGCTGGATCGGGATCACGGCGAGACGAAATCTGAGCCGACTACTCAACCCGGATCCCGAGGCCTCCGCCATGATGGCGGCTGCTCAATCACCACAAGGCCTACAGCAGGAACCAGCTGAATCCATCGCGGATCTGTCTCCTTCTCATCCTCACAGCGCTGTGCAGATTCCTCCCGCAGTGAGTAATCCCCAGATGCCCTTTTTATCCCCCACATCCACGGAGTCGCTGCTGGGGAGAATGCATGGGGGTTCTCCCCTCACTCCTATGGAGGATTTCATTAATTCTCCTGTCCATCATAGACCTCCCTTGGGATCTCTTCCCTCCACTCCCATAGACTTTGCCTCCCTTATGGACACTTTCTCCACAATGCTATCTAAAGGCCTAGCCCAGAATGCCTCTCACATCACTTCCACTATACAAGCTGACTTGCAGCACCTGGGGGCCAGGATAGAGGCTATTGAGGCTAAAACTGACCAGACGGTAGCTATGGCTATACAGAATACTGACAGAATTTCTGAGCTCCATGAACAACTGGATATTGCTTACTATAAGCTGGATGACCTCGAAAACAGGAATAGGAGATATAACTTTAGACTCAGAGGCCTCCCTGAATCCTTTAAGGACACAGATAAAGTTGTGCGTGCTTTTATCTCCTCCTTAATCCCTGATCTCCCGGATCACCGTCTGGAGTTAGACCGCGCCCACAGAGCTCTCCAACCTCCACGTCAGGATGGTCTTCCCAGGGATATCGTGGTCAAACCCCATTTTTTCAAAGTAAAAGAGGAGGTCATGCGCAGGGCCCGGGAGGCGGAAAACCTCTCCTTCCAGGGCCATCCAATTCAAGTTTTTTCTGACCTCTCCCCGTACACGATTCAAATGAGAAGAACCTTAAAGCCTCTCTTGCTAGTCCTTACTCAGAATTCAATCACCTATCGTTGGGCCTTCCCGTTTCGCCTGACCTTCACATTTTCCAACAAGCCATACAGCTTCGCAAATTTCGCTGACGGAGAACGCCTCCTGCTACAACTGGGGTTAATCTCCCATTCCCCGGGACCCTCCCTGGACCCCAAGACACCTGTCTCCACGAAGAGGCCTCCCCCCGCAAGCCCCACCAAACCACTATGGCAAAGGAAACAAGCGAAGAGACCCAAGGATGGTCATCCACCATAAGAGGAACTCCACTTCCCTTTTGTTTGCTCTTCCTCCCCCTACTTATAGTGGGGCCTTTGCACTGACTAGATCCTGATCTCGGGATCTCCGTGCTTCTCATTGGCATCCATCTTGCTACAGATGTACTTTCCCCCCCCCCCTTTTTTTTTTTCCTCTTCTCTCACAGATTACCTCAGTTTTCCTTCGCTCCAGAGGGACATGTGTTGTGGGTAACCCTTTTTCCTCCCTCCCGCAATTTATTGTTTGGGGTAGGTCAGAGGGTCCTTCTAAAACTGTTGCTCACAGTCTACTACTATCACGTAATAGTTTCTTGCATTGTAAGGCCCATCATTTTCTTTTCATTTTTTTTTTTTTTTTTTTTCAGGTAATGTGCATCTGAACTTAGTTAAATTTGCCTCCATCCTCTGTTTGGCTAATTTTGTTTGTTTATTTGTTTTATCCTTATACATGGTGTGCGGTCAGGTTGGAGTGGTGTGCACTGCACCTCCACCTGTCTCGGAGTGGCGCTTTTCCTCCACTCGGAGACTCCTAAATACCCCCTCTGGTTGGGGACTTTTTTTTGTTGTTCTCTATTTTTATCAGGGAACACCTGCTGGGGAACGATGGCGGCTTCCTTCCCCTGTAGGGATTCTTTATTCCTATATTGGCTGCCTTTGTTTTTTTCTCTTTATTTTTGGTCTGTTGCTCCAAGATACGTGTTTAAGTTTAACTTTTGTACCTATCTCTTCCAGGATCAGTATTCTCCTCCTCCTCTTCTATTCCCCCTCTTTCCTTTTTTCTGGGTCACCCAGGGGATCGTTTTGTCACCTCAGATAACATTTCAAACTCTGCAGTCGACTATGACAGGAAACCTGAGGTACTCCCGGGAGGTTCAGGTAAGATATTTACTTTTGATGCGTTTTTCCCCTCATCTGGTCCGTGATGTCTGACACCAATTCGCCCCCTGACCTCTGTGTGGCTACGCACAATGTTCAGGGACTAAACTCCCCGGTTAAAAGGAGGAAGCTTTTCAAATATTACCAGTCACAGAAAATAGATGTCTTATTATTACAGGAAACTCATTTTCCATCCTCTTACAATCCTTCCTTTCTCCATGGGCACTTCCCCCAGTTTTTCCTCTCCAACGCCCCCAATAAAACGAAAGGGGTAGCTATTTGTCTCTCCAAGTCCCTGAAATTCTCACCGTCTGACATTGTTAGAGATGAGGAGGGTAGATTCCTTTTAGTAAAGGGTTCTATAGAAGGGACACAGTACTCCTTTCTTTCTTACTACGCCCCTAACAAAGGCCAAGCTTCGTTCTTTGCCTCCATGATGTCCACACTGGGTCCTTTATTTGAAGGTAAGGTTATACTGGGAGGAGATACTAATCTCCGTTTTGATCATTCCCTGGACAAGTCGGGGAAGGGCATCCCTCGCTCAAGGAAGCCCCCGAAGCATAGTACTAAAATAGCAATGACGCTCCACTCGCTGGGCCTGGTGGACATCTGGAGGGAAATGAACCCTAAATCTAAAGATTACACTCATTTCTCGGCCCCCCACCAAGTCTATACTAGAATTGACCACATCTTCATCCAATCCAACTCTATACCCTTAGTTTCAAAGGCAGTTATTAGGGATACTGCGATTTCGGACCATTCTATGGTCCTCTTATATATGCGACGATCCCACAATCCCTGCACGCAATTTACGTGGCGTCTTAACGAAGGTCTCCTAAGTGACCCGGTCCAATGTACAATTCTCACAAGGGACATTCAAGAATATTTTGTACTGAGCAAAACTGACACAATTTCCCCAGAATCTCTATGGGCTGCGCACAAGGCGGTTATCAGGGGGAGGATTATTCAGATCTCCTCCCAGCTTAAGAAAGAACGTAAGGCAGACATAGATAAGCTCTCCACGGAATTCCAATTTTTGAGCAAAGAACACAAGCGCAATCCAACCTTGGATTCTTTGAACTCCCTTGAATTAGCTAAAACGTCTCTGAACCTGGCTCTTACCACCGAGGCCGAGAAGCATTTACGATGGTTAGGAGCGCGCTTTTACTCTCAAAGGGACAAAATCGGAGCCAAGCTCGCGGCTAAACTCTCTCCTAAGCCCCGGTCCTTCGCATTTCCCAAGATCAGAGACTCTGCGGGTGATCTGACACAAAATCCCCTGCGCATTATGAAAATGTTCCACAAATTATACGCTTCCCTTTATAAACATGATCAGGCAGCATCTCAGACTTTCTTAGACGATTTCCTCAATGCTACCCCACTCCCGAAATTGTCCGCAGACCATGCTGACCTCCTGGATGAGCCGATCTCGGTATCGGAGGTACTGGAGGTTATCAAACGGCTTAAGCCTAATTCTGCCCCGGGTCCGGATGGCTTTTCGGTGGGTTATTATAAGAAATTTGCGACTACCCTCACCCCACACATGGTCTCCTTCTTTAATTCTATCCGCTCTAGCTCCCCCCTCGACAAAGCCCTAAACTTAGCTTTTATTTTGGTCATTTCTAAACCTGGGAAGGATGGGTCCCTAGTTTCTAACTATCGTCCGATATCGCTCATTAATAATGACCTCAAAATTCTAACAAAAGTTTTAGCCAATAGACTCTCCTCATTTATTGCTATTTATGTCCACAAGGACCAAGTGGGATTTATCCCGGGGAGACAGGGACCTGATCAGATAAGGAGGGCGGTTGATGTCATCTCCCTCCTTAAGTCTCGTTGGGATGGTGGACCTTCCCAGGAAGGTTATCTTTTGTCAATTGATCTCCAAAAGGCCTTTGACATGATTTCATGGCCCTATCTATTTAATGTCCTAGAGAGATGGGGCTTTGGCCCTCTCTTTCTAGGGACGCTACGTGCTTTATACTCGAATCCCAGCGCGCAGGTCCGATTACAGGGCTGCTACTCTGACATCTTCACAATAGAAAGAGGCACTAGGCAGGGTTGCCCACTCTCTCCCCTCCTCTTCGCTATCGCGATTGAGACCCTGGCCATAGCCATCAGAGCTCATCCCGATATCAAAGGAGTCCTCTGCGGACAGCAGGAACATAGATGCGCCTTGTTCACTGACGATTTGCTTCTATTTGTCACTTCCCCATTGATTTCGACGACCAACATATTCTCCCTACTTGACAAATTTGGCACAGGTTCTGGCCTAAAGGTGAATACTTCAAAATCCTTAGCCTTAAATATCACAGTTCCCCCCAACATCTTAGGCTCATTACAAAGTCACTTCCCATTTACTTGGTGTCCCTCAACAATACCATACCTGGGGATTAACCTTTCTTCTAGTATAGAATCGCTCTACCCTACTAACTATCCGACCACGTTTAATAAAATGGCGGCGGACCTAGTGATCTGGTCTAAACTTGGTTTATCCTGGTTAGGTCGCATATACGCGATCAAGATGACCTTTCTCCCACGCCTCCTCTACCTCTTCAGATCTCTCCCTATCCCTGTTAGGAAAATACAGGTCCAAACCCTTCAGTCTAAAATTCTGAAATTTATCTGGGGCCCGAAAGGGTGTAGAGGCTCAAAACACCTCCTGTATAGACTGAAAAATCAGGGGGGCTTAGCCCTCCCGAATATATGGTGGTACTATCAGGCAGCACAATTAGCTCAGATTTCCATAGTATATTCCCGGGGACCCAAACCTGATTGGGTCTCCATGGAGAGACAGGCAATTCCTCTTCACACCATCGACTTCCTGATATGGTCTCCCCCTAAATCTAGACCCCCTATTATGGCTCCCACCCTTTCTCACTCGCTGGCCCTTTGTGATCAATTACACAAAAAACCCTCACTGGTCTCGGCTCTCCGCCCCTTAACACATGTTTTTCATAATCCAAATTTCCCTCCAGGTATGAATATCCTAGCGTTTAGCTGGTGGCTCAATAAAGGACTATTCAGAATTGGAAATTTTTTCAACTCCTCAGGCCCCATCTCAATTGCTTATTGCACTAGCAAATTGGAGATGCCCCAATCGGAAAAGTTCAGATATTCCCAACTATTACATTTCCTCCATTCCATTTGGCCCAATAAACCCGACCCCCCGGTAGTCTCACTATATGAGTCTTGGTGTGCTGGCGTCACGGATCAGAGGGGCGGGATATCTGTCATATATTCCTCCCTGGCCACGACACAATTTAAACCTCCCTATGCCCTCTCCTGGGAAAACGACCTGGGCATATCATGGGACCGGGATAAATGGTTCTCCTGCTTTCAACGCTCCTTTAAAGGCATTCTTAATGTTTCCCTGATTGAAGCGAGCCTTAAAATAATTATCCGCTGGTACAGGGTTCCAGCTGTCTTGGCCAAGATTTATCCTGACGCGTCTCCGCTGTGCTGTGGTCACGTAGGCTCTCTACTCCACATATGGTGGTCTTGCCCACGCATAAGAGGCCTCTGGAACAAGGTTTTTGCTCTTATTCGCAAGTTACTATCTGTTCAGGTACCCCAATCTCCAGAGGTAGCTCTACTTAATCTTAAAGTGGACAAGGTGGATACATTTTCCCAGGCCCTAATTTTCTTTATCTTACTGGGCACCAAAATCACCATAGCGGCTCATTGGAAAAAAGCCTCGGTCCCATTTGCTGCGGTAAGACGCAAAATCTCTTGGATAATGGCACAAGAGAAAATTGTTGGTATCATCCAGGATAAATCTCGCACATTTGAAAATATCTGGGAACCCTGGGCCACATTCCATAACATACCCCTTTTCCCGGGACTATAAGCTCACTATACAGGACCCCCGCTGGATGACCTCACTCTTCTCCCCATTCCTCTTCCCTGTTCCCTCTCCCTTCTCTTCCCTTCTCTCCTCCTCGCTCCTATCTTATTTCTCACCTCTATTTCCTCCTGCACGCTGCAATCTTATGCAAAAATCGACTGATCCTGAATCTCTCTTTGTTTAGTTTCTTTCGTATGTTGGTCTTTCGGTCTACATTTTGGAGCAAGCTCCTGCACAGTAGGAGCGATTTCATTGACACCGCTTTTATGCGCTGATGGAGCCAGGGATCCCCGTACTTTCCAGGCCCCAGAGGTCTGTGACTCTTTCACCGTTAAATCTACACTGAAGGTTATACGTCATTTTTGCTTTATGGTTATGTAAGTTTTTCGACCGCTAAATCTGGGGTCCTCAAATGGTACCTTTCATATTAAAATACAGGGCTGATGTCTGGGAGGGGTGGGTAGGGGGGTATCCCCTGCCGCAGCCAGATCCTCTACGGGGCGGTGGGGGGTGCCCCTGTTCACCCTCTCCTCCACATATAATAGGGAGTAGGTGAGTGATACTCCTGGTAATACCTCTGACCCACTCGTTATAAAGTTTCGGTTACCCTAGGCCATCGTCCAAGAGACTGTTGTCTGAAACCTGGACTATTTTTATTACCCCTCTTGGGGGATTTTTTTTTTTTTTTTTTTATTTTTTTTTTGTTGGCCTCCCTTTGGTTCCATTGGTTTAAGCTTTAGTTTTCTGTTGGTGCACCAGGATGTTCTGATTCTTGAGAATGATCTGTTTAGTGCCTAATGACCTGCTGTGATTTACACAACCAGGCTTCAATTATCCTGCTGTCATATGTACTTCTTGTCTGTATACTTATGCGTTTCTCAACAGTGTTTTGTATACTGTAACATGT
This sequence comes from Rana muscosa, assembly GCA_029206835.1. Classification (NCBI taxonomy): domain Eukaryota; kingdom Metazoa; phylum Chordata; class Amphibia; order Anura; family Ranidae; genus Rana; species Rana muscosa. The sequence goes on along the minus strand of CM055124.1, from coordinate 310,948,227 downwards.
TTACCTTTTTCAAAACTAATAAAAAGTATTGAAAGTAAACTTTGGGCAACAGGATTTAATGGGTGCCAACAGTTTGGGCAAGGCGTGAATAAAAAGGCCCTTCTCTAGGGGTTGATAATCTAAGGGGAGGGGGTGGAACAAAAATAATAGCCGCTGGGAATTATCTGATATGAAGCGGGCTGAGGTAACATTTTAGGTGGAGGCGGGGTAGGCTTCCTGGAATAAAAGAGTATTTAGGGACACCTAGGTGTGGAAAGGGGAGCGCCTGGCTGGGTGTATGGTTTTAAAGGTGGGGAGTTCCAGAGGTTCTGGAGCAGTCCTGAGGTGGAGCATGGGAGGAGATAACAAGGGAGATGGAAATCAGGATGTTCTGGGGCCAAAACTTTAGTAAACTCCACCCTGTTGCGGTCCCAATGCGGGTCACTATTAAGAGACCGATTTAGAGTAGCTTGCGCATTTAAGAGAGGACCCTAGAACTATATTTTTCTTGTTTTTGTTCTAGGGATAAGCCTGTTCAATCTATAATATTAAAGGACAGTCGGGGTGACTAAATTCTAAAAAAGTTTTTTTGGCAACCATTGGGTTAGCCTCTCCTTTTTAATATATTTTTATTTTTTGTTTTTCTACCCGACTTGTAAATTGTTAGTGACAGTGATCCTGTTCACCTGTTGATCACTAATAGGGGAGAAGAGTTATCTATTTTTATTTTTTTTTGTTCCTCCTTTATTTTATTTTTATTGTTTTTATTTTTTTCTGCCAAGTTGCTGCTGCAACAGCCACAATATATTATTTTTCGAGGCACTGTTTCAGGACAGTTATATATTGTTTGTTTTTATGAATGCAGAGTCAGTGCTCTTTGACATAAAGGGAAATGGGTGACAAACGGTCTGGGTCGAAGCAGCATTGAACCTGTATGTTTGGTTGCTTATTGTATTTTTTTTCTCTTTCTTTTCTCTTTCCTACTTTCTTTGGTTCATATTCTGCTTTATCTTGGAAAAATAAATGTATTCATCTTCTGGAACTTTTGTTTGAATATCAGAGATGAGTTGTGAATTGTAAGGGTTTACCGTCTCTGCCTGACTCCATTTTTAAGAGTCCAGTGGGTTCCATAGAATGGGTTCCTGAAACATACAAATACCATATTTCACAAAGTATCCCTGGACATCCAGGTCCCATGTCTTAATGTAATTTTACCTCCCCTAATCTGCCCACTGCTTTAAACCTGAGCCCCGTGAGCAGGTGTGGTGAACCCAGGGACCTGACAATAGCAGACAGTGTTGACTATCCCTACCATCAAGGGCAATGGATGATACTGGCCGTGGCTCGGTCTCGGTACCCTGTGGGGATCCCACCTTACTCGTCCACATTGCACCCCTCATAAGATATTTAGTCTTCGTGGGCCACGCCACTACTCTTGTCTGACATTCCGCCAATAACTCCTGTCTGACATTCTCCTTTTTGTTCTTGTTTTTTGTATTCATGCACGACTGTCCGGAGGCCCGCCCAACCACCACCTGAAGAAGCAACGCATCTCTTAAGAAAAACGTGCCACGAATAAGACTCTTCTGAAACTTTCCTTCACCATGCTGAAAAGTACTGTCTCACGGTCCGATCCAATCGTGACAATCATAACACCATATTACCAAGCTACAGGACTAAATATGCAAGGATCCCGCCAGTAATGTTTGAATTCCGCTCTTCCAATGCAGAGGGGCGATGAAGCATTGCAGTACAGACTCTCATGGGTCGGATGTGAAGTCTCAAAGGCACCAGAACTGTCTCAAGTCCTACCCTTGATGGGTTACGGCGGGTTCAAGAAAGGAAGAGGCCGCAGTGGTGGTGGGGGGAAGGGTCGGAGGGCTTCTGGGCCGTTGTGGGTGGGTACAAGATCATTGAAGGAGGTCATAAGTTCAATAATGAACTTGAGGGGGTACTGTGGTGGATATTTTGAACATTTCATATTCATATCCGGACTCTAAATAAAGCACAATGCCCCCAATGGATGTATATGTAGGGGGATGGGTATACCGTATAGGAGGTTACAGGAATATATATATATTTTGTGATATAATGCCAAGTTATATTCTAGAAGGACAGTTTTGCAGTCTACTGAGAATATGGATTAGGTTTCAGGTGATACTTAAGTGTCCTTTGTCTTGGGGGGGGGGGGGGGCGGTCACCGCAAGGGGCCCTTAGCATGCTAATGTGAGAACTGGTTGAACTGAGCATCAAAGGAACACACCTCTATCTGATAAAGCAGCAAGTATTTCTGGTTTAGATTTGGCAGGCTAAGTAAAGAGGCTTGAGATTTCAACCAATCAGGTGGTCAGCTTTAAACCAATGAGACCACGGGATTTTGGATCCTGGTTGGCATAGAAGGGGTATAAATTAGTCAGCCAGAGCCATGATTAACTGTCTTAGAATGAAGATCTGACACAGACGACATGGTGACTTGGTAAGCTCTCTCTCTCCTCTCTCTGCCTCTCTCTCTCTCTCTCTGCCTCTCTCTCTCCTCCTCCCTCCCTCTCTCTCCCCCCCCCTCTCTCTCTCTCTCTCCCCCACTTCCGTCTTACTTCTCTTTTGCTTCCAGTAACTCTTATTTCTCTATAACTTGTCCCGATATACTGCTGTGTCCATTATAGCCATATTCTTATTGGTATTATTGTGTAGCATTTATGTTATAGCAATATTCCTATTTGTATTATCGGTATCATCTTTGTTTTAAAGGTGATATCATTTATGTTATCGGATTAATACAAGTTTCTTATCTTTATAAATAAATGTAATTGTTTTCTCTTTTTGCACCGCTATCGTTTGATTTCATTTCATATAGACAAAAGGTTTTTAATCTCTTATTTTAAGCATGTAAGCGAAGTAGAAATAGGTCCGTTATTAGGGTGAGCTTAAACTGTATCGCTATGCTGTGGTTCCTGTCGGCTTTGCGTGAGTGCGGGGGGGGGGGGGTGCACTGCCTTGAGACCTTTTTAACCCTTTGTTAAGCCAGACATTGCACTTCGACTGCTGGTAATGAGATCTGCCAGCACAGACAGTGTTAATTGTGGTAAATATTTCCACCCCAGTCACCACCTCAATATTTTATTACAGGGGAAAGATAATTAAGGTTTATATGGAAGTAAAAAGTCAAGCAGCAATTTTTAAATATTTTTTTTTATTTACATGATGATATCTGGATGGGAGCGTGGAACAAAAATAATAAAGTTTGGGGCTGAAAAAGTGGAAACTTTTATATTTCAGTCACTCTGCGATCGTGGAGCGAATGAAGACGGAATCCTCTCGCCGGTATATTATCTGAGATGCGATGAAGTTGGGATTTAATATCCGATAAATATTGTGCTGCAGTTATTAAACTTTGTGTGTCCCGGGGGGCCCCTCTGTGACGGAGGAGGGGGAGGCATCAGCTGTCAGATTTCTAGTTCAGGATCCAAAAATCCAATAAGACGTCTTCTATAGCAATCCTTTCACTATTAATGTCCTGCCTCGCTGTGTGGTCTGATCACAGCAGATGTAGGGAACCCTGCCCCCTGCTGGACACCGCTGGTATTAAGATTTCCTGTACTGTTTATACATTTTTTTTTTTTTTATTAACCATATTTTTCCCCTTCATACTCGGGGACCTCAATCAGGACTCTATGATTTGAAAGAGGTTTTAAGTAAATGCCAGGCCAGACTTTTTATTTTGTATAGTTTTGTCAGGTTTTTATTGGTGTTACATTAAGACCCGGTTCACACACAGGGGGCGGCACGACTTTGGGGGCGACTCGGCCAGGCCGATCTCAAGACGACTTCAGAGGCGACTTGCAAAATGACTTCTGTATTGAAGTTAATGCAAGTCGCCCCGAGTCGCCCCCAAAGTAGTACAGGAACCTTTTTCTAAGTCGGAGCGACTTGAGTCCCTCCTATTAGAACAGTTCCATTAAACAGAGCGGAGCGCGACTTGTCAGGTGGCTGAGTTGCCCCTGCGTGAACCGGCTCTAAGGAAAAGACCGGTGATGGAGAGATACAAAGTAATGTTGTTTGTAAACATTGATCAGACAGGAGATAAAGAGATACAAAGGAGCATTGTTTATAAACATTGATCAGACAGGAGATAAAGAGATACAAAGTAACATTGTTTATAAACATTGATCAGATGGGAGATAGAGAGATACAAAGTAACACGGTTTATAAACATTGATCAGATGGGAGATAGAGAGATACACAGTAACATTGTTTATAAACATTGTACAGCCAGGAGATAGAGAGATGAAAAGTAACATTGTTTATAAATAAACAGGGGTATACGGGGGAGGGGGAGCACAGAACTGGTTAAATTTCTGTTGAAATTCAGTCTTGTCCTTTATTGCATTTCTCAATAAACTTTAATTAGATGATATTGGATCTGCTCAGAACAGATTTTTTTATCCAAATCCATAAGCACAGCGATCTCCGGTGTATTGTGCTGATTGAGCTCATTATTGCCACATTTTCACTGATATAAAGAAGGATGTAATAATAACACTTTTCTCAGTCAGATGAGATCTATGACAGGGGACTTGTCAGTAAGGTCATTTTTTTTTAATCAAGGAATTCAGTTGATGGGTGATGGATGGAGGTGCATTGTGTGGAACTTTGCCAAAGAAAATGCAAGTCTTTTTTTTTTTTTTTTCCAATACAGATAAGTTTGTGGTAAAGTCTCAACCGGCCTAGAATGGATGAAAGGATCACAATGGTTCTGTGGAGGACTTTTTGGCCCACCTGACTAAATCCTTTGGGGTTCTACTTTCTTGTTGCCCCCTAAACCTCATTCCAAGTCATTGTTTGCATGCGCTGCACTAATGATGGTCATCGGGCCTCCATAATCTAACAATGTATAATAATGCTGTGAAACCTCCTCTCTCTGTCCATCTCTATCGCTCTCTCTCTCTGTCCATCTCTCTCTCTCTCTGTCCATCTCTCTTTCTGTCCATCTCTCTTTCTGTCCATCTCTCTCTCTCTCTGTCCATCTCTCTCTCTCTCTCTCTGTCCATCTCTCTCTCTCTGTCCATCTCTCTCTCTCTCTCTCTCTCTCTGTCCATCTCTCTCTCTGTGTCCATCTCTCTCTCTCTCTCTGTCCATCTCTCTCTCTCTCTCTGTCCATCTCTCTGTCCATCTCTCTCTCTCTCTGTCCATCTCTCTGTCCATCTCTCTCTCTGTCCATCTCTCTCCCTCTCTCTCTCTGTCTGTCCATCTCTCTCTCTCTGTCTGTCCATCTCTCTCTCTCTCTCTGTCTGTCCATCTCTCTCTCTCTCTCTCTCTGTCTGTCCATCTCTCTCTCTCTCTCTGTCCATCTCTCTCTCTCTCTCTGTCCATCTCTCTCTCTGTCCATCTCTCTCTCTGTCCATCTCTCCATCTCTCTCTCTGTCCATCTCTCCCTCTCTCTGTCCATCTCTTTGTCCATCTCTCTCTCTCTGTCCATCTCTCTGTCCACCTCTCTCTCTCTTTGTCCATCTCTCTGTCCATCTCTCTCTCTCTGTCCATCTCTCTCTCTCTGTCCATCTCTCTCTCTCTCTCTGTCTGTCCATCTCTCTCTCTCTGTCTGTCTGTCCATCTCTCTCTCTCTGTCCATCGCTCTCTCTCTCTGTCCACCTCTCTCTCTCTGTCCACCTCTCTCTCTCTGTCCATCTCTCTCTCTCTGTCCATCTCTCTCTCTCTCTGTCCATCTCTCTCTCTCCAAATTCAAATTCAAATAAGCTTTATTGGCATGACCAAATACTTGTTAGCATTGCCAAAGCAGTTGAGTTTGTAAAAGGGAAGGGGGTGGGGGGGGGGTAGTATAAAGGGGAATGGACTTAAGTCTGTGAAATTATTTTTAAGTCCTCAGTTTCTCATGTCCCTCTCAGTCTGTGACACTCTGTCACATATTGGGCAGCTCTCTTCACCATTGGCTCCTCTGTCCATCTCCCTCTCTCTGTCCATCTCTCTCCCTCTCTCTGTCCATCTCTCTCCCTCTCTCTGTCCACCTCTCGCTCTGTACACCTTTCTATGTCCATCTCTCTCTCTCTCTCCCTCCCCTCTCTTTGTCCATTTCTCCCTATATCTGTCCATTTCTCCATTTCTCTGTCCATCTCTCTGTCCATCTCTCTCTCTCTCTGTCCATCTCTCTCTCTCTCTCTCTCTGTCCATATCTCTCTCTCTCTGTCCATCTCTCTCTCTGTCCTTCTCTTTTTGTCCATCTCTCGCTCTGTCCACCTCTCTCCCTCTCTCTGTACATCTCTTGCTCTGTCCTCTCTTTGTCCACCTCCCTCCCTCTCTCTTTCCACATCTCTCTGTCCATCTCTCTCCCTCTCTCTGTACATCTCTCGCTTTGTCCTCTCCGTGTCCATCTCTGTCTATCTCTCTCTCTCTATCTCTCTCTCCTCTCTGTCCATCTCTCTCTCTCTCCCTCTGTCCACCTCCCTCTCTCTCTGTCCCTCTCTCTGCCCTCCCCTCTCTCTCTCTCTCTTTCTCTCTCTCTCCCACTCTCTCTCTGTCTCTCTATATAATTTGCAATGTTGCTATGTATCTAGTAATAACAATCATTAGCGGGGCACCTTGAGATGGAACCCCCCCTTTCCTCCGGGGGGGGGGGGAGAGATGACATTCTACTATTCCTCATACCTGCTGCTCTGGTTTTGGCTCACCCTCCGCCTTTTATATCCTGTAATTTCCTTTTGCTCACCGGTGGCTCCTTTAATCCTCTCTGCAGAGAGCTAATGTGCCCAGATGATAAAGAAGGATTCTCATAGGGTTTCCTTTTATTGGACACACAAAACAATGCCTACTAAGTAGCCAATCGTTTTCCGGTGCTCCCTTTTTTTCTTTTTCGTACATCACGGGACACAGAGCGACTTAGTCATTACTAATGGGTTATATAGTTTACCTTCAGGTGCTGGCACTGGCAACTTCCAAACCGGAAGTACCCTCCCCTATATAAGCCCCTCCCATCCGGGAGCACCTCAGTTTTTTGCCAGTGTCTAAGGTGTTGGCCAAAGAGTAACATGTGTTTTCCTGGGCTTGCGTACAGGTTCTTTTACGGGCCTTAGTAAGCTGTTCCGGATCCCACCAAAAAAGCTTCATAGCTAAACGGTCGGTACCCGGGCCTTGCAACAGAAGAGCAAGGTTTTGCCTGTAATGCCTCTCTTAGGAGGGCTGGACCCTGGGATCCAGAGCTCTGGTCATACCCACGACCAAGATGTTTTCTGTGCAGGGTGCTATACAGGTCCAGGGGAGTGGAATCCTTGGGAACCCGGTCCCTGAAGGTTTAATTACAATGCCTGCCGTGATAGGTGAAGTTTGGGCTTCTGTGGACCAAACAGAGTCCTGCGGCGGGGAACAGGTAAGTGGGGGCCCCCAGGAACTTGGTTCTATTGGGGGACCCCCAAGCCTAATTTGTCTTTCTGTCTGTTACCTAACGGTATTCCCGCTAATCTCTGTGTATGCCTATAACTACTGGAAAATGTAAAATTTTAATAGTAGTCAAGAGAAAAAAAAAAAAAAGAGGACCGCGGTACCTGTGTTAAACCACTAGAGGCCGGTGTGGTCCATTTTTCTTGTCATGTGGATCTTTGGTTTTCTCAAGTCAAAAGATCCAGGCAGTTGGTAAGTTTCTCTGTGGGAATCCAGTTCCTCTGCCCTGTTGCTGCGCTCATCCACCGCACAGGCCCTCCGGCAAAAAGGGCCCTGGCTCCTAGTCCCTGCTTGGTTTCAAAAAAGGGCGCCAATGGCGCATGGGCGCGCGGGCGCGTGCACGCGCCTCCTATGAAAAAAAATGGGCGGGGCGGGTGGATGACGCTCGATGCGCGCCGCGGCGCTTCTGCGCATGTGCAGGCGTCCCAGCATGTATAAAAGACACAGTACAAGTGTCAGCTGGATGCAAACAGAGCTAGCAACAAAACGGTGGCACACAGAGGCGGTTGATGCAGGCATCCCCATAGAAAGGCACTTTAGTGGACACCAGCTGGTATATAGCAGCAACTGTGTTAGACTATTACCAGCAAAATTGGTGTATGACGACGGGAATACCTCAGCTTTGTGCTTAAAGGATATGTCGTCCAGACGCTCCGGAAATAAGTCTTCCAGGAAGCCAAAGGGGTCTCCATCGGGCTCTGAGGATATTGGGCATGCTTGTACTGCACCAATCTCCCCTGAAAATTCAGAGGTCAGTAGCCGTAGGAACCCCGCAGGAGTGCCTGGTGCTGCGGCTGTCCCCAGTCCACCTGCTCCTGTATATATAACAGAGGAGGTTTTATCCTCAACTCTGGGAGGATTGGAAGAGAGATTAACAGCATTGATCGCTGCTTCCCTGTCACAGGGAAAGCGCGTCCGATCTCCGTCTCCTCCTTCAGAGTGCCTGTTAGTGGAGGAACAGCCCCACACAGAGATCGACCTACCTGAAGGGGATCAGGATGAGGTTGATTCAGTTATAGAGGAATCAACAGTGGAAGAACCTTTCTCAGCATCTCAGGCTGAAAGATTATGGGTTCAGTCTCTGACTAACATGGTCCGATTAGCATTTAAAATGCCTCTGGCGGAACCATCAACCACTACGGTTTCCTCGCTGGGGTCGCTGAAAGCTCCCCAGGCTGTCTGTTCCTTCCCAATCCACCCTTTATTGGAAGGGCTTATTTACCAGGATTGGGAGCATCCTAATAAAATATTTACTCCCCCCAAGAGATTTCCAGTGATCTATCCCATGGAGGATAAGTTCATAAAAAAATGGAGGGTCCCTACAGTGGACACAGCCATCTCTTGTGTGAATAAATCGCTGACATGTCCAGTAGATAATGTTCCAATGTTCAAAGACCCAATAGATAAAAAATTGGAGTCTTTACTAAAATCTGCTTTCTCTACAGCAAGCATGGTGACACAACCTGCAGTAGCAGCGATTGGAGTCTGCCAAGCAATGAAAGATCAGTTGAAACAAGTCTTAAGGGACTTACCAGATCAGCAGGCTCTTGCCTTAGCTGACCTACCTAGAGCCTTGTGTTGCGGTGGACGCCATAAAGGATACAATCCAACAGGCATCCCGCTTTACGCTGTCTGTAGACATATGCGTAGGCTTCTATGGCTCAAAAACTGGTCTGCTGAAGCTCCCTGTAAGAAATTGCTGATTAGCTTCCCATTTCATGGAGAACGCTTATCTGGAGATGATCTGGACAAATATATCCAGAAAACTTCTGCCGGTAAAAGTACACTCTTGCCGGTTAAGAACAAGGGTAGAAGTCCTTCTTTTAAGAGGCCTACTTCTCCAGTCCCTGGCACATCGGCTGTGAAACAGTTCCGACGGCCTCCGCGGTCAAATCCAGGGGGCAGAAATCAGGGACAATCACAGGGTAACAAGAAACCCTGGGTCAAGAGAGGTACAAAACCTCCCCCCAAGTCATGAAGGGTTGCCCCCACTCAATCGGGTGAGGGGAAGACTTCAGTTGTTCACAGAGACCTGGCGGGACACCATCAGAGACAGATGGGTGATCTCCGTAGTAAGTCTGGGATACAGGCTGGAGTTAAAAGACATTCCTCCTGCCCATTTTATAAGGTCAAACGTGCCAAGCGATCCCCAGAAGAGTGGATCCCTCCTTCTGGCACTAGAACAACTATTGCTCCAAAGGTAATCATGAAGGTTCCCTTGGAAGAAAGCGGGTTCGGGTTTTACTCGAACCTTGTCACAGTCCTCAAACCAAATGGGGACGTGAGGCCCATATTAAATATAAAAGGGCTAAACAAGTTCCTACATATCAGGACTTTTTCGGATGGAGTCGATCCGATCGGTGGCCACCGCCCTACAAGGGCAGGAATGGTTAGCCTCGATCGACATAAGGGATGCTTATTTGCATATTCCCATCTGTCCGGCCCACCAGAAATTTCTACGCTTTGCAGTAGAAGGGCGCCATTTTCAGTTCAGAGCCTTACCTTTCAGTCTGGCCACAGCACCACGAGTGTTCACAAAAATTCTGGCCCTACGATTGGCCAAACTAGGAACACAAGGTGTAACGATAATGGCATATCTAGACGACTTGTTGCTGATAGACCACTCAGTGAAAAAAACTAGAAGTGGTCGTTCACAAGATAATCAAGTATCTGGAATCTCACGGTTGCATTATCAACCGAGACAAGTCAGCCCTAAAACCAGTCAAAAGTCTGGAATACTTGGGGGCTAAGACTGGATTCAAATCAGAGAAAGATTTTCTTACCTCCAGAGAAGGTGTCGTCTTTGAAAGATTTGACCCACTTAGTGGGTACAAAAAAGAAAACCATCCATACGCCTGTGTATGAGGCTGCTGGGAAAAATGGTGGCTTCATTCGAAGCAGTACCCTACGGTCAATTCCATTCAAGGAACTTGCAGAGGGCCATACTGTCAGCCTGGAACAAAAAAGTTCAGGCTTTAGACTTACCAATGTCCCTGTCCCCTTCCGTTCGCAAGAGCCTTCATTGGTGGTTGGTGCCCCAGAATCTGGAAAAAGGGAAACCCTTCAGTCCGGTTTCTTGGAAGGTGGTCACTACAGATGCCAGCCTCATAGGCTGGGGGGCAGTACTGGAGCAATGGTCTCTCCAGGGCAAGTGGTCAGAAGCAGAGAAGGCCCTGCCCACCAATCTCTTAGAGATACGAGCAGCCCGGTATGCCCTAGTAGCATGGACATCCAAACTCCAAGGGTCACCTGTCAGAATTCAATCAGACAATGCCACAGCAGTGGCATATATCAATCACCAGGGTGGCACCAGGAGTAGTGCAGCCCAGAGGGAAGCGAATTGCATCCTGGAATGGGCAGAAAGATATGACACAGCCATATCTGCGGTTTTCATCCCAGGAGTGGAAAATTGGAGAGCGGACTTTTTAAGTCGCCAGCAATTATGCCCGGGGGAATGGTCTCTTCACCCCGAGGTTTTCCAGGCAATATGCCAGCGGTGGGGAACACCGGATGTAGATCTGCTAGCATCCAGATTCAACGCAAAGGTGGACAGATTTGTGTCTCGCACAAAGGATCCCCTAGCTTGCGGTTCGGATGCCCTAGTGTTCCCTTGGGATCAGTTCAAGCTGATATATGCATTCCCACCGCGATTAATCCGCAGAATCAGGGTAGAAAAGAAACCAGTGATTCTGGTGGCTCCAGCGTGGCCCCGAAGGGCATGGTACGCGGAGATTGTAAAAATGTCAGTGGGAAGTCCTTGGACCCTCCCACATCGTCCGGACCTGCTTTCGCAAGGACCGATATACTACCCTTCCTTACCAGCCCTAGGTTTGACGGCCTGGCTATTGAAGCCCACATTCTAAAAAAGAGAGGGCTCTCTAATCCTGTGGTATCTACCATGATCAATGCCAGGAAGCCGGTATCCAGGCAGATCTATTATAGGATCTAGAAGGCGTACATCACGTCGTGTGAGGCCAAGAAATGGCATCCACGTAAGTACGTAATAGGTAGGATTCTGGACTTCCTACAGTGGGCTGTACATAGGAAGCTTGCCTTTAGTACTATCAAGGGTCAGACGGCCTTGTCAATATTTTTTCAAAGGCCCTTGGCTTTGCATTCATTAGTCAAAGCTTTCATACAAGGAGTGATGCGTATTAGCCCTCCGGTTAGTATTCCCATATGTCCATGGGACTTAAACCTGGTTCTGTCGGTTCTACAGAAACAACCATTTGAACCATTGCGGCACATTTCCTTGGTTCTTTTCACCAGGAAATTGATTTTCTTAGTAGCCATTTGTTCGGCTAAAAGAGTATCGGAATTAGCCGCCTTGTCCTGTAAGGAGCCATATCTGGTTGTCCATAAGGACAGAGTAGTGTTACGTCCTCATCCAGCCTTCTTCCTAAGGTGGTATCGAGGTTCCATTTGAACCAAGATGTGGTTCTTCCTTCTTTTTTCCCCAAACCTAGCTCGGTAGAGGAAAAGTTATTGCATTCTTTGGATGTAGTAAGAGCAGTTAAAGCTTATCTTAAAGCCACTGCTCAGATTCGTAGAACGGATACTTTGTTTGTTCTGCCGGAAGGCCCCAGAAAGGGTCAGGCAGCATCAAAAATCTACTTTAGCCAAGTGGATTCGACAGGTCATAATGCAAGCCTATGGCTTGAAAAGGAGACCGCCTCCGTTCAAAGTTAGGGCGCACTCCACAAGAGCAGTTGGAACTTCATGGGCAGTGCATCACCAAGCCTCCCTGGCTCAAGTCTGTAAGGCCGCAACATGGTCTTCGGTACACATGTTTACTAGATTCTACCAGGTAGACGTCAGAAGTCAGGAGGATGTCGCCTTTGGGCGCAGTGTGTTGCAGGCCGCAAAAGAGCCTCATGCCTGATGGCGCCCAGCTTATGTATAGTGTATCCCTCCCCTCATTGGGCATTGCTTTGGGACGTCCCATTAGTAATGACTAAGTCGCTCTGTGTCCCGTGATGTACGAAAAAGAAAAAGGGATTTTTATAACAGCTTACCTGTAAAATCCTTTTCTTGGAGTACATCACGGGACACAGAGCTCCCACCCCTCTTTTTGGGACACTTATTGCTTTGCTACAAAACTGAGGTGCTCCCGGATGGGAGGGGCTTATATAGGGGAGGGTACTTCCGGTTTGGAAGTTGCCAGTGCCAGCACCTGAAGGTAAACTATATAACCCATTAGTAATGACTAAGTCGCTCTGTGTCCCGTGATGTACTCCAAGAAAAGGATTTTACAGGTAAGCTGTTATAAAAATCCCTTTATTCATTTTTATCAGTAATGAGCTTCGAGTGCCGCCGGTGGATCAGAAGTCACAGAAAGTCAGAAAACTCCGCTCTGAACTTTCTTGAAGGGCCCGGCGGGAGCTCCGTGAGTGTGACCGCGGGTCCCGCAAATTCGATGTCCGTCAGGAGTCCTGCGATCGTCTCACGTAGAGGAAAAAATGGGAAAATGCTGATGTAAACAAGGCACTTCCCCGTTCTGCCTAGTGACAGGACTCTGATCACAGCTCCCTGTAATCGGGAGCAGTGATCAGTGTCGTGTCACACGTAGCCCATCCCCCCCCACAGTTAGAATCATCCCCTAGGAAACACTTAACCCTGTCAGCGCCCCTACAGGTTAATTCCTTCCCTGCCAATCACATTTACACAGTAATCGGTGCATTTTTATAGCACTGATCGCTGTAAAAATGACAATGATCCCAAAATAGCGCCAAAAGTGTCCGATGTGTCCGCCATTATGTCGCAGTCACGATAAAAAATCGCAGATCGCCGCCATTACTAGTAAAAAAAAAAATTATTAATAAAAATGCCCTAAAACTATCCCCTATTGTAGACGCTATAACTTTTACGCAAACCAATCAAAATAAACGCTTATTGCAATTTTTTTTATTTGTTTTTACCAAAAATATGTAGAAGAATACGTATTGGCCTAAACTGAGGAAAAACATATATTTTTTCTATATTTTTTGGGGATATTTATTATAGCAAAAAGTAAAAAATATTGTTTTTTTTATTTTTCAAAATTGTCGCTCTTTTTTTGTTTATAGCGCAAAAAATAAAAACCACAGAGGTGATCAAATACCACCAAAAGAAAGCTCTATTTGTGGGGAAAAAAAGGACGTGAATTTTGTTTGGGAGCCACGTCGCACGACCGCGCAATTGTCAGTTAAAACGACGCAGTGCCGAATCGCCCAAAAAAAAAAGAGTGCTCTGGTCTTTGGGCAGCCAAATGGTTCCGGGGCTGAAGTGGTTTTAATGTTCCTAATTCTAGGAGCGCGAAAAGAACAATTTGTAGCGTGATGGTAATATGGAGGATAATAATATTGTGGTGTCAGAATAGTCGGTCGTGCTGTTCGGGGACATCGTAGCGGAGAGAAAACAATTTAATCGCATTCCAAACGCATAATGCTCGGCTCTTCTATAGATCGCAAAGCCTTCAGATAATGTCTTGTCTTGAGATATGGAGGTAAAAACGAGCCGTACAATTATAAGAGAGCCAATCGCATTTCAGGGAATATTATTTTGTGTAAAACACGTAATTCTGAGTTATTTTGTACTGTTCACCTTAATGCAGCTTTATCATGTTTTCCATCTCCATAGTGCTCCTCCGTATGGAGCCCCTAGTGAATTTGGTCCTACCCCCCCCCCCCTCAGAGAACACACAATGCATTTTCAGAACTCCTCCACTGGCTCCAAAGAACAGTCTAGGGCAGCGGTCTCCAAACTGCGGCCCTGGGGCCAAATGCGGCCCTTTGCTTGCCTTTTTTCCGGCCCTAGGGAAACTTTTCCTTCCACTGTTACAAGACACTATTCCTCCCTCTGATACTAATGATGGGTCATTATTTCTCCCATTGACGCCAACGATGGAGCACTGTTAATCCCCTGACCCTGACGATGGGTCGATATCCTCCCCTATGACGCCAATAAATGGGGCTCTATTCCTCAAACTTACACCAACAATGGGGCACTATTAATCACAGTGATCAGCGCCAGCGGTCTATAAGGGAACTCTGCACTATATAAAAGAATTCTGCACTCTGTATGTAGCGTAATCCTGAGCTTTGTATGTAGCGTAATCCAAACTCTGCATGCTGTACATAACACACTCCTGAACCCTGCACTCTGTATGTAGCGTAATCCGAACTCTGCACGCTGTACTTGACACACTCCTGAACCCTGCACTTTGTATGTAGCGTAATCTGAACACTGCATGCTGTACATAACACACTCCTGAACTCTGCACTCTGTATGTAGCGTAATCCTGAACTCTGCACTCTGTATGTAGCGTAATCCTGAGCTTTGTATGTAGCGTAATCAAACCTCTGCATGCTGTACATAACACACTCCTGAACCCTGCACTCTGTATGTAGCGTAATCCTAAACCCTGCACCCTCTATGTAGCGTAATCCTAAACCCTGCACTCTCTATGTAGCATAATCCTGAACTCTGTACCCTGTATGTAGCATAATCCAAACTCTGCACGCTGTTCTTAACACACTCCTGAACCCTGCACTCTGTATGTAGCGTAATCTGACCTCTGCACACTGTACATAACACACTCCTGAACTCTGCACGTAGTGTAATTTTGAACTGTATATGTAGCATAATCCAAACTCTGTGTATACAATGGAGCATGGGGGAGTTCAGGTCCATAATGGGGGTGGTAGTGACACAGCCTCAAATCCACAATGGCTCAAAAGTGATATGGTCCAGAAATATTTAGACAGAATGAAGGTGGATAAAGCACCTGGACCAGATGGCATACACCCACGGATCCTAAAAGAATTGAGCTCTGTCATTTCAAAGCCATTGTATTTAATTTTTAGGGACTCATTAATGATGGGAATAGTACCACTGGATTGGCGCAGGGCCAATGTGGTGCCTATATTTAAAAAGGGAACAAAGTCTTTACCAAGTAACTATGGACCTGTTAGTTTAACTTCCATTGTTGGGAAGATACTGGAGAGATTAATAAAAGACACATAGATGAGTTCTTGCTGGAAAAAAACTATTTAAGCAACAGACAGCATGGATTCATGAAAGACAGAAGTTGTCAGACAAACCTGATTTATTTTTATGAAGAGGTAAGTAAGACCTTGGACAGAGGGGTGGCAGTGGACGTGGTATACTTGGACAGAGGGGTGGACGTGGTATACTTGGATTTTGCAAAAGCGTTTGATACAGTTCCCCACACACGGCTCATGTGTAAGGTAAAGTCTACAGGATTGGAAATATCAGTTTGTAAATGGATAGAAAACTGGCTAAAAGACGGAATTCAGAGAGTCGTGGTTAATGATTCTTACTCTGAATGGTCCAAGGTTATCAGTGGTGTACCCCAAGGTTCAGTGCTGGGACCCTTACTTTTTAATATCTTTATAAATGATATTGGGTCTGAGATCAAAAGTAACATTTCTGTCTTTGCAGATGACACCAAGCTATGCAGTGGAATAACGTCCTTACAAGATGTCGCCAATTTACAAGCCAACCTCAATGCTCTGTCTAATTGGGCGACTATGTGGCAGATGAGGTTTAATGTTGATAAATGTAAAGTTCTGCACTTGGGGGCTAAGAATATGAATGCATCATACATACTAGGGGGAGTACAACTGGGGGGATCCGTAGTGGAGAAGGATCTGGGGGTTTTGGTGGATCATAAGCTCAATAATAACATGCAATGCCAAGCTGCAGTTTCCAAAGCGAGCAAAGTCCTTTCTTGTATAAGAGAGGTATGGACTCCAGAGAGAGAGACATCATCTGTACAAATCATTAGTAAGACCTCATCTGGAATACGCAGTTCAGTTTTGGGCCCCAGTTCTCAAAAAGGATATTGGGGAACTGGAGAAAGTGCAGAGAAGGGCAACCAAACTGATAAGAGGCATGGAGGAGCTCAGCTATGAGGAGAGATTAGAGGAACTGAATTTATTCACTCTTGAGAAGAGGAGATTAAGGGGGGATATGATCAACATGTACAAATATATAAGGGGTCCATATAGGGAACTTGGTGTTCAGTTATTCACTTTACGGTCAACACAGAGAACAAGGGGGCACTCTTTACGTCTAGAAGAAAAAAGATTTCATCTCCAAATGCGGAAAGGTTTCTTCACAGTAAGAGCTGTGAAAATGTGGAACAGACTCCCTGCAGAGGTGGTTCTGGCCAGCTCAGTAGATTGCTTTAAGAAAGGCCTGGATACTTTCCTAAATGTACATAATATAACTGAGTACTAACAGTTCTAGGTAAAGTTGATCCGGGGAAAATCCGATTGCCTCTCGGGGGATCAGGAAGGAATTTTTCCCCTGCTGTAGCAAATTGGATCATGCTCTGCTGGGGTTTTTTGCCTTCCTCTGGATCAACTGTGGGTATAGAATTGGGTATATGGGATTGCACGATATTTTTTTATTTTATTTTAGTTATTTTTTTATGGTTGAACTGGATGGACTTTGTCTTTTTTCAACCTGACTAACTATGTAACTATGTAACTATGTAACTCTGCACGCTGTACTTGACACACTCCTGAACCCTGCACTTTGTATGTAGCGTAATCTGAACACTGCATGCTGTACATAACACACTCCTGAACTCTGCACTCTGTATGTAGCGTAATCCTGAACTCTGCACTCTGTATGTAGCGTAATCCTGAACTTTGTACCCTGTATGTAGCGTAATCCAAACTCTGCACGCTGTTCTTAACACACTCCTGAACCCTACATTCTGTATGTAGCGTAATATGACCTCTGCACACTGTACATAACACACTCCTGAACCCTACACTCTGTATGTAGCGTAATATGACCTCTGCACACTGTACATAACACACTCCTGAACCCTGCACTCTGTATGTAGCGTAATCTGACCTCTGCCCACTGTACATAACACACTCCTGAACTCTGCACGTAGTGTAATCCTGAACTCTATATGTAGCGTTATCGGAACTCTGTACGCTGTACTTAACACACTCCTGAACCCTGCACTCTGTATGTAGCCTATAAAGCAGCAATTATTCCAATCCTACTGAACGCTGCAAAGATACTGATTCCGAAACATTGGACGGTAAAGCAAGCCCCAATGATACAGGAATGGTTGAGGGAAGTAGACAAAATAAGAAATATGGAAGAGGCAATACATCTATATAAGGAACCTAAAAATTAAGATACTAGAATTTGGGGGGGGGGGTTGGGTAGAGTTCAGACATTCCCTGGTATACGCTTGCTATATGAGTAGTGAAAACCGAATTTAAGGAATTCTGGTGGTTTTGGCCTAAGGTGGTAGGAGGAGCAGGCCTTCCCCTTCCCCTTCCCCCCCCCCCCCCGGGGGGTGTTTCCCTTTTTTTTTTGCTTGTTTTTTTATTTTTGTTTTATTTTATCTTTTTAATTCTTCCTTTTTTTTTTTTTTTTTTTTTTTGTGTGTTCACGAGGAGGTAGCGGGTATTTGGGAAAAGAAAAGGATACCCGTGCCCCCCCTATAAACAATTAAACAAATTTAGATTTCACATAGCTAACACAGAATAAGATTTGGGAAACTGAGCACGACTGCGTATAGAACGCATAGGTGATGGGGTTTTTTTTTTTCACAGAGAGGTTAGTGGGATTAGGGGAAGAAGGGGAAACCCATGCCCCCTTATAAATAATGAAACACTTTCAGATGTCACAAAGTTCTAACCACAGAATAAGATTTGGGAAACTGAGCACGATGAGTTTAAAATGATATAGGGGGAGGGTTCCCCCCCTCTTTTTTTTTTTTTCTCTTCCCCCAACACATGTGGGGTAGTGGGAAATGGGGAAAGAGAGTAATTCCCTCGTCCCCTCAAAAACAAAATATACTGGAGGTTATAGCCATAAGAAATGGGAAATTGAGCACTTAGCACTTTAATAAAATAAGGGGGGGAGAGTGTCCCCCCCCTCCCCCCCTTTTTTTTTCCTTTTCCCTGTTTTTCTTCCCTACGGGGGGTATAGGGAAAGGCCGAGGTAATAGAGAGAAGAAAAAGTAGGACGATGCAGGATAGACCCATTGAATTGTTGTTGTTGTTGTTGTAAATGTGATGATGTGTTTATTTTAAATGTGAATTTTTTTTTCTTTTTTTTATTGTTATGATTATTGGAAATGTAATGAAAGCTGTATTTATGTAGAAAAAAATTGAATAAAACAAATTTAAAACTAACAATATAGTATTTCTTCCACGGCGTTAAAGTGTCAGCGCAGGCAAACCGCTAAATACAGCCGCCCGCCAAGCAATGCGCCAATCTGTTCAGCCCGTTTTCTAACCCAGACACCCTATAGACTGGCATAACCATCCGCTGCAGGCAAAGCAATGTAGGTTGATTGGGTAATGGAGCAGCAGATCGCCGATGAGGTCATCCCTGTGCTGTTTCCTCCAATCAGGAAGCTCCATTTATTAGATTCACAGCACTGGGAAATGCGGTATCACAATTACACGGCTGTCTTGTCCTCTCCCAGTTTGAAAGCTGTGCCAGGGGGTTATAGAGGGGCGGATCAGAGGTTGAAGGAGGAGGAGCTACTTGAAATGTAACATCTGAATTCCAGGTGTGTATATTTTGCGTAGTTACATTACGTTGGTCCCGCTTGGACCAATAGACACTCACCGGCCACTTTATTAGGTACACCTGTTCCATCGCTTGGTAACACAAATCGCTAATCAGCCAATCACATGGCAGAAACTCAATGCATTTAGACATCTAGACCGTCAAACAACTTTCATTCCCGAGACAAGGAGGTGGATGTACAATAAATAAGGACAGGAGGGGAGTTGTTGCCCGTAGCAACCAAGTTCTAAATGAACATTTTATTTAGAAGATGATGACTTGGTTGCCATAGACGACGGCTTCACCTTTCCACCAGCTTCTATAGACTTTTATTGCTTGCATAGGGGATCGGGTTTCCCAAAAAAACAGGACCAAAGTGAGGTTGTTGCCCCTAGCAACCTGTTTTTAAAAGAGGTTTGACTGGCTGCTATGGGGGACAGCTTCACCTTTCCACCAGTTTCCATCAGCCAAACCTCTTCTGTTGCTGACAAGGGGCGGGTGGCTGCACAACGAACGAGGACAGGAGGTGAGTTGTTGCCCCTAGCAACCAGATTTTTTATGAAAATGTAATTGACAAGAAAATGACTGGTTGCCATACACGACAGCTTCACTTTTCCACCAGCTTCTAAAGACTTTTATTGCTTGCATAGGAGATGGGTTTCCCAAAAGAGGGACCAGCGTGGAGCTGTTGCCCCTAGCAACCTGATTTTAAAAGAAAGTCTATTACTCTTTCGTCCATGGACCGACACAGCTTCTCTATTGACAAAGTGGGTATTATCCCTTAATTAGGAGTGACTAGGCAGAAAAACTTGTAAAAAGTGTTGCATCACACCTTCTACAGTACCGCCCAGGGGGCGGACCCTCTGGGTATACCCTCTCAGTCTGCACATCGCAGATCAGTTTTTTTCTGTCTAGCAAGGAGTAGGACATGGCTCCCTTCGGGCCCATTGGTCCGGGGAAAAAAGATATATATATATATATATTTTTTTTTTTGCTACATTTGTTGTTTCCTGCGATCTTCGATCAACTGCCGACTGGGTGGATCCTCGATCCTTGTAGTCTCCCCAGTTTCGGCCATTGAGCGTGTGCCGACCCTAGCTACGCGCTGGGTTTTCCACGACATGCCCGTCGCTCCACGGGTGGCCGGTAAGCTTACGCTCCAGGGCCTGCATCGGACCGCTCAGCTTCGGCTGACCTTACGGCCGAGTCGCAGCAGCCTGGCTGGTGAGCGTCATGCTCCAGGGCATACATATGATCGTCCCTTCTGGGTCCAATCACAGCATGCCTGGCCAACAGTCACCTTCCGTGCGCGGACGATGATCTGTTTGGAATGTCTTCCAGCAGAATACATGCAGGATAGGTAAGTAAAACTCCCCTGCCTCGGCTGGGTGATTTAGCTGGACATTCCTGGAGAGATCAAGTAAGTGGTTGTGGCCCCTTTCTTCCCTCTCTCCCTGCCTTTCCCTCCTCCCTGGGCTTCTAGCTAAAGGTTGCTGGGTGCTGGGGGTCACCTAGGGGGTCCCACTGGAGCGGGGCTGGCTGAAACTAACATTTAAAAGAAATGTAATTTTTTCTTACCTGTGTTTGTGTCCTTCCTCCTCCATGCTGTCGGTGGCCATTTTGAGGTGGTCCATGCCAAGTTTGGCCTCTTGTGACTGCCCGGTGGCCATCTTCCTGTGGTTCGGCCACACCCACTGGCCCCTATCAGCTGATCGGCGGCCATGTTTGTCCACCCTGTATGCAGATATTGCCGTTCGGCGGCCATCTTTTTGTGGGCTATGGCTGCTTGACCTCTATCTTCTGTCGGCGGCCATTTTCTTAGAGCCCACATTATCTTCCATACAGACGTTTTTGGCAACCATTTTTCGAGAGCCTCCGGCCTCTAGGGTGCATTACACTGGCGCGAAAATTCACACAGGAAGTGCTGATAAAAGAAGCAGACTGACACAGCAGCAGAAGGAAAAGCATCACAGGCGCAGCATAGCAGTACCTATCCAGGGTGGTGAGTCCTCTGGGTGACCCGGCCTCTCTGCAGCACAGGAGGGTGGCCTATTGATATCTTGCCTGGAGCCCTGTGAGTGTCAGCGTGTGGTCAGCATGGCATCTGAGCCAGATGTCTTCTCCCCTGAAACACCAGATTTAGCAGCTGGTGCCCCTGAGGTGTCTATGGACGCTATGACTGCAATCCTAGAGGCGTTTGCTGCCAGGGTGGAAGCAGCACACGGGAATACAGGGGGTAGTAAACGCCCCATCCCCTGCAAGCTTCTGGGGATAATTCTGGTGCAGAACCAGGTCCAGCTACGGCTCGGGCCCAGATTCTGACGCATCAGAGACTGCAGACCGTGACCGGACAGTGAGAATGACTCAAAGTCCAGGTCAGTACACGAGACGGCTTTGGTATCTGACCTTATTACTGCAGTGCGGGATATGCTAAAATTGGAAAATACTGCAGAAGCAGCAGAGACTCCGGTCCACTTGGGTTTCATAGACCTGCCCGCACTGCTAAGGTGTTCCCTTGTGTTTCTTTTGATAAACTCTTATACAAGGAATGGGAGAACCCACTGAGGGTCTTTACAGCCCCAAAGAGGTTTGCGGTACGGTACCCCTTTTGAGGAGAGTTTTCTGAAGAAATGGACCTCTCCCCCCTATAGTGGACCCTCCGGTGTCCAGACTTAATAGAGCCACCACAATTCCTGTAGAAGGGGCTCCTGTTTTCTAGGACCCTGTGGATAAGAAGGCTGAAGCACTCGCTTGCTACCTATACTCAGTGGTAGGCTCGGCAGTACGCCCGGCATTGGCGGGGGCCCTAGTGTCTCACACACTTACTGAATGGGCAAGATTGCTACTCCAGGGGTTAAGGAGCGAGATGCTCCTCCTGATGAGATAACATTGGCCGACCTGTTGGTCCAGGGCCTTAGGTTTGTCTGCGAGTCAGACATGAATACTATTCCCCTGCTGTCTAAAACTTCAGTTTATGCAGTAGCAATACGCCACCTGATCTGGCTAAAAGGCTGGTCTGCGGACCAGACTTCCAAGAAAGCCCTGTTGGATCTGCCTTTTAAGGGTGACAGACTTTTTGGGGCTTCTCTGGATGACATCATCAAGGATGCCACAGGAAGTAAAAGCACTTTGCTTCCCCAAATTAGCAAGGGTAAGGGGCCACGCCAAGGGCAAGGGCCCTCCTTTACTGCACACAAGTGTTTTTTTCGTCCCCCTAGGGCGACAGGGAAAAGACCCCAGGCCGATAAAGCGCCTGCCCAAGGACAAAAGTATCCCTGGTCCCGCATACCCAATAAGCCTGCGGACAAATTTGCGTCCGCATGAAGGTCCACCCCCACCCAGCTCTCGGGTGGGGAGACGTCTTCGCAAATTCGCGACTCAGTGGACAGCACTAATCTCCGACAGGTGGGTTTGCGAAGTAAATCTCCTCAGGCTACAAGATAGAGTTTCTCTCTTGTCCACCGGACAGATTCAACACCTCCAATCTCCAGCTACTACCGACCCGTCGGGAGGCCCTGTATGGGGCGGTCCAGGGTCTACTGGAACGCGGGGTAGTTATTCCAGTTCCAGAACTGGAACAGGGTTTTTACTCAAATCTGTTCATTGTGCCGAAGAAGGAGGGGGTTCGTCCAAGCTTGGATCTCAGAGCCCTCAATTGCTTTGTGAAGGTACAAAGTTTTCGGATGGAGTCGGTTCGATCTGTAGTCACGGCTCTCCATCCGGGGGACTTTCTGGCCTCCTTGGACATCAAGGACGCATACCTGCATGTCCCCATATACTCCAGACACCAGAGGTTTCTGCGATTTGCTATCGGGAAGGACCACTACCAGTTTGTGGCCCTCCCGTTGGGCCTTGCCTCAGCACCCAGGACGTTCACCAAGGTGCTCGCTCCGATTCTGGCACTTCTAAGACAGCGGGGTATCGCTATCACAGGCTACTTGGACGACCTTCTGCTGAAGGCCCCTTCAAGCT
This sequence comes from Rana muscosa, assembly GCA_029206835.1. Taxonomy (NCBI): domain Eukaryota; kingdom Metazoa; phylum Chordata; class Amphibia; order Anura; family Ranidae; genus Rana; species Rana muscosa. Next base: position 310,925,274 of record CM055124.1, on the reverse strand, counting down.
CAGAATTAGAGGTAAGCGTGTCCATTACCTGTCAGACTCTTCGAGACTATGGTTGGATACTAAACACGCAAAAGTCAGTATTGGTGCCCACTCAACGCCTAGTGTACCTGGGGTTGATTCTGGATTCCTCAGAGGCAAAGGTATTCCTCCCTGTGGAGAAGTTGCAGACCCTCCGGGCTGCAGTACGGCAGCTGACTTCCAGGAATTGGTCGTTACTCCGTTTTTGCATGCGAGTGTTGGGCCTCAGGGTAGCCTCCTTTGAGGCGGTTCCATATGCTCAATACCACACTCGAGTGTTACAGAAGGAAGTTCTGTCCAGATGGAACAGATGTCCATCATCTCTGGATTATCAAATCCGAGTGAGCCACATAGTCAGGAGATCCCTGGTATGGTGGCTGACAGCACCGGCTCTAATGGCCGGGAAGTCATTTCTTCCGGTTTACTGGATAGTGATCACGACGGACGCCAGCCTTACAGGTGGGGGGGAGTCTGGGGTGTTCAGTCGGCGCAAGGTCGCTGGACCCCAGAGGAAGCCCTCCTGCCGATCAATGTCCTGGTAATCCGGGCGATCAAATTCAAATGGTCTCAGAGGCTGCAAGGGCATCCAGTCAGGATCCAGTCAGACAACGCCACAGCAGTGGCATATGTCAATCATCAAGGAGGAACAAGAAGCTCAGCTGCAACATCGGAGATCGCTCGCATCCTGAAGTGGGCAGAGAGGAGCGTACCGGCACTGTCGGCCGTGTACATTCCGGGTGTGGAAAACTGGCAGGCGGACTACCTGAGCCGCCAGATGCTGGACCAGGGAGAAGGGTCCTTACACCCGGAGGTGTTCCAACTCCTCTGCCAAAGATGGGGCACACCAGATGTAGATCTTCTGGCTTCCCGACTCAGTCGGAAGGTATTGAGATTTGTGGCCCGGTCAAGAGACCCATGGGCAGACGCAACGGACGCGTTGGTAGCATCGTGGGGTCAGTATCGGCTAATCTATGCCTTCCCTCCCTTAAGGCTTCTTCCTCTTCTGCTCCGCAGAGTGGAGGCAGAGGGAATTCCAATGATCCTAATCGCTCCAGATTGGCCTCAGCGTCCTTGGTACGCCGATCTAGTACGTCTGGTAGCAGACGTCCCCTGGCGCCTACCACTACGGAAGGACCTGCTATCGCAAGGTCCCATATTCCATCCTGCTTTACAGTCATTGGCTTTAACGGCATGGCTGTTGAGAACCAGGTACTGAGAGATCGGGGCCTGTCAGACTCAGTAATCTCTACTATGAGAAGTGCTCGGAAACCGTCCTCTAAGAAGGTCTATCACCGCACTTGGAGGGCCTACATCTCCATGTGTGAGGAAATGAAATGGCATCCGCGTACCTATTTGGTTTCCAGAATCCTGCTGTTTTTACAGCATGGGGTGGACCAAAGGCTTGCCCTAAGTACGATTAAGGGACAGATATTTGCCCTGGCTGTCTTTTTTCAGCGACCCCTGGCGACTCACTCTCTCGTGAGTACATTTGTGCAGGGGGTCCGTCATGTGGCCCCTCCGGTCCGCCCCCCGTTACCTCCGTGGGACTTGAACCTGGTCCTCTCGGTGCTTCAGACGGCACCGTTTGAGAATATTAGAGATATTCCCCTGTTGACACTTTCTCAGAAGGTGGTCTTTTTGGTGGCTGTTACGTCAGTTAGACGAGTCTCTGAGCTGGCAGCCCTGTCCTGCAAGGCTCCCTATTTGATTTTCCACAAGGATAAGGTGGTGCTGCGGCCGCAGCCTTCCTTTCTTCCGAAGGTCGTTTCGGCTTTTCATCTCAACGAAGACATTGTACTTCCATCCTTGTGTCCTCAGCCGTCGAATCCTAAGGAGTGGGCGTTGCATTCCTTGGACGTTGTCCGAGCTTTGAGAGTATACCTATCTGCTACTTCCCTGTTCCGGAAGTCAGACTCACTGTTTGTTTTGGTGGCTGGTCCCAAGAAGGGCCAAGCAGTCTCATCGGCCACCATCTCTAGGTGGATCCGACAGATAGTAATCCAGGCTTACGCCTTAAAGGGTCAAGCGCCCCCCTTTCCTGTCACGGCGCATTCGACCAGGGCAATAGGTGCCTCTTGGGCTTTCCGACATCAAGCGTCTGTTTCCCAATTATGTAAAGCGGCGACTTGGTCGTCCGCTCACACTTTCACAAAATTCTACAAAATTGATGTAGGTGCATCTTCGGATGCCTCTTTTGGCCGCAAGGTTTTGCAAAAGGCTGTTTAGAGTTGCAGCTCCTCCGTTGGAGGAGTGCTGTTTTGTGTTTTGGGGTGAAGTTTGTTTTTATGCTGTTACCACCCCTCGTTTTTTCTCTGACACTGCTTTGGGACGTCCCACTTTGTCAATAGAGAAGCTGTGTCGGTCCATGGACGAAAGAGTAAATAGGATTTTTTACTCACCGTAAAATCCTTTTCTCTGAGTCCATGGACCGACACAGCACCCACCCCTCCTTTTAAGTTTGTACTGCTTTTTGACGAACTGATCTGCGATGTGCAGACTGAGGGGATATACCCAGAGGGTCCGCCCCCTGGGCGGGACTGTAGAAGGTGTGATGCAACACTTTTTACAAGTTTTTCTGCCTAGTCACTCCTAATTAACAGATAATACCCACTTTGTCAATAGAGAAGCTGTGTCGGTCCATGGACTCAGAGAAAAGGATTTTACGGTGAGTAAAAAATCCTATTTTTACAAGAGGATGACTGGTTGCCATGGGCGACAGCTTCACCTTTCCACCAGCTTTTACAGATTTTTATTGTTTACAAAGGGGGTTGGGTTTTCCCAAAAAGCAGGACGAACGTGAGATTGATGTCCCTAGCAACCTGATTTTTAAAAGATTTGACTGGTTGCCATGGGCGACGACTTCACCTGTTCACCGGCTTCTGTGGAAGAGCTCTCAGGAGGAGGAGGCACAATACATGAGGACAGGAGGGGCGTCGCTGCCTGTTGTTCTGTTAAACTCACAAGAAAGACACTTAACAGGTTGTCGTGGGCAACAGCTTCACCTTTCCATCATCTTCCATTAACCCAACCAGGTGAAGCGGTTGCCCCTAGCAACAAAATATTTTAAATATAATTCACAAGAAGACGCTGGACCGGTTGCCGGGGGGAATATCTTCAATGTTCCTCCGATTTCCATAAACTAGGCCACTTCTGTTAAATACAAAGACAGATGGATTTACCAAAACGGGGTCAATTTGAAGTGAAGTTGTTGCCCCTAGCAACCAGACTTTAAATATAACTCACAAGAAAGACAATTGAGGGGTTGCCATGGGCAACAGCCTTACCTTTCTATCAACTTCCATTGACCAAACCTCTTCTATTGCTGACAAAGGGGGGTGGATTTAACAATGAGAAGCCGTTGCCCTTAGCAACCTCATATTTTAAGTATAATTCACACAAAAAAAGACACTGGAGCAGTTGCCGTGGGGAACAACTTCAATGTTACACCGACTTCCTTAAAATGAGCTCTCCTATGTTAATTATGCATACAGGTGAAAGAAAATGAGGACCAAGGTGGAGTTGTTGCCCCTAGCAACCAGAAATATAACTCACAAGAAAGGTGCCTGAGGGGTTGCCATGGGCAACAGCTCCACTTTCCCACCAGCTTCCGTCTACCAAACCTCTTCCATTGCTGAAAGATAAGGGCCTGAGTGAAGTTGTCGCCCCTAGCAACCGGATTTGAACTATAACTCAGTAGCAGATGTGGGACCGGTTGCTAAAGGCAACTTCTACACCCTTCTATCACCTTCCATGAGCTTGCTGCCTTTGCTTCCATTACTGAGATGGATGGACCAGAATGAGGAACGTGGCGGAGTTGTTGCCCCTAGCAACCTGATTTTAATAAGAATTCCCTAAGAAGATGTTCACCTGGTTGCCAAGGGTAACAAGTTCTCCTTTTCACCGGCTTCCACTTACTGCTGACGCGAGGAGAGGGGGATTCACCCAACTGAGAACCAAAGTGAAGTTGTTGCCCGTAACAACCAGATATTAAATTCCTAAAAAGATTATTGACTTGGTTGCTATGGGGAACAGCTTCATTGTTACATCAGCTTCCATAAACAGGACAACACTTAATGTATGTTGTCTCCACAAGGGGAAAGGGGGTGTATATAGAATATAGACTGAAGTGCAGCTGTTGTCCCTAGCAACCAGACTTCACATTGGAATTCTGAAGAAGATGATGGGTTGGTTTCCACAGGCAGCAACTTCAAGGGCCCCAAATGAAGTTGTTGCCCCTAGCAACCAACTCACAGGAAGATGTTGGGGTGGTCGCCATGGGCAACAGCCCCATCTTTTTCACCGGCTGCCACAAGCTCACTCTCTTTGCTGGTACAGGGGGATGGCGGGTACCAAAATGTGGACAGAAAGGGAGTCGTTGCCCCTAGCAACCAGGTTTTAAATATAACTTATAAAATGAAGCTTTACTGGTTGCTATGGGCAGCATCATCATTTGTACACCAGCTTTTCACAAACCAGCCCTATTACGTTGCTGACACAGCTTCTTGTGAGTAATTAAAATCTGGTTGCTAGGGGCAACAACAACACAAGGATTGAATTTGATTTATGTATTTGAATTATATTTAAAATCTGGTTGCTAGGGGGAACAACTCCACCATGGTGCATCCATCGCTCACCCAGGAAGATGTTTGCACCAAAATGAGGACCGAAGAGGAGTGGTTGCCCCTAGCAACCAGAATTGAACTCCTAACACAAGAACATGCAAGGCAGGAATAAGAAAGTCTATTTCTGGGCAGCCGCACTCTGAAATATTCGCCTTTATTAAAATAAGAACAGCACTACAAGCCCCAGCACAACTGGACAGCAAGAGTCTTTGTGTGAGTTATAGTTAAAAGCTGGTTGCTAGGGGCAACCACTCCACTTCGGTCCTCATTTTGGTACAAACATCTTCCTGGGTGAGCGATGGATGTACCATGGTGGAGTTGTTGCCCCCTAGCAACCAGATTTTAAATAGAATTCAAATACATAAATCGAATTCAGCTCTTGTTTTGTCGTTGCCCCTAGCAACCAGCTTTGAATTACTCACAAGAAGCTGCTTTACGGGTTGGTAGGGGGGGCAACATCTTCATCTTTATACTGTACCAGCGTTCACAAACCAGCCCTCTTATGTTGCAACATGCGGACCAATGTGCAATGGTTGCCACTAGCAACCAGATTTAAATGGCTCACAACAAGACGCTTGGCTGGTTGTTATGGGCAAGAACATGGAACAATCTTCCTGTGGGTTATATTTAAAACCAGGTTGCTAGGGGCAACCACTCCACTTTGGTCCTCATTGTTGGAACAGCGGTCTCCCTGTGGAATTGTTGCCCCCCCCCCCCCCCAGTAACCACATTTTAAATACCACTCACCAGAAGATGCTTGACTGGTTGCTATGGGCAACTGCTTCCCTTGTACACTGGCCTACATAAGCCCTCATCTCTGACACGGGGGGGGGAGAGGTGGATGTACCAAAGTTAGAATAAAAATTGAGTTTGTTGCCCCTAGCAACCAGATTTGTATTATGATTCACAAGAGGATGCTGGACTGGTTGCCATGGACAACAGCTACATCTGTAAACAGGCTTCCACAAGCTCACTCTCTTTGTTGACACAGGGGTGGGTGGGGGTGGAAGTACCATTTAGAGGACAGGAAAAAGAGTTGTTGCCCCTAGCAACCAAATTTTAAACATAACGGATAAAAAGATGCTTTGGTGGTTTCTATGGGTAACGTTTTTCATCTTTCCACCAGCTTTTCACAAACTTGCCCACTTGTGTTGCTTGCACACGGGGTGGATGTACCAAAATGAGAAGTAGTTGCCACTAGCAACCAGATTTAACTCTTAACAGAAGAATATGCAAGGATCTTCTTGTGAGTTATATTTCAAATCGGGTTGCTAGGGGCAACCACTGCACTTTGGTCCATCTATTGCTACATCTGTCCGTGGAATTGTTGCCCCCAGAAAACGCATTTTAAATGTCACTCACAAGAAGAGGCTTGACTGTATCCCTTGTACATCTCTGACATGGGGGGGGAGGGGAGATGTACCAAACATAGCATAAAAGTAGAGTTGTTGCCCCTAGCAACCAGATTTTAAATATGATTTGCAAGGGACTGGTTGCCCTGGGCAACCACAGCAGATACATCTCTACACCGACTCCCCACATGCTCGCTTCCTTTCATTGCTGACACGGGGACGGGGGGGTGGAAGTACCAAAATGAAGACTAAAGTAAGGTTGTTGCCCATAGCAACTGGATTTCAACTATGATTCACAAGAGAACACTTGACTGGTCGCCATCGGCAACAGCATCGTCTTTTCACCAGCTTCCGTTATCGAGATCTCTCTTTCACTGCTGACAAAAAAAAAAGGACCAAAGTACAGTTGTTGCCCCTAGCAACCGGATTTCCATTATGATTCACAGGATGAGGTTTGGCCGGTTGCCAGGGGCAACAGTTTAAATTTTACACCAGTTTCCATTGAAAGAAAGGATGTAGTGATCTGGGGCCAAAAGTAGAGACGTTACCCCTGGCAACCAGGAGGTACTGTGATTGGTTGCTATGGGTGACCGCAAAAGCGTGTTTTCCATGTTCCAGGAATTAGGTCACAATATAATATTTTTGGGTCCTCTATCTATCATCAGTATATAGACATATCATTTGCTGTATCTCTGCTCCTAGATAATGACCAATCAGGTGTGATTGCCCAAATGATGAGCTCCTCCCACCCATAAGCCCCCAGCCAATCCGTGACAGATCCCCGCACAGAGAGACTACACTCCCCAGAACCCTCCTATCAGATAATACAAAGGCGGAGGACGCCGGGAAATGTAGTGCAGAAGCCACAGCTCAGGGTGTTCTTGGAACGCAATACGCATGCGTAGTAGGCCGGGTAGCTATCTGATTAGAACGCAGGCAGCGGGCTGAGGCACCGACTACATCTCCCAGAATCCTTCACTAGCTAAGAGATATGTGGAGGATTCTGGGAAACGTAGTCTAGCCGTCACGTGACACTCCCTTTCGACAACGACAAGACTCCTTTTCCCAGAATCCCCTCCCAGCCAACGCCAAGGGCGGAGGATGCCGGGAAATGTAGTAGGGCCCGCCCACAGCTGCTCTGCCAGCGTCTGCTTCTCGTCTCCATGGCAACCGACGCTGGACGATGGAGCAAACCAAGTGACAGCGCTGTGGAGAGGGGGGAGGCCGGCCTTTGGGATGAGGATCTCTCCATTGTGATGTGAGGAGGTTTTATAATACCGGAATACAGAGATAGAAAAAGGGAGAGTAACAGTGAGAGGGAAGTGTGAGAGGCGGGGGGGGGGGGGGTTTGGGGGGTCAGAGGGAGATAGGAGGAGGAGGTCTGCCCCCCCCCGGTGGGGGTTCATATGGTATGACCGAGAGAGGAGAGGGAAGATGGCAACTGTGAGGGGATGAATGGTGAGCTGAGGGGGGACTGATGGGGGAGATAATGGGGGATGTGGGTGGGAAATTGGGGGAGGGGAGATCCCAGATCAGGGTCACCCCTGTCAGGGGTCAGATATGGGGGTAGGGAAGGTGGATGATGGGAGTTGTAGTCCTACATAAAGTTGAGGGCTGTGCATTGGGGGAGGGGGACTGTTTGTGGGGGGCTGTGTATTGGGGAAGGGGGCCCTGTATGGGGGACTGTTTATTGGGGGAGAGGGGGTTGTGTATTGGGTAAGGAGGGCTGTATTTTGGGGGAGGGGGGCTGTGTATGGGGGAGGGGGGCTGTCTATTGGGGAGGGGGGCTCTGTATGGGGGACTGTGTATGGGGGAGGGGGCTGTGTATTGGGGAAGGAGGGCTGTGTATGGGGGGAGGGGGGCTCTGTATGGGGGACTGTGTATGGGGGAGGGGGGCTCTGTATGGGGGACTGTGTATGGGGGAGGGGGCTGTCTATTGGGGAGGGAGGCTCTGTATAGGGGACTGTTTATGGGGGGCTGTATTTTGGGGGAGGGGGCTGTGTATTCTACCAATAAACCATTTTGCATTTGCGGCGTGGTCCACCTGTGGCTCCTTTATCCTTGGGGGGGGGGCTTCTTTCTTCCTGCCCCGGGGGGTTTGTTCCAGGTATTGGGGGAGGGGGCTGTGTATTGGGGGGCTCCAATCTTTTTATCACATGCTTCCAGCACTTCATTTCCCAGGAGCCTTCGCTTTTGACACCCCCTCCCCCCCATGGGGCTTATTTACATGCCGTGCAGAGTACAGACTCGCTCACACCAGGTCCGGTTCGGGAAACGTGTACAAAATTGCGTGTTTTTCCCGCACCGTACAAAGAAATAAATAAAAAATGATCGCTGAGTTTTGTAGATGCACGGAGGTGCTGTTAATTCTTAATGGAACCTCCCCCGCGCATCTAGCTGACATACAAGCGCTTGCACCCACCAACAAAACGCACGGCACCAAGGGTAAGCCACTGACATAAATGGTCTGCCTCTGGGAGTTGCAAAAAAAGGGTTCTGTGGAATTTGGTGGAGCGTGATTTAAAGAAAATAAATAAATCATGGCGAGAAACTTTTATTTATGGAGACATCAGGGGTCTATTAGATCCTCAATATCTCCCCCCGCCCTCCAATGCAGCTAATCAAGCACATATTGTGTTGTAATAGCTGAATCCTCAGGAATGACAGCTGTGACCCCCCCCCCGGGAGTGATGTAATACACGTCACTTTTCGGGTCGTTGGTTGCAGGAGGGTCTCCCTTGGCACAATGTCTGTATGTATATCTCATACCTGATGGGTCACCAGGGAAGCTGACAATCACTGCGGCAGTCACCACTACTACAGTGATCACCGCATGCTTCCGGGTCCTGTGCTGCCCCTCTGCACACTAAACACAGGACTTTGCTCACCACTCAGCACTACCTCCATTCACAGACCGCCTTGTATTTTATTTTCTTCCAGTGAATACAAGGAATTCTCTGATTGGATGAGCTGGAGAGGATGGGCAAATGGCATCACAGTCTACCCTCGTCCAATCGGATAATGCCTTGTATTAATAAAAAAAAAAAATACAAGGTGCTCTATGAATGGCGGTAGTGCCTGGTGAGCGACCTCCTGTGATCAATGCTCTGAGGGGAAGCCACTGGAAGATGGCTGCAATCACTGTAGTAGCGCTGATTACTGCAGTGATTTCCAGCTTCCTCAGGGAGCCAGGAACCGCCGCCGCCGCTTGGTCCTGCTGTGCACTCAGAGGGGAGGAAGGAAAGGTGTATCTGTCCCTGGCAAGCACAGAGGTCAGACGTTTCTTGTAGGTGGTGATCAGGTTTCCACACATCTCAGGAGGGATTTTGCTCCTCTCTTCTTTACAGATCTTCTCTAAACCCTTTAAGGTTTCTTTGCAACTCGAGGTTTCAGCTCCCTCCATACATTTTCTATAGGATTAAGGTCTGGAGACCGGCTAGACCACTCCATGACCTTAATGTGCTTCTTCCTGAGCCACGCCTGTGTTGCCTTGGCGGTATGTTTTGGGTGATTGTCATGCTGGAAGACCCATCCAAGACCCATCTTCAGTGTTCTGGCTGAGGGAAGAAGGTTCTCATGCAAGATTTTACAATACATGGCCCCGTCCATTGGCTCCTCAATGCGGCAAAGTCGGCCTGGACCAGAGAAACGGCCCCAAAGCATCATGTTTCCCCCTCCATGTGACTGGAGGGACGGTGTTCTTGGGGTCATAGTCACCATTTTTCTTCCTCCAAACACGGCGAGTCGAGTTAATGGCAAAGAGCTGAATTTTGGTCTCATCTGACCACAGAACTTTCTTCCTCCAAACACGGCGAGTTCCCCTCCTGAGGAAGACACATGGACAGAACGTCTGAAGACTGCCAATGAACATCTAAATGATTCAGAGGAGGATTGGGAGGAAGTTCTTGGGTCAGATAACACCTAAAATTTAGCTCTTTGGCATTAACTCGACACGCCGTGTTTGGAGGAAGAAAAATGGTGACTATGACCCTAATGCCGCGTACACACAACCGTTTTTAATGACGAAAATTTTTTTTTTTTTTTAAATGGTCATTAAAAACGATCGTGTGTGGGCTACAGAGCATTTTTCACGACGTGAAAAAATTGGAACATTCTCGAATTTTTCACGTCGTTTTTCTCGTCATGAAAAACGTCCGTGTGTAGGCTTTAACGACGTGAAAAAAAATGCGCATGCTCAGAATCAAGTTATGAGACGGGAGCGCTTGTTCTGGTAAAACTAGCGTTGGTAATGGAGATAGCACATTCGTCACGCTGTAACGGACTGAAAAGCACGAGGCTGAAAAGCGCGAATCGTCTCTCACCAAGCTTTACTAACATGAAGGGTGGCGCCATCCGAATGGAACTTCCCCTTTATAGTGCCGGCGTGCGTGTTGTACGTCACCGCGCTTTACTCGAGCATTTTTTTTCCACGATAGTGTGTAGGCAAGGCAGGCTTGAGAAGAATCACATCGAGAAAAATGCCTTTTTTTTTTAAATGACATTAAAAGCGGTCGTGTGTACGCGGCATGAGAACATTATCCCTACAGTCACACGGAGGGGGAAACATGAGGCTTTGGGGCTGTTTCTCTGATAAAGGTCCAGGCCGACTTTGCCGCATTGAGGGGCCAATGGGCGGGGACATGTTTTGTAAGATCTTGGAGGAGAACCTTCTTCCCTCAGACAGAACACTGAAGATGGGTCATGGATGGGTCTTCCAGCATGACAATGACCCAAAACATACCGCCAAGGCAACAAAGGAGCGGCTCAAGAAGAAGCACATTAAGGTGATGGCGTGGCCCAGCCAGTCTCCAGATCTTAATCCTATAGAAAATGTATGGAGGGAGCTGGGACTTCGAGTTGCCAAGCGACAGCCAAGAAACCTTAAGTATTTAGAGAAGATCTGTAAAGAAGAGAGGAGCAAAATCCCTCCTGAGATGTGTGGAAACCTGATCACCATCTACAAGAAAAGTCTGACCTCTGTGCTTCCCAACAAGGGTTTCCCCACCAACTAATAAGGGGATCAAATACGATCATTATTTACCCCTCTGCATATATAATGTTTGGGGGGGTTCTAAGTCATTTTCTAGAAAAAAACAAAAATGCTGATTTTTACATTTTATGCGAGAAATGTCAGAATTGGGGGGTAAGGTGGTTAAAGTGAAAGAGCCAACTCCACATCCATATAAGGACCCGTGCTTACGGGCGTTGGGCTTGTGTTGATGACATCATATTTGAGACCCTCAGATCATTGACAGGTGTATGTGACCTGCAGGTGTCCTTCTTCTGATCCGCCTTTGACCTGCTTTGCTCCATAGACTTGTATGGGAATGCAAAATGCATTTTAGCAAGGAAAAGCCCCGTTGGGAGATACCATTATTCTCCATGACAGGTGCTCATTACCATATAAAAGAAAGGCTGTCATGCAATAATTGGCTTGTTTACATTCAGGATGTGTCAAGGACTGAAGACTGACGAGCCGAGACTGACCCTGGAAATCGGGGACAATTGGCAATTTTGTATGTTAATGAATTTCAGTCCTCAGAGAGCACTTAGTAGCCATACACTGCCTGTCACCAGCTTTCATCACACTCCATGTATCTCTATGGTGGACCCTCGCTGTGTCCTACGGGGAGCTCCAGGGTCCCCCTGACTAGGGTGACCACGTGTCCTGGATTGGCCGGGACTGTCCCGCATTTTGCAGGTCTGTCACGGGCACATTCTTTCCAGGACAATACAGTGTCCCGGAATGAAACTGACACAGCCACCCCCTAGGCCAATCTGATGCCCCCAAAAAAAGGCCGCCAAAAAAGGCCGCCACATCACCGCTTTACTCACTGACAGTACTTGTCCTGGCCGGGAATGCCTGGAGGAGCACAATCCCCGCCCCCTGCTTGTGATTGGAGAAATCATAAATCCCGCCTCTTGTGTCCAATCACTGTGCTGTGATTCGTTACAGCACAAGATGATTTTTGGCAAGGGAGGATGTCCCTGAATGGTAGTTTGGAAATGTGGTCACCCTACCCCGGACAATGGCTGATGAAGTTGGCGCTGGATTGCGGACACAGAGATGATGGATCTTCATCCCTCTTTTAAGGGCCCCTAATACTGTATCCAATCATTACAGCTCCCCAGATCCCAAGGAATCCGGGAAACATGACCTGTTAGTCTCTGAGGACTGGAGGTGGGAAATGCTGAGACATGGAGATGGTTGTCCAGTTTGATTTTCTAATTCCTCTCATGCTGTAGGAAATCAATGGAGATGTTAAAGAAAATGCAAACCTAAGCCAGTTGGACGTTCTGTTTGCTCAGTGCATTGTGTATCAGAAAAATTGATTTTTAAACATAAAATCTTCTTTTTTTTTTTCCCTTCATCCTTTGTTGCATTTCAGGGCTGCTGGTCTTCTTTATCCTCTTTGCAACCACTTCCTGTCTACATGACATTTCTCAGGGAGGGTTTCCAGGTAGTGGTGCACCGAAATTTTTCGGCCGCCGAAACATATCGGCCGAAAATGGTGCGGGGCGAAAAAAAAACAGCAGATAATGGAGCCGAAAAAGGGCGGGGGGAGATGGTTAGAGACTGGGGACATGATACAAGAGATGGTTAGAGACTGGGGACATGATACAAGAGATGGTTAGAGACTGGGGACATGATACAAGAGATGGTTAGAGACTGGGGACATGATACAAGAGATGGTTAGAGACTGGGGACATGATACAAGAGATTATTAGAGACTGGGGACATGATACAAGAGATGGCTAGAGACTGGGGACATGATACAAGAGATGGCTAGAGACTGAGGACATGATACAAGAGATGGCTAGAGACTGGGGACATGATACAAGAGATGGCTAGAGACTGGGGACAGGATACAAGAGATGGTTAGAGACTGGGGACAGGATACAAGAGATGGTTAGAGTCTGTGGACAGGATACAAGAGATGGTTAGAGACTGGGGACATGATACAAGAGATGGTTAGAGACTGGGGACATGATACAAGAGATGGTTAGAGTCTGGGGACAGGATACAAGAGATGGTTAGAGACTGGGGACATGATACAAGAGATGGTTAGAGACTGGGGACATGATACAAGAGATGGTTAGAGACTGGGGACATGATACAAGAGATGGTTAGAGACTGGGGACATGATACAAGAGATGGTTAGAGACTGGGGACATGATACAAGAGATGGTTAGACTGGGGACATGATACAAGAGATGGTTAGAGACTGGGGACATGATACAAGAGATGGTTAGAGACTGGGGACAGGATACAAGACATGGGTTGAAACTGTGTACATGATACAAGACATGGTTAGAGACTGCATACTGCATTTTTCTTGACCTTTCTTGCACTAAAGGTGTTAATAATGGCCAACAATAAATTCATATTAATTTAAATTGATGATATTAATTAAAAAGTCGAATATAATACAATTGTATATACAAAAAAAATATTTTTTAAAAACTGTCATTTTCGGTATCAGTTTCGGTTTTCGGCCTAGTGCATCGTTCATTTTTGGTTTTGACACCAAAATTTCCATTCGGTGCACCCCTATTTCCAGGTGGTGACTACAGTGACCCGATTGCGGGCACCCCGGCGGACATCGAGTCCGCGGGTCACGCGGGCACAGTCACGTACCTGTACGTTGCTTTGCGCAGTCGTGCCATTCTGCCGACATATATCGGCGTCAGCCGGTCAGCAAGTGGCTAAAGCATAATTTCACTCAAACAGTTAAGTTCTGGTGGTTTGCTCCCCCCCCCCAGCCTGTAACTGAGTTAGAGATATTTTTTGGGGGGAGGGGGGGGGAGACCAAATACTGATTTGTATCAGTACCCGCTCCAAATTTGGCAATCCTCACCTAGGAGAGGATGATGCACCCTTTCCCTGCCCCCCTCCTACTTTTTGCAGCCTTGTGGGTATATGTGACATAAGGCTACAGCACCATTCACAAAGTGCCAAGCAAGCTCACCCATACACACTGGGCTGCCAGCTGTGATTCCTCTGGAGGCCACAGCCAGCTCTCGTATCCAAGATGGCCGCATTGGGACCAGCAGCTGTAGGAAAAACCGGCTGCGGGAAGACGATGCTGGACCCCAAGCACTGGTGCTTTAGTCAACAGCTACAGTATTTGTAGCTGCTGACTTTTAAAAAAGGAAAAAAAAAAAACAACCCAAAGTTCCTCTTTAACGTAGCATACATAAGAGTAAAACTAGCCCACAAGGAGAATTAGGCGACATATTGATCATGGTATAAATTTGAGATCTTGTTGTGTCCACTTGAAAAGAGCTCTCCCCCGGGGCATTGACTTTCACTCTGCATTGTTATCTTGTTGCCCGCATTCTCCACCGTTTCCCTGATCAGCTTTCCCCCTTGACTTGTTTTGTTCGGGGTCACTTATACATAAGTGAAAACCAGCCCCCCAAGGAGTATTGGGCAGCATATTGATCATGTATGGATTTGAGATTTTTGCAGTGATGACAGATCAGCTAAGGTACCTGAGCGGAGCGGCTGTTTGTGGCCACTTGAAAACGTGTCTCCCCTGGCGTAGAGATTTTCTCTGTGCATTGTTTTCTCGTTGCCCGCATTCTCCACCATTTGCCTGATCAGCTTTTCTCCTTTTACCTGTTTTGCTCGGGGTCACTTATATGTAGCACCCTCTAGTGTGCTAGTGTAGGTAAATTTATGCTTATGACTTATGGTAAAGCTATATGAGTTACTGCAGGTCAGGCTGGATGGCTCTACAGACGCAGGTCTCTGGTACCTCCCCCTGAAACTAGAAGCTTGAAGATGCTTCAGGAAATTAGTGGGCCAAGGCTAGGAGGCCCTGATCTGCATAGTTAAGGGAGTATGACAAATCCCCAGGCAAAATGTCCTGGCAGGGTGGGTAGTTCAGCCCTTAAATATGGCAGAGCCTAGCCAGCAGGGGAGTTGGGTCGAAGATGGAGTGCTGAGGAGGCTGTCGGTGACCTAGGAGGGGACCCCTAGGTCTAGGGTGGCTATGCTTTCAGGCTGGGCTTGGACTGGCTTGGAGAAGGATCCTTTCAGCAGACGGTTTACGAAGGAATCTTGCCTAAAAGCAGCAGGGAGCACAGAGTGAGTTCAGCACACCTGGGGATTCACGAGGGAAAAGACCACCACATGTAGCCAGCTTTCAGAGGACAACGTTGTGCTTAACCATTCATCCCTTGTCCTGGGAGATCTTTGGAGAAGCCAGGTGGGCAGGCAGACAAGCAGCCAGGAGGACACACAGAGGAGAGGAGATACTTCTGCATGCAGTTTGCAACATTTTGTACCATTTTGTCAAAGGGGAGCTTCTACCTGTAGTTCTCAAGAAACATTTTGACACTGATCCTTAAAGACTGAGAGTGTTGAGGAAGGAGACCAGTCCATGATCTTTACTTTGTATAGAGGAAGGAAGCTGTCCCCAGTTGTTGTTTGCAGTCTAGTTGGGCATCCCATAACCCCTCTACCCATCCAAGCTGTTATCCCTAACGAAAACCACAAAACCAAACCCAGGTACTGATTTTCTGTGTCCAGATGCAAGTGGAACATGCATGTTTCTTGGCTGTGCAGGAATAGGGGAGCCAGTTACCAGCAGCCCTTGTGGGGGGGGGGGTGTGTAGTGCTACCTATACATAAGTGAAAACCAGCCCCCCAAGGAGTATTGGGCAGCATATTGATCATGTATGGATTTGAGATTTTTGCAGTGATGACAGATCAGCTACGGTAGCGGAGCGGCTGTTTGTGGCCACTTGAAAAAGATCTCTCCCCTGGGGTAGAGATTTTCACTGTGCATTGTTTTCTCGTTGCCCGCATTCTCCACCATTTGCCTGATCAGCTTTTCTCCTTGACCTGTTTTGCTCGGGGTCACTTATATGTAGCACCCTCTAGTGTGCTAGTGTAGGTAAATTTATGGTAAGCTATATGAGTTACTGCAGGTCAGACTGGATGGCTCTACAGAAGCAGGTCTCTGGTACCTCCCCCTGAAACTAGAAGCTTGAAGAGGGAATAGGAATAGGGGAACCAGTTACCAGCAGCCTTTGCGGGGGCGGGGGGGGGGTGTAGTGCTACCTATACATAAGTGAAAACCCGCCCGCAAGGAAAATTGGGTAGCATATTGATCGTGGTATGGATTTAAGGTCTTTGCAGCAATGGCAGATCAGAAACAGTACCTGAGTGTAGCCGCTGTTTGTGGACACTTGGAAAAAAAAAGTTTTCCCTGAGGCCGAAGTTTTCACTCTGCATTGTTCTCTTATTGCCCGCATTCTCCACCATTTGCTGCCTATTCAACTGTTCTCTTTGAATTGTTTTGCTCGGGGTCACTTAAACATCAAAGGTTCCGCTTCTACATGATGTTGTTTGTTCACATTTTTTTCAGATGGACAATGCTTTGGGAAAAAAATCTTTACCTACATCCAGGATCAGATCTGTTATGTGTGCACTTCATTTTATTATTTGTTGTAGGTGAAGGCTACGTCCGTGTTTTAGACTATGGTTCATGTTGGGCCTCATTCACACGGGTGCATAGCTCCATGCAGAGGGTCATGTTTATGTGCCTTTTCCCTGGTTAGCTGAATCACAAAAGCCAATCATTTGAAGAAACGGAGGAAGCGGCACCCTTTGTAATAAGGGGTGGGCTCACAGCAGCCATATTGTGCTTTCCCCACATGCACAGAAACGCGCTGCCTTTAGCAGACGTGCAGCAGTGCTATTAATTGTTAATGGCCCCCTCATGCACCTGCGAAACGCACGCGCCAAACCGCATGGTGCTGGTTCGGTGTGGCGCGATTTTGAAAAAGGGTCAGGAACTTTTTTTTGCAAATTTTTCACTTTTAGAGCAACCCAATGAAATGAAGAGGCTGCCCTACATGTAAAACTTGGAAAATGCACAGAAATGCACGCATGCTCCGTTCAACCTGCATGATGTGAATATAGCCTTTTTTTTTTTTTTCATTTTGGAATTGGTTCCCATGCCCTTCGATTTACAATAGCTTGCTGCAATTAACCTCTTCAGGGCCACCCGTGCGCAGAATACTGCAGACACGCGGCTGTCGCTGGCCTCTTCCGGGTACAGGGCACGTGTACGCGCCCCCGCCCGCCGACTCCCACTGTGTTTGAACACAGCAAGATTTTGCCAGCAGGTCCCAGCCAATGATTCAAGGCCAGGACCTGCTGATCGGCTGTGTCCAATCATAGTCCAGAGCCCTGTGTTGACAAACAACACAGGGCTCTGTACCAAGGGAATGATCTCTCTGTTTCTTATCTCTGCAAAGCAGGGATATGAAACAGAGATCTGTAGTAAAAAGCAGCACACATTACACATTGTTAGGCACACATTTAAACCCTTGATTACCTGAGACATTAACCCCTTTGTAGCCAGTGTTTTTAGTACAGTGATAGTGTATAGCAGTTGTCTCCAAACTGCGGTCCTTTGCTGGCTTTTATTTGGCTCTTGGGGAACTATTTTTTTTTTTATCCACTGATACCAAAAATGGGGCATAATGTCCCCCACTGACACCAATGAAGGGGCAGAATGCCTCCCAATGACACTATCAATGGGGTACAGGTCCTCCCAATGACACCAAAAATGAGGCACAATTCCTCTTAATGGCACCAACAATGGGGCCCAATGACACCAATGATGGGGCACAGTTCCTCCCAGTGACACCAACAATAGGGCCCAATGATGGGGCACAATTCCTCCCAAATACACCAACAATGGGGCACTATTCCTCCCACTGACACCAAAGATAGGGCACTGTTTATTCCCACTGACGTCGGGACCTTTTCTACTCCCAATGGCCACAGTCCCAGCCCCCCTTAAGTCTGAAGGACAGTAAACTGGCTCTTTGCTTAGAAAGTTTGGAGACCCTTGGTGTATATTTATTATCATTGATCACTGTATTAATGTCACTGGTGATGTCAGTGTCAGTTCCCTGTCAGTATCAGTTAGTGTCAGATTGCCCGCTGCACGATCACCGTCCCATTATAAGTCACTGATCTCTATCATTACTAATATAAAAAAAAAAAAAAATTCCAGTATATAGCCCATAGTCTGTAGGCGCGATAATTTTCACACAAACCATTTTTTTTTAACCAAATGTAGCAGAATTCATGTTTGGCCTAAATTTATGAAGAAATTCGATTTTTTTATTTTTTTTTTATTGGACATGTTTTATAACAGAAAGAAAATAGATTTTTTTCCCCAAATTTTTGGTCTGTTTTTGTTATTATTTAAAATATTAAAAATGCAGTGGTGATTAACCACTTCAGCCCCGGAAGAATTGGCTGCCCAATGACCGGGCCATTTTTTGCGATTCGGCACTGTGCCTCTTTAACTGACAACTGCGCGGTCATGCGATGTTGTACCCAAACTAAATTGACGTCCTTTTTTCCCCCACAAATAGAGCTTTCTTTTGGTGGTATTTGATCACCTCTGCGGTTTTTATTTTTTGCGCTAGAAACAAAAAAAGAGCAACACTTTTGAAAAAAAAAGCAATATTTTTTTTTTACTTTTTGCTATAATAAATATTCCCCCAAAAAATATAAAAAAACTAATTTTTTCCCTCAGTTTAGTCCGATACGTATTCTTCTACATATTTCTGGTAAAAAAAAAATGGAATAAGCGTATATTGATTGGTTTGCGCAAAAGTTATAGCGTCTACAAAATAGGGGATAGTTTTATGGCGTTTTTATTATTATTATTTTTTTTACTAGTAATGGCGGCGATCTGCGATTTTTATCGTGACTGCGATTATTATGACACATCGGACACTTTTGACACTATTTTGGGACCATTCATATTTATACAGCGATCAGTGCTATAAAAATGCACTTATTATTATACAGGATTTATATAGCGCCAACAGTTTGCGCAGCGCTTTACACCATCGGGGAAGACAGTACAATTACAATACAATACAGGAGGAATCAGAGGGCCCTGCTCGTTAGAGCTTACAATCTAGAAGGGAGAGATTACTGTGTAAATGACACTGGCAGTGAAGGGGTTAAACACTAGGGGGCGAGGAAGGGGTTAAGTGTGTCCTAGGGTGTGATTCTAACTGTGTGGGGGCGTGGCTACCAGTGACATGATAGTGATCGCTGCACCCGATTACAGGGGGAGCAGTAGATCAGTGTCCTGTCACTAGGCAGAACAGGGAAATGCCTTGTTTACACTTGCCTCTCCCCGTTCTGCTGCTCCTTGACACGATCGCGGGACACCGGCGGACATCGAATCCGCGGGTCCCACGGGCACAGGTACGTTGCTTTGCCTGCCCATACCGTAAATGTACGTTAGGCAGTCGGCAAGTGGTTAAACTCCACCAAAAGAAAGCTCTATTTGTGTGGAAAAAATGATATAAATGACATTTGGGTACAATGTTGTACGACCGCGCAATTACCAGTTAAAGTAGTGCAGTGATAAATAGCAAAAAAAAAATGTTCTGGTCATAAAGGGGGTAAAACCTTCTGGTTAAATAACAAGGTTCACCCCCCCCCCCCATAGACTTCAATGTGGTTCACTGCAAAGTTTACAAAACAGCCCCAGCAGATCGGCTCATCCCTACCGCGCACGTGCGGCTCCCCGCATCCGATTCACAGAACCTTCTAGCAGGCAGGGGAAGGGACTCCCAGAGTCTCTGATGCTATAAATACTTACCTGATAACATTTTTTTTTTTTTTTTTTTTTTAATGACCGCTTTAGTTCGGCTTTAATTGGAGAAATCCGATCGGTGTGCCGTTCTCCGCCAGCTGTACACTTTGGTGAACCCGTTGGGTCATTCCTACCCTGAGAACCATGATATCCAGAGCCGCCAACTGTTCCCTAATCCATTCCGGGGGGGATTAGGGGATTTATTGATGTCATCAATGTAAACAATGGACACATTACTACAGAAGGAGGCTTTGTAGCATCACGATGGACTCGGAGACCAGTCCGGAGAATTAGAAATTGTAATTATGGTGCCACATATGGCCGGACGGTATGGGATTAGAGGACAGTTGCTTGGCTCATATAGATTGGATTTACTGACTTCAAAGTGTCGCCTTGGTTTACAGATCGGCAGGACGGTTCTGGCTGAACCAATGAACACTAGTAAGCTGAAATATGCATTGGTTCTAAAAGTAATTGCGCAGCCATCTTTTATTTATTTATTTTTTAAAGTGGTTGTAAACCTCAGACATTAACCACTTAAGCCCCGGACCAATATGCAGCATAAAGACCAGGCCCCTTTTTGCGATTCGGCACTGCGTCGCTTTAACTGACACTTGCGCGGTCGAGCGACGTGGCTCCCAAACAAAATTGACGTCCTTTGTTCCCCACAAATATAGATTTATTTTGGTGGTATTTGATCACCTCTGTAGTTTTAATTTTTTGCGCTATAAACAAAAATAGAGCGACAATTTTGAAAAAAAATTCAATATTATGTAGCGGGGTCTCTTTTAAGGCCCCGGGACTACGTTACCCAGAACCCCATTCAGCCCCAGGGCGGGAGTTCCACCGCAAAGACTCATGGGAGGGCCTATTTAAGCGAGAGGTGAGGCGGAGCTCGCGCTCTTGGGACACCGCGCTTCAAGCAACCAGTCATCCTGCGCGGATCTGCTGTGGGGTAAGGCCTGAAGCCTAAGGCCTTACCTGAAGTCCGAAGAGCCTTCCACCATCCTGCGGAGCCTGGGTGGATCCTGGACCGTCGGTGTAGGACGCCAGTTGGATCGGGGACCCGATCGGTTGCAGACGCTGTGTGCGACACACACACGCGGTGGAAGTCCCAGGCTGGGATCGCGCCTGGAGTGGTGAGCGGGCACCTGCCCATATCCATAGACTGAGTTATATTCAGGCCTATAGACTGCCTAGGCCCACTGTTCGCTCACCAGTGTTTCCTTGGAGAATCCGGTAGGGGGACTTTGTTGAAGTGCCTACCCCCCCCCCCCCCCGTTTTGCATACGGCTGCTATAAGTTACCACCTATATGGATTACAATTTGGTCATTTCTTCAAGTGCACCAACGAAAGCTGGCCGGTTAAGAAACCTTCCTCCCTCAGGGAAAGGAGACTCAATTTATTCACTGTCAGGCCTGACATAGGTGGGGAGAGTTATAAAGTTTGTGTTACTGTGTCATAGGGCGCGCACGCCATAATAGCTCCGCGTGGTGGATACTGCGGGGCGCCATATTATAGTGCTGCCTCTGTTACGTTGATTGATGCAGGGTTCTGCAGGCCCATGTATGTGTTACGTGACATATTTTATGCCACCCTTTTTATAGTAAAGCTATTAATTATTTATATTCTTGCCTCAGTGTATTGTCTGCCTATTTAGGAACTGTTAAGTATCATACACCTGAGAGTGATAGGAAGTTAACCCTAGACTAACTGTGCCAGAGTGGGTCGAGTAAGATTGCCGGGGTTGGCGGTACTGTACACAGGGCCCGAGAAAACAAACCAGCGGCTCTCTTAACTGGGGGTAGCGCTACAATTATTTTTTACTTTTTGCTTTAATAAATACTACCAAAAAATATATAAAAAAACATTTTTTAGGCCGGTACGTATTCTTCTACATATTTTTGGTTAAAAAAAAATCGCAATCGGCGTTTATTGATTGGTTTGCGCAAAAGTTATAGCGTTTACAAAATAGGGGGTAGTTTTATGGCATTTTTATAATATTTTTTTTTTTTTTTACTAGTAATGGCGGCGATCAGCGATTTTTTTTTTCTTTTTTTTGTGACTGCGACATTATGGTGGACACATCGGACACTTTTGACACATTTTTGGGACTATTGTCATTTTCACAAACATCAGTGCTATAAAAATGCACGGGATACTGTGAAAATGACACTGGCAGTGAAGGGGTTAACCACTAGGGGCGCTGAAGGGGTTAAGTGTGCCTAGGGGAGTCATTACTACTGTGTGGGGGCGTGGCTACGACTGACACATCACCGATCTCCGCTCTGATTACACAGAGCGGAGATCGGTGACATTGTCAGTAGGGGAGCGGGGAGATGTTGTGTTTACACTAACATCTCCCCGCTCCGAGCCTCCGTGAGATGATCGCGGGGATCCCCGCGGCGATCGAGTCTGCGGGACCCGCGGTCAGACTCACGGGGAAGGCAGGGGGGTCGCGAGCGCGCTCAACCCGACGTCGGGCAGTTAAAGGGGACGTACAGGTACGTGATTGTGCCTGTGCGTGCCATTCTGCCAACGTATATATACAGTGCGCGGTCCTTAAGTGGTTAAATATGAACAAAACATATCCATCTTCATTGTGGGCCACATCAGCATTATGGTTGCCCTGAAAGGCCCGGTGGTATCTGTAAGACTATATACATTTATCCACCTATTTTCTCTGAGAATAGGTGCAGGAGCTCAACCACTCCCCACACCAGAGTTCAGGGGTAAGATACATATATAAAACAGAGTTCAGGGGTTAGGGGTGCCCTATTTACTAAATGCAGAGTTCAGGGGTGCGATCTGTACAGTGCGCAGAGGTCAGGGGTGCGATCCGTACAGTGTGCAGAGTTCAGGGGTGCGATCTGTACAGTGCGCAGAGGTCAGGGGTGCAATCCGTACAGAGTGCAGAGTTCGGGGGTGCGATCCGTACAGAGTGCAGAGTTCGGGGGTGCGATCCGTACAGAGTGCAGAGTTCGGGGGTGCGATCCGTACAGTGCGCAGAGTTTAGGGGTGTGCTGTGTACAGCGTGCAGGGTTTAGGGCTTCCGCCAGGTTCTGGCTAAAAAAAGGCCAGATGAAATGGCCTGGTGGGCCAGATTCGGCCATCGGGCCTTATGTGTGACACGTGCTCTATAGTGTGTACTTGTCTCAGTCCAGAGCACGAAGTGTAATTTCTGTCTGCTGCCTCCTTCCTCTGCTATCTGCATGAGTCACTTCTGACATGTTTTCCTGACACCTAGAGATAAAAAGGTGACCGGGGTGGGAGCTCCAGCACAGAGCCTGTGATTGACAGCCTCACCTCTGGTGTGCTGTTTTTAGGCGGGGGGGGGGGTGTTCCTTCCCCCCCAAATCAGCTTTCATGGTGCTTCAGAGCCGGAGCTGTAGTTTATTTTTGGCCATAGACATGCATTACAAAAAAACGTAAAAGAATGTGGGCACCCATTATGGGCATATTTTTCAAATCACACTGCATGAAGCTTGTCACCCAAGAGGAGCAGGAGCTTCTTTTGGATGACAAGCTTCACGCACTTCGATTTGCCGCCATTAAAAATAATGGCACCTGAACCTGCATTTTGCCATCGCAATTCGTCCACGATCCCAAAACGCCCGGGTGTGAATGGAGCCTAAAAGGGGCTGCAGCGCTAAATGTTAAAAAAAAAAAAAAAAAAAAAACACCTGCCCGGCACCCAGGACTGCATGTCCCGGGCGTCGGGCGATATGATTTGCACATCCCTGGGCAGGAAGTGGCTGCAAAGAGACTGAAGGAGATCAGCACTGAGAGGCAACAAAGGATAGAAATTGTAGAAACAATATTTTTTGGAAAACAGACAGTTGTGATTTCTGATGACACTCGGGGCTTTAGCAGACAATGACATTCAGTTGGGGGTTTTTATCCACTTCAGGAATACTTCACATACGGATATTCCGTCCCCGGATTGGGACAGCCGACGTGCTTTTGAAGTTAATATTTGGATTTCTCATAAAAACATATTTTTCTGTTGTTTTTAGGCGGATCTCTGAACAAAAGAAACCAAATAAAAATAAAACAAGATGTCAGAGTGGGGGGCGGTTTTCGCAGAAAGTCGGGTGATTCCACAACACCCCCAGAGATTGAAGCACGGCGCCGGGGACTCGGCCGGATATCAGATCTTCCTGGGGGCTCTGGAGTGGATTCCAAATACACAGGTGAGCTGTGACCGCTCTTCACCTGGAGGAGTCACGGGTTTTATTTCCCATCATAACATTGTGTTTCCAGGCTGTAGAGATACAATTACAAGTCAGAGGAGATATTGGTATGAAATGTACATAAAGCAGTTAGCAGAGGGGCAGAGGTGTAACTAGAACCTTCAGGGCCCCGGTGCAAGAAACCATGAAGGGGCCCCCCCTCCATGGACATCCTCCCAGAACCCTGCCCCCCACGTGCCCCCTGGGGC
Source organism: Rana muscosa (assembly GCA_029206835.1). Lineage (NCBI taxonomy): Eukaryota > Metazoa > Chordata > Amphibia > Anura > Ranidae > Rana > Rana muscosa. Next base: position 310,901,188 of record CM055124.1, on the reverse strand, counting down.
GAGCATTCAGTGTGCTCTGTGATTGCTGTGTCCTTAGGACAAAGCTGATCACAGTAAAGGACCAATCACGGCAGCCCTTTACCATGTGATCAGATGCGGCTACACTGATGGGCCCTAATGAGGCTGCACTGTGGTGGCACTGATGGGCTGCACTAATGGGCACTGATGGTCACAGATGAGGCTGCACTGATGGGCCCTGATGAGGCAGCACTGATGATGAGGCTGCACTGATGGGCCCTGATGAGGCTGCACTGATGGGCCCTGATGAGGCTGCACTGATGGGCCCTGATGAGGCTGCACTGATGGGCCCTGATGAGGCTGCACTGATGGGCCCTGATGAGGCTGCACTGATGGGCCCTGATGAGGCAGCACTGATGGGCCCTGATGAGGCAGCACTGATGGGCCCTGATGAGGCAGCACTGATGGGCCCTGATGAGGCTGCACTGATGGGCCCTGATGAGGCTGCCCTGATGAGGCTGCACTGATGGGCCCTGATGAGGCTGCACTGATGGGCCCTGATGAGGCTGCACTGATGGGCCCTGATGAGGCTGCACTGATGGGCCCTGATGAGGCAGCACTGATGGGCCCTGATTGGCTGCACTAATGGGCACTGAGGCAGCACTGATATGTGGCATCTGATATGAGGCTGACTGATATGTGGATGAGCCTATCGCTGTGCTGCTACCCCTACTTTACCCAATCACGTCCTGAATTGAGTTGCCAGCCCCAAACACGAACGCACAGCAGAAGTAATGGATCAGACGCCCTCTAGTGGATATTCTATAGGAATATATGAAGGGCTGTCATTCTGAGTTTGTTCAAATTTTTGGGGAGCGGTGAAGATTTCCCCAGATGAAGCACAGAAACCCATTTTTGTCTTTTTTTATTCCATGCAGGTCTTTCTATGTGGGGAGAGGTGATGTAATATAGTATGGTAGGGAATCTGCTGCTGAGCTCTGCATGTCCTCCTCTACGGTGATATTTACCTTTGCCGGGTAACCTAGAAACTTCTGCGGTGTATCTATGTAGCTTGATATCCTATTTATCTTCCCTACAATGCCAGTCATTGCTTTTTGTTTGATTTGGGTGTTCCAATATTTCCTAATAGCTTTGTTCTGTAAACCGATCAGCATATATCTTATCTTGTGATGTCAGTAAAGCGTGCAAATATAGACCATCTATTATAGTAAGGGCTGGTTTACACTTACGATTTGGGGGGAGGAGCTAGAACTATAAACAGGCAGTTTATCTGTATTTTTTTCTACCTTTTCCCAGCCACACCCCCTGAAGGCACCTGGATGGGGTTGCCCAAATGCCGCTTTGTCACTGCAGGAAAAAAATTATCCTCCCCGTCACGTTTCGGTGGGCAAATGCATCCCGAGATGAATAGAATAGAAGAGAATAGAGCTGCACTGCAACCGTGTAATGCACGTGGTTGTAGCACAGCTGTGCAGCGTTTGCAGGGGGTCTCAAACTGGCGACCCACCAGCTGTTGTGAAACTACAAGTCCCATCATGCCTCTGCCTGTGGGAGTCATGCTTGTTACAGTCAGCCTTGCAATGCCTCATTGGACTTGTAGGTTTGCAAAAGCTGGAGGGCCGCCAGTTTGAGACCCCTGGATTACAGGGTTAAAATAGGCAGCGTAAACACAAATGGGGGAGTAATGTCAAACATATTTCTCTAAAGCCTGTGGTGTGTGAACACACTCCAAAAACTCAGCCGGTGCAAAAAAAAGTGCACACCAAGAAGTGAACACAAAAAGTGCACATAGGGTGTACATATGGTCCTCCAAAATAGAAGGACCTTGCCCTGATCCCCCCGGGGGCGTTGGGCTCCAGACGGGGACTGGGGTACTTTCACATGGTCCATCTGGCCGAAGCCAGACAGACCCCGTTCTCTGGGAGGTCTGCTGAAACAGACCACCCCAAGTACTAGGTCGGCCCCCCCCCCGAAGGGAACCCCCATGAGAGAGGGAAAGCTAAGCCAGAAGGCCATGTCCACCCACCTCCCAAGACTTTCAGGCAGGCTCAAGTACCAACACCCTACTCATCAAATGTGAAACAAAAACGTGTACACCAACAACCTAAAAAAAAAGACATAAAAGCCCAGGTTCACACTGGGGCTGCGGGAGTGAAGCCGTGCGAGTTCAGCTGAACTCGCACGATTTCACTCCTGCCTGTCAGTCCCGATTTCGGGCCCGATTACAAAGACATCTGTGCAGGTTTCTGCACAGATGTCAATGTAAATGGCGGCCCGAAATCGCAAAAAGTAGTACAGAAACTACTTTTTGAAATCGGTGCAGCGCCGCAGATGCGATTAGGATGGTGCCATTGCCCGCAATTTGCGGCAAATATCGCCGATTTGACATGCGATTTGACATGTCAAATCGCACCAGTGTGAACCAGTCCTTCGTGACATACGTAACAAACAAACATAAAGTGGGGAATGTGTAAAACAACGGCCCTCTGGCCAGGAATTTAAATTCCTCTGGTCCCGGCCCAAGAGGCAGGTGCGGAAAAAAGTGCACGAAGTGCAGTGACCTCGGTGCCATAACTCAAAGTGAGTCTCACTGCTACTCCTTTTTTATTTATTTTTTAATTTTTTTAAAAGCCAGTGGCGTGTGAAACACACCCAAAATCTCCACCCTGTGCCAAAAAAAGTGCACACACATAAAGGACTGCCACTCCAGGGGCACATACACCACGGGCTTCTTTCAACCCCCCGGCCCACAGCAAGACCAGTGCAGCCCCATCCCTACCAAGAAGGCATAAAACTTAGAGAACTTAGGGAGAGCCCAGGAGGAAAGACTCACCCACCACTCCCACTATTCCCACCTAATTACAATCCGGGAAGTACTAGCCGCCCCCCCCCCCCCAAGGCGGGAGAAGGGGGCCAACGTTCTTTCCCAAAAAACTGACAAGGACAGGAGCCACACCAAATCTAGGCCAGAAGGCCCAGGACCCGGCCCTTCGGCCAGACCCATTGCCTCTCCATCCCTATCGGGAGGTAACCCTTCCGGCTTTCTCTAGAGAAGACCTATTAACGGCCCTCAGTTCATCGAGCAGTCCGCTTTCGGCTCTCCCCGATACTAACCGTCCAGGTTACCATTACACCACGTGGATTTGCATAGCCAACGCCACCCCTAACCTACCGCCATAGATCAGGGACAGTAGCACAGCGTCTCCACTTGGTAACTGATTTAAATTTGGACAGCTCATGCGTCAAAACATGTAGTTGCCATCATCCCTTGAAAGTTTAATTTATGTGAAAAACCTCTAATATTGGGATTATATTGGCAACGAAAACAAAATATATTCTTTTGTTTTTGTTGCCAATATAATCCCAATATTAGAGTTTTTTCACACTTGGTAAATGATAAGAACAGATACTACTACACTTGATCTTCGCCAAAAGGCCGAGAAGCAAGCACTGCTGCATTTCTTTTATTTTTTTTTAAAAGCCTGTGGCGTGTGAAACACACCCAAAAACTCCACCCGGTGCCAAAAAAAAGTTCACACACATAAAGAGCGACACAAAACGTGCAACAGGTGTTACATAATCCTCCACTAGGAAAGACCTTACCCTGATCCCCCGGGGCGTTAGGCTCCAGACGGGGACTAAGGTACTTCACTAGGTCCATCTGACCGAGACCAGACGGACCCCTTTCTCTGGAGAGAGACCCCATGAGAGCAGGCGAACCAAGCCAGAAGGCCATGTCCACCCCCTCCCAAGACATTCAGGGCTGGCCTGAGGACCCACACTCTACTAATCACACTGTGACAAAACGTGTAATACATCAAACAAAAAAATACATAAAAGTGACAAACACGGGGAATAAATAAAAAGAAAGTGGGGAGAAGGAAGTTTTTTTGGACCAGTAAGCTCCACCCGACCAGGGTGCTCCACCCTACCTAGTGCTGGCAGTTTTGGGAAATGACCACTTCAAACCAGGAAGTTCTGCCCTACCCAGTTCCAGCAGTCTTGGGACTCCAACCTACCCAGTGCTTACAGTAATGGGAAATCAAAACTTTGGACTAGGAAGCTCCGCCCCACCCAGTGCTGGCAGTCTTGGGAAATGACCACTTGGGACCAGGAAGCTTGGCCCAACCCAGTTCCAGCAGTCTTGGGAAATTACCACTTTAGACCAGGATGCTCTGCCCTACCCAGTGCTGGCAGTCTTGGGACCAGGAAGCTCCGCCCTACCCAGTGCCTTCAGTCTTGGGAAATGACCACTTCGGACCAGGAAGCTCCGCCCTACCCAGTGCCGTCAGTCTTGGGAAATGACCAGTTCGGACCAGGAAGCTCGGCCCTACCCAGTACCGGCAGTCTTGGAAAATTAACACTTCGGACCAAGAAGCTCCGCCCTACCCAGTGCCGTAAGTCTTGGGAAATTACCACTTCGGAACAGGAAGCTCTGCCCTACCCATTGCCGTTTTAGTCTTGGGAAATTAACACTTCGGACCCAGAAGCTCCACCCTACCCAGTGCTGGCAGTCTTGGGAAATGACCACTTGGGACCAGGAAGCTCCGCCCTACCCAGTGCTGGCAGTCTTGGGAAATTACCACTTGGGACCAGGAAGCTCCGCCCTACTTAGTGCCGTCAGTCTTGGGAAATGACCACTTTGGACCAGGAAGCTCCGCCCTATGCAGTGACATCCTCCATGGCCGCCCCAGGCCTGAAGATCAGACTGTGAAACTCGGGATGGGAGGGGGGGGGGGCATGTTGTGCTGGTTGTTGAAGTAATCAGTCAGCCTCAAAGCCGCCTCCCAGCACTGGAGCTCAAGAGTTGAGCAGACCAAAAAGGAACAAATAAGTGAAGTTCATTGTTGGGGGGGGGGGGGGGTTACATGTGGGAGGGGCTGTGACACAGAGCAATACATACAGACCCTGAGAAGGATGCCACAGTCTGTCCAGGCAGCTCTATATCAGAGGGGAGCACTGGGATAACGGCACACAAGAACGGAATCACGTTCCACACGTGCAGAAGATATTATAACAGCCTAATAATAGACTTTACTTTTTTGCTAATTTATGATTAATGAGTCGATATTTCAGAATTCATATTTTTTTCATGAAGTTCTGCCATCGGAACAGACAGCGATGACTCTCGCCGTAATTCAGCGCGTTATGTCTGGGGACAGAAACGCTGAAGTGGAGAACAATAGTTTGCGGGTAAATAATTCATAATAATCCCTGTTTTAGTGAAAGCAGATCGAGCGAATGAGGACGGCACCAACCAGAAATGAAGAGTCGCGTTTTGACAGGATCTGAGCGATGCGATCCTCTGTGACTTCATCAGATTAATCATTCATCAGAAGTTTATATTTGCAATTAATTGTTCTAAATCTGCACCGGAGGTCTTTTCACAGAGTGTGGATTATGTTCTTAACCCCTTCAATACCGGGCACTGTCACCCCCCCTTCCTGCCCAGGTCAAATTTCAGCTTTCAGCGCTGTCACACTTTGAATGACAATTGCGCGGTCATGCTACACTGTACCCAAATGACATTTGTATCATTTTTTTCCACATAAATATAACTTTCTTTTGGTGGTAATTAACCGCTTCAGCCTCGGAAGAATTGACCCCCTTCCTGACCAGAGCACTTTTTGCGATTCAGCACTTCGTCACTTTAACTAACAATTGCGCGGTCGTGCGATGTGGCACCCAAACAAAATTGATGTCCTTTTTTCCCCACAAATAGAGCTTTCTTTTGGAGGTATTTGATCACCTCTGCGGTTTTTATTTTTTGCGCTATAAACAAAAATAGAGCAACAATTTTGAAAAAAACACAATATTTTTTAATATTTTTTGCTATAATAAATATCCCACATTTTTTTTCAAAATGTTTTATTTTTTTCCTCAGTTGAGGCCGATACGTATTCTTCTACATATTTTTGGTAAAAAAAATCGGAATAAGTGTTTATTGATTGGTTTGCGCAAAAGTTATAGCGTCTACAAAATAGGGGATAGTTTTATGGCATTTTTATTATAATTTTTTTTACTAGTGATGGCGGCGATCTGCGATTTTTATTGTGACTGCGATATTATGGCGGACACATCAGACACTTTTGACACCATTTTGCGACCATTGAAATTTATACAGCGATCAGTGCTATCAAAATGCACTGATTACTGTGTAAATGACACTGGCAGGGAAGGGGTTAAACACTAGGGGGCGAGGAAGGGGTTAAGTGTGTCCTAGGGAGTGTTTCTAACTGTGGGGGGGGGGTGTGGGCTCCACGTGACATGACAGTTATCGCTGCTCCCGATGACAGGAAGCAGTAGATCAGTGTCCTGTCACTAGGCAGAACAGGGAAATGCCTTGTTTACATCGGCATCTCCCCGTTCTGCCTCTCCGTGACACGATCGCGGGCGGACATTGAGTCCGTGGGACCCGCGGGCACGCTCACGGATTCAAAGCAACGTACAGGTAAGTTGCTTTGTGCAGCCGTGCCATTCTGACGACGTATATGTACAGGCGGCGGTCGGCAAGTGGTTAATCACCACTGGGATTTTTATTTTTTGCTAAACAAATGAAAAAAGACCCAAATTTTGCAAAAAGGTAATTTTTTCTCCTTCACTGATGGGCAATGTCGAAGCTTTACTGATGGGCGCTGATAGGCTGCACTGATGGGTGCTGATAGGCTGCACTGATGGGCGCTGATGAGGAGGCACCAGTGGTGTATTTAGGTTTTGTGCTGCCCTAGGCCTGACTAAACTCGTGCAACCCCTAATTTAAATATCATCCACCCCTTCCTGTCAAGGTCACACCCCTTCCTGTTTAAGACTTGCCCTGAAATTTGCCACTGGGGACACTAGTTCTGAGGGCCTTGGGGGGGGGGGGGGTGGTTCCCTTAATCTTTCCTCTCACTTCCTGTTTGGCTATGGGGCGGAACATGAAGGAAAATGAACGGATGGCAAAAAAAAAATTATACAGGGGCTATAAACATTGAAACGATTTGTCTTTTATATCAAAGGAATAGACTTCTGTATGTAAATTAGGAAAGTATAACCACTTCAATACCAGGCACTTACCCCCCTTCCTTCCAGGCCAATTTTCAGCTTTCAGCGCTGTCGCTGTTTAACTGACAATTGCGCGGTCATGCTACACTGTACCCAAACAGAATTTTTATCATTTTGTTCCCACAAATGGAGCTTTCTTTTGGTGGTATTTGATCACCTCTGCGGTTTTGATGTTTTGCTAAACAAATAAAAAAAGACCAAGAATAAAAAAAAAAAAAAAAATAGTTTTTCTTTTGTTTCCGTTATAACTGATGAGGTGGCACCAATGAGGTGACACTGATGGGCACTGACAGGCGGGACTGATGGGCACTGATATGCAGCACTAATGGGCATTGATAGGTGGCACTCATGGGTGGCACTGGTGGGCACTGGTAGGTGACACTGGTGGGAACTAAAAGGCTGCACTGATGGGTACTTATGAGTGGCACTGATAGGCGGCACTGCTGGGCACTAGAGAGGAATAAAAACGATTCAAGGGATCTAACCTGTTCACACTCCACCAAAAATGGACGCTTTTGTTATGGATGCTGCCAAAAAATAATCCTTCAATAGTCTCTATATTTTTAAAAAAAATTACAGAAAGAAAACAAAAACAGAACACTCCGCTCACACTCTACTAAAAATGGACGCTTTCTTCTATTCTGCTGCCGAAAAAATGTTTCAATCGTTTTACACTTATGCCGTGTACACACGATGGGATTTCCTATGGATTGTAATCCGATGGATTTTTCCATCAGAAAAAATGATGAAGCTGACTTCCATCAGTCTTGCCTACACACCATCAGTCAAAAATGCGACCGTCCCAAACGCCGTGACGTAAAACACTCCGACGAGCCAAGAAAAATGAAGTTCAATGCTTCTGAGCATGCGTCGACTTCATTCTGAGCATGCGTGGGTTTTTTATCCGATGGAGTTCCCCACAGACGATCGGAATTTGCTATCGTTTTTTTTTTCCCATCGGATAAATTTAAAACGTGTTATTTTTTCTCACCGATGGAAAAAAGACCGATGGTTTTCATCTGTAAAACCGATCGTGTGTACACGGCTTTAGAAAACAAAAAACAGTTCAATCTAAAATTTAAATTTACCCAAAGATATAAAAAAAAAACGTACAAAATGAACATCTTAATCCAAAAAATATGTTTGGCCACCACTAGGAGAATAGAAGTGTTTGTGATATTGGAAGATGAGAGAAATAAAAGCGGGAAATAATTCACACAACAAAAGGGCTCCTTTTATGAAGTTTCATTTTATATGGGATTTTTGCATTGATTTCCAAACAACATTTGCAGATCTTGTGTGTCTGTACTGCTTGGACCTCACACCAATGTTTCTCCATTTAAAAAATAAAAATTCCGGTCAATGCACACTTTAACCACTTCAGCCCCGGACCATTTGGCTGGCCAAAGACCAGGGCCACTTTTTGCGATTCAGCACTGCGTCGCTTTAACTGACGATTGCGCGGTCGTGCCACGCAGGTCCCAAACTAAATTTACGTCCTTTTTTTCCCACAAATAGAGCTTTCTTTTGGTGGTATTTGATCACCTCTGCGGTTTTTATTTTTTGCGCTATAAACAAAAATAGAGCGACAATTTTGAAAAAAAAATCAATATTTTTTTACTTTTTGCTATAATAAATATCCCCAATTTTTTTTTTAAAAAAAGCAAATTTTTCCTCAGTTTAGGCCGATACGTATTTTTGGTAAAAAAAATCGCGTTTATTGATTGGTTTGCGCAAAAATGATAGCGTCTACAAAATAGGGGATAGTTTTATGGCATTTTTATAAATATATATATATATATTTTTTAATAGTAATGTCGGCGATCAGCGATTTTTTTTTTTTATCGTAACTGCAATATTATGGCGGACACATTTGGCGCTATTTTGGGACCATTGTCATTTTTACAGCGATCAGTGCTATAATATGCACTGATTACTGTGAAAATGACACTGGCAGTGAAGGGGTTAACCTGTAGGGGGCGCTAAAAGGGTTAAGTGTGACCTAGGGAGTGATTCTAATTGTTAAGGGGCGTGGCTTACTGTGACACGTCCCTGATCGCTGTTCCCGATGACAGGGAACAGACAATCAGTGACAGTGTCACTAGGAAGAACGGGGAGATGTTGTGTTTACACTGACATCTCCCTGTTCTTCTTCAGCTCTGTGACCCGATCGCGGGACACCGGCAGACATTGAGTCCGCGGGTCCGGCGGGCACGGTCACGAAGCTTGCAACAGGGTCGCGAGCGCCGTGCGCGACTACTTAAAGGGGACGTATATATACGCCCATCTGCGCAGCCCTGCCATTCTGTCAACGTAAATACTCGTGCGGCGGTCGGCAAGCGGTTAAAATTATGCAAAATCTCGAGGCACCACATTCTAAAATGTGAAAAACAAAGCCAATAGTTTTCTATAACACGGCAACATTCACACACATGGGATGCCCAATGTTACAGGTGATGTATTTTTTCCGAAGCAAATACACATTTGCACATTGGTACTGACTAGTACACCGATGTTTCTCTTCTCCCTCAGTTTTCCTCCATCTCTCAGCTAATAGGACCCCAGTGCTGACCGAGGCGGGCAGGGGAGGGATAAACAAGGATGCTGTGCATGTATTGGACGCCCTCTTTTTATTTGATGACATAATTGGTTGTTAGGACGCTGGCGGCCAGGGCTGGGGCAAGGATTTTTGACACCCTAGGCGAAACCTCATTTTGCCGCCCCCCTTGGCTTCACCCCCTTTGTCCTGTCCATGTATACCCCACCTTTTGAATCAAGCACCCATCAAATGCAGCCTCGCCAGCGCCCATCAATGCAGTCTCACCAGCGCCCATCAATGCAGCCTCACCAGCGCCCATCAATGCAGCCTCACCAGCGCCCATCAATGCAGCCTCACCAGCGCCCATCAATGCAGCCTCACCAGCGCCCATCAATGCAGCCTCACCAGCGCCCATCAATGCAGCCTCACCAGCGCCCATCAATGCAGCCTCACCAGCGCCCATCCATGCAGCCTCACCAGCGCCCATCCATGCAGCCTCACCAGCGCCCATCCATGCAGCCTCACCAGCGCCCATCAATGCAGCCTCCTCAGCGCCCATTAATGCAGCCTCACCAGCGCCCATCAATGCAGGTTTAGTTGCTTGCTGCAGAGAGAAGAGAGTAGGAACACCAGTGGCTGGGCGCCCTAGGCAGCAGTGCGCCCTAGGCGCTGCCTAGTTTGCCTAGTGGTGGCACCGGCCCTGCCGGCGGCTGGAAGGCTGTAATGGTGCACAATGAAAACCTAGGGCTTTGTGTAACTAAAAGGCAGGCTTGATCCACCCACTTGCTTGTATACAGATTTGGGGCAATGTTTAGGCTTTTGCCTAGGCCCACCTGAAGACACCCCAGGGTGCACCCTGGTTAAAAAAATAAAAAATAAAATAAAAAAGCCATTCAAATGTAAATATACCAAATTTTTATTGTGTGGTTATGAAAGTATAATTATGGACCTAGACACATTTTTTCCTTTTCCAACTATATAAACTCTGATTAAACCAAGAGTCATTTGGTGAAATCAATTGGCCAGAAGTGAAGATCTGGTGAGCCTCTCGCCCATTCGCTGACACACTTTTGACCAAGAGATTCCAAGCCTGCCCACCACGGCAAGGTAGACTCTTCTAGGGCAGGACCTACACTAAACTACACTAAGCTACCCTACTGGATGCTAGTCATCATTCTTCTAATGTTGGATGTGTGTTTGTAGTACAGGCCTCATCCTGTAATCTGTGTGTGTGATCTACTCTCTCCTAATTTGTCTGTGTGTGTGTGTGTGTGCATCTCTCTAAAGCATGGAGCGGTCAGTTTATGTACATCTGGACGTCCTCTGTTGGTTGTAGGTCAGTGGATGGCAGTCATTGTATGTTGACCAGTGTGTGTCAGTAAATAAATGTTAGTCCTGTTTTTCCTGGGCATGAAGCCAAACTCCTCTACAACCTGGAGTTCATCTTGCCTTCAATCAAAAAATCTCGGTCCTCCTGATTTGAGGAAGAAGGAATCGCATGCTCTGTCCATCTGTACTGTGCAGACACCTTCAGCCTAAAGATCTCCTCCTTCCTTTCAGATGGAAATGGTTTTGAAATCTCTGGGTTGTTATTTGGTTTAAAGGGGTTGTAAAGGTTCGTGTTTTTTCACCCTAATGCATCCTATGCATCATCCTATGCATTAAGGTGAAAAAACACCTGGCAATCACGGGCCCCCCGAGCCCCCCTGTTTTACCTGAGCCAGTTCACGTGCTGTGCTCGCCCCCTCCGGCATCCTCTTCTCCAGGGAGTCCCGGCGTTGATTGGATAGATTTATAGCAGCGCAGCCATTGGCTTCCACTGCTGTCAATCAAATCCAATGATGTGGCATGTAGGACTCCTCACTGGGTGCGATGTGTGAGAGCACACACATTACATTCATTGAGAACGTCCCACTAAGTGGAGCTCACTGCTAGACCCCGGGACTTGCTTGACAGCCCGGGACAGTCCCGTGGAATCCGGGACGGTTGGGAGTGTTGGGTATGTGTCACTTCCGGTCCAGGCTGGAAGTTTTTTGTTTTTTTTCTTAAAGCCGAAGATTAAAAAAAAAAACTTTTTTTTTTTTTTTGTTGATCTTTTGCTTTTAAAGGTAAAGAAGAGGAGATTTGGGGACTTATAGACCCCAGATCTCTACATAAAGAGGACCTGTCATCCTTATTTCTATTACAAGGGATGTTTACTTTCCTTGTAATAGGCAATAAAAGTGATCTAAAAAAAAAAAAGTGAAAGGAACAGTGTAAAAATTAAAATAGTTAAATAAATAAGATTTGTATTTATTTTTTAAAGCGCCCACATCCCTCCGTGCTTGCGTTCAGAAGCAAATGCATACATAAGTCTCGGACACATATGTAAACAGTGTTTGTACCACACATGTGAGGTATCGCCGCGATCGTTGGAGCGAGAGCAATAATTCTAGCACTAGACCTCCTCTGTGACTCTAAACAGGTAACCTGTAAAGATGTTTAAAACGCCACTCTGCTGGGTGTTCTCAGATTCAGGAGGCTTTAGATAGTACAACCCTACTGCCCTCCTACCACAGACCCCACCCCAGCACAACCCCCCCATCCCCACTATGTGTCCCAGGTCTTTGTGTGGAGGTGATGGAGGCCAGAAAACATCCATTCGCTGATCTCCCCTACTAAAGTAAGAACCAGAAACCAGGATTTGAGGAGGATTTCTGTTTCTGCTGTCACTTTCCCTGGCCGCTGTTGCTGTCGCTTCTCCAAGTGTAGTCTCTGTTCTTATCAGTGTCCAGTAGGGGGGGGGGGGGGCGCTGTGCTGCTTTTCTGGCCTTTTTTGGCAGCAGTGGCTGGCTGTATAGTGCCCCTGCTGGTGTGGTGGAGACTCTGAAGGCTAGTACCAGCTGGAACAGAAACTGGGGAGTAGTTCCTCCAGGAAAACTGGAGGTGGTCCCAGTGCCTCCTGATTTGAATGGTCCTATCTTGACCAAATTTTCCTTCTGAGCATAAATCCCCCCCTTCTAGCACAAATCCCCCCCCCCCCCCGCCCAAAATTTTCCTATGATCAAAAAGGCCCCCCCAGCACAAATCCGCTCAAATTCCCCTTCATAGGACGACAGGAGGTCATCTGACCATTAAACTTTTATGAGTTGGTTGGACATGCCATGGCCAACCCACCGGTCCAATCCTAATGATTTGTTTCTTTTCCTTCACAGGGAACCTCAGAGGGAAATGCCGACACTCAGTATCAGGTCCGACTTTCTCTGTTTGATTTTCCTTACCACCATTTCTTTGGAAGGACTTGGAAAAGTTTAGAGAAGCCACTGAAAGCCGTCACGGGTCAGACATCAAAAGTTTTCTTTAATGAGGTGAGAGAATAGAACGACAGAAGTTGTGTGCAAACCAAAGGATCACCAAAGTGATAGCAGAGACCCTTCTATAGGCACCATTAGGAGTGAGACCCTTCTATAGGCACCATTAGGAGTGAGACCCTTCTATAGGCACCATTAGGAGCGAGACCCTTCTATAGGCACCATTAGGAGCGAGACCCTTCTATAGGCACCATTAGGAGCGAGACCCTTCTTTAGGCACCATTAGTAGCGAGACCCTTCTATAGGCACCATTAGGAGTGAAACTCATCCAGGAGTTCCGTGTCACCTTCTGTGGTTGTGGTCGGTTTGAATAAGGCTCTTCCATGTCCACATTCCCTCCATGGACTGTCCATTTTGTTTCTGATAGCTGAGTAGTCAGTGTGGGCAAGTTGAAGTTAGAGGGGCTTGTGCAGCGCATAGGCAATCCAAAGCGGCATCACAGAGGTGAATGGTGGACCCTGAGGAATAGGGAACATGGAGGTCTCAGCTGAGAACCAGACTCTGCTCCTTCATTCAGCCAGCAATGACTTAGAAGCTCAGCTCCCTTTTGCTTTACCCTACCAGCAGTAGTTCAGTAGTTTAACTTAACCTGCCTCCCCCTCCTGCAGATTACCTTGCTCCCTTCCCTAGCAGGGACTTAGGAGCTCAGGTCACCCTGCTCCTCCTCCTAACAGGGATTTAGAAGCTTAGCTTACCTTGCTCCATTTTCTAGCAGGGACTTGGAAGCTCAGCTTACGTTGCTTCCCCTGCTTGCAGGGACTCGGCAGCGCAGCTCCCCCTATCAGCAATGACTCAGCAGATCCCGAGTCCCTGCTAGGAGGAGCAGGAAGGTAAGCTGAGCTTCCAAGTCCCTGCTAGGACGAGGAGCAGGGTGTCCTGGGCTCCCAAGTGCCTGCCTGTTAGGAGGTAAAGCAAGGCAAGCTAAGATCCCAGGTCCAGCTTACTTTGCTCCTCCTCCTAGCAGGGACTTGGGAGCTGCTGAGTCATTACTGATAGGGGAGAAGGGTGAGCTTCACTGCATAGTCCCTGCTAGCAGAGGAGAGCAAGGTAAGACGAGCCCTGGGTCTCTGCTAGGAGGAGGAGCAGGGTTCTGATGAGAGCTCAACTTACCTTGCTACCCTCCTAGCAGGGACTTGGAGGCTCAGCTCACCTTGTTCCCCTTCCTAGCTGGGACTTGGAGGCTCAGCTCACCTTGCTCCCTTTCCCATCGGGGGCTTAGGAGCTCAGCTTGCCTTGCTTCCCTTCCTAGCTGGTACTCGGCAGCTCAGCTTACCCCACCCTGCTCTTCTTCCCAGCAGTGACTCTGCATTAGCGATTAGAAGGGTGAAAAGGTGCAAACAGAGAGCATGAGGAAGGAGTGAGCTGAGCTGCCAGAGAGAATGCCTCGGATCACTTCAGTGATTTTGCTGTTAACTTTGAGGATTAATTGCTCCATAGTGACAGAGGCTAGTGGGTGATTGTTCAGACCACCATAGAAACAGATGGCAGCTTTTCTGCTGCAAGGTTGGAAAAAGTTACACTCACTCAGGCTAATGAAAGGAGGAAGGATAATGGGGGTTCTGATACTAATGAGACTTTAAAGTGTGGAATATAACAGTAAAGTACAATTTAGCTTTATAGAACATAACATTCAATGCCATCTGAGCGCGCCGTTCATCATTATAGTCACTAGAGGGCAGTCACGCTCCATGCATTGCAGTGTGGCTTTTATGGATGAATTGATGATACATCTTCCCAATCATTGCATTGTCACCCATCTAGCTATAGGCTGAGGGCAAACATATGTATGTGTAGGTACTGTATGTATAAATAAATACAAATATATACAATAAAAATGTATATACAGTGTGTATGTATACGTGTGTGTATATACATATATATAATTGTTTGGTTGTTCTAAGTAATTTTCTAAGACCCCTTTCACACTGGGGCATTTTTCAGGCGCTTTGGCGTTAAAAAAAGTGCCTCAATGGGAAGGGGCGCTTTTGTATTCACCGCTCCTAAAGCGCTGCAAAGAAGCTGCTTGCAGGACTTTTTTTGATGCCCTGCCAGCGCAGCGCCTCAGTGTGACAGCACTCGGACTTTCACATTGAGATTGCAGATGAGGCTTCTTTCAGGCGCTTTACGCTTTTTTTTTAACGCCAAAGTGCCTGAAAAATGCCCCAGTGTGAAAGAGGTCTTAGGCCCCTTTCACACTGGGGCGGGAGGTGCAGTGGCGGTAAAACACCGCGATTTTTAGCGACGCTTTACTGTCGGAAATGCGGCGGTATTCGGCCTCTAGCGGTGCGGTTTTACCCCCCCCCCCGCGCTAGCAGTCAAAAAAGGGTTAAACCTATATTAAGGCTTACCTGTAGGTGATCGAAATATCTCCTAAACCTCCACGGTTTAGGAGATATTTACAAAAGATGCGGGCGCCGATGTCTACGGCGCATGCGCCATAGACAACGGCGCAGGCGCACTTTAGAAGCCTTTAGAAACGACGATCGTGCTGTTTCTAAAGGAGAGCGTGCCGTGACTGGCGGCTCCCACGCGCATGAGCGGGAGTTGACGTCCTCGCGGCTCCGGCCAATCACTGCGCCGGAGCCGCGATTCTCCGAAAGGAAGATGGACGCTTCGTGGAACAGGGGACAGCGGTGACATCGCAGGCTTCGGTTTCAGGCAAGTGACACATAATGGGATATTATTCGATGCATACTAGCCCATTATGCTTTACCCTTGCAGGGAAACAAAGAGGAAGTAAAACCCAACAGGGTTTACTTCCTCTTCAAGACGTAGGCTCCTGTATAGAAAAACGAGTCGCATGCGGTGTGATTTTGGACCATTCTTCCACACAAACATCAGATCTTTAAGGTTCCGGGGGCCTCTTCTATGAACTCTGATCTTTAGTTCTTTCCAGAGATTTTCTATTGGATACAAGTCATGTGATTGGCTGGGCCATTCTAGCAGCTTTATTTTCTTTCTCCTTGGCTTTGTGTTTGAGATGATTGTCCTCCTGAGATCTCCTCCCTCGGTTTATCTTCATCATCCTAGTAGATGGCCGCAGTTTTTTTATCACCATTCATCCTTTCCTTCAATGATATGAAGTTTGTCAGTCCCGTATGCTGAACAACAGCCCCGCCCTCACCATGATGTTTACCACCTCACTGTTGGTATTGGGGGTGTTTTTGGGGTGATGTGCCATGTGACCTCCAAACATGGTGTGTATTATGGCCTCCAAAGTGTTCCATTTTGGTCCCATCTTAGCAGACTATATTCTCCCCGTATTTCACAGGCTTGTCTAACTGTTGGGCAGCAAACTTTAACCGAGCTTCACCATGCATTTTCTTCAGCAATGGAGTGTTGCGTGGTGAGCGTACATACAGGCCGTGGCGGGGGAGTGCATTACTTATTGTGTGTCTACTAAATCCAGGTCTTTCTGAAGCTCATATTGATGAATTGGTGGTATGCCCACCATTAGAATACCACCCTGCATCCACCCACTTCTAAGGACGGGCATTCATACACCATTCTTTTTTTTTTTCTTTCGTTCAGCCCATGGGCTGAATGAAAAATATAGAATCAGATTCCTCCATTCACATTGATTGATGTGGATGAAGAAATCTCTGCCAAGAAAAGTAAATAAAAATATATGCCGAAGCATAGGGGCAATCCGCCCCTAATGTCCACCCCTGCCCCTCTGCTTCGGCATATATGATTTTTTTTTGTAATGTGTTTTTTTTTAATGCATGGGTTACATAAAAAAAAAAAGAGAACCTAACAGATTCCTCCATTAATATTGATCAATTGGTGGTATGCCCCCTACTAGAATACCACCCTGCATCCACCCACTTCTAATGACGGGCATACATGCACCATTCTTTTTTTTTTTCGTTCAGCCCATGGGCTGAACAAAAAAAGAAGGATCAAACAGATACCTCCATTCACATTGATCGATGTGGATGAAGAAATCTCTGCCAAAAAAAGTAAGTAAAAATATATGCCAAAGCATATGGGGCAATCCGCCCCTAATGTCCACCCACCCCTGCCCCTCTGCTTCGGCATATATGCTCTTTTTTTGAACTGTGGTGGTGAAATCGCCTCCTACAGCGCTGGAGTTACGGGTTTACGTATCGTGAGA
The DNA here is from genome assembly GCA_029206835.1 of Rana muscosa. Taxonomy (NCBI): domain Eukaryota; kingdom Metazoa; phylum Chordata; class Amphibia; order Anura; family Ranidae; genus Rana; species Rana muscosa. The sequence continues at coordinate 310,884,159 of CM055124.1, read as the reverse complement.
GCAAACACTGTTGCTGTCAAAATAAACAAATGAGTGCTGCAGCTGAATGGCGAACCATCAAAGCAAACAATAATTAACAATAAAACACAGTAACAGTACAGTAAAACAGTAAAATGACACTTTGAAAGCAAATACAATAAAACATTACAGTATAGCATGAAATGCCGTAAAACTGTAAGGCCTCGTACACACGACCGATTTTCTCGGCAAGAACCAGCAAGAAACTTGCTGGCAGAGATGTCTTGCCGAGTAAATCGGTCGTGTGTACGTGGCTATCGGGTTTCTCGTCGAGAAAACCGACAAGAAACCTCGACGAGAAAATAGAGAACCTGCTCTCTATTTTCTCGTTGAGATTCTCCTCGGCATGTTTCTCGACGAGAAAAGTGAGTGTGTGTACACTTGCCTGTCCTCCCGGAAGCCCGCGCATGTTCGAAATGAATTCGACGCATGCGCGGTAGCTTCCTAGGCATACGTAGGGTATACCAAGATGGCGGCGACGGCATCGAATGTGAGGAGCGCATGCTCGTCGTAGTCGATGACGTCACCGCGTACGCTCCATTCAAAGAACCGCGGGTTCTTTGAAACGAGCGTGTGTACACTCGGCCGGGACAAGTTTCTTGTCCAAGAATCTCGTCGAAAAAAACGACATGTTTTTTTCAACGAGAATCTCGGCCGTGTGTACGAGGCTTTAGAACTATAAAATGACAACTATTTTGGGCTTTTTTTTAATGTTATTTTTTCTTCTTTTTTTTTTTTTTTTTTTTTACACTTTTATTTGTAACTGTAAGGGTTCCAGGTTAGGGTCTCTCAAAATGTGATGGTCATCTAACATCTTTTGAGACCCTGTGTAAGTGTGCCCTATGACTGTGCTGTACCCTACGCTAAGACAAGTGACACCAATGCAGTGATCAGAAAATAGATCTATGCACTATACTAATGACACTGTGACAGGGGGTGAAAGGATTAACTGGGGGTTAAACCTTTTATTAGGTTTCGGGTACCCCCCCATATATTCCCTAATAAAAGGTTTAACCCCCAGTTAACCCTTTCACCCCCTGTCACAGTGTCATTAGTATAGTGCACAGATCTATTTTCTGATCACTGCATTGGTGTCACTTGTGACACTAAATGGCGTTAGGGCAGTTAGTGGTAGTTAGTAGTAGGCCCAGATAGGTTTTGGATACCCCCCATATATTCCCTATCTGGGCCTACTACTAACTACCACTAGCTGCCCTAACGCCATTTAGTGTCGCAAGTGACACCAATGCAGTGATCAGTGAAAAAATTGGCAACTGCACTTGGCGACACTGTGACAGGGAGTGAAAGGGTTAACTGGGGGGCGATTAAAAGTGTGCCTACGTGTCCTGGTGTCAGTGTAGTGTTGGTGTACTCACAGTAGATGTTTTCTCCTCGCTCACTGGAACCTGAAAAGGGCTCCACGAGGGGAGATGACATCACTTCCTCTGCTTGTGTTTGCATTACACAGGCAGAGGAGGCTTTTAATTTCGCCAGAGCCGATTGGCAGGTCCAGGCCAATGATGATTGGCGCGAGCGACGTACAGGTACGTCAGTTTTGCGCCGCCGGGCTGCCCTGCCGCAGTATATGTGTGCGGTGGGCGGTCCGGAACTGGTTAATTTGCACAGACAAGGGGCAGGATTGCTTTCTTATTACTGATAGATTTTCAGCTGGTGTCTTGGCTTTCTATGTCTTTTTGCACCTCCCTTTCTTCGTGTGTCCAATACTTTTCCCTGTGTCATTCCATTTTATTACATAGTTAGTCAGGTTGAAAAAAAAGACACAAGTCCATCCAGTTCAACCATAAAAATAAATACATAAATAAATAAAATAAATAATATCATACAATCCCATATACCTAATTCTATACCCACAGTTGATCCAGAGGAAGGCGAAAAACCCCAGCAGAGCATGATCCGAATTGCTACAGCTGGGGAAAAAATTCCTTCCTGATCCCCCGAGAGGCAATCGGATTTTCCCTGGATCAACTTTAGCTATAAATGTATAGTTATAGCTTCCTGAATCATAGTCACTGGTCTCAGTCATTGTTGGTGGAGACATCCTGGGGCCCTCAGTGCCAGTGACTGAAGGGGTTGTGCTATCCCCTCTGCAACCGCCCGTGGTTGCTTCAGTTGTTCGGTCTTTAGGCGATAACAGACCCCGAGGAGGGTTGTATCACAAAAAAGTCTGAAAGTTCTTCCTCCTCTTCTTGTATTTTCGTCTCTGCGAGTCCTTCTGTTATCCCTAAGAGTCCTTCTTCTATCCTCTTTAGACGGTCCCTCTCTCTTGGTCTGTCCACGCAGTACCAAGATCTGTGGAGATAAAGAAAGAAATGTTATAAGAATGAGTCCATAAACCAGCAGAAATTTTCAGAATTAATATCTGAAGAAGTCTAAATCTGTGTTTGATAGAAAACAAATAGTCACACGCCATCACCCCATTTGTTACTGTTACCAGCAGCCTCGGTTTATTCACCCCTCCCCCATAGAAGAAATGTTAGAGGTGTGTTAATCTCATTATGGGGGCTTGTGCTGCTAAACCCCGAGCAATGCACACAGAAAACCCACCGCCTCGGTCTGATCCACTGCCTGTCTGCAGGTAAATATTAGGGAGGTGGGAGCTCAGTGACAGTGGGTGATAACATGAAAACCTGTAATGTAGAAATTAGAGAAAACCTATGAAGAATGTAAAATGACTTACCCAACGAAGCATCCTGTTGTACTGACGATGATCAATATTAGAAGAAGTAGTCCAACTACTAATAGAACGTGGTAATTTATCTTCATTTGAGAGAACATGTTGATTAATTTCACACCGAGAGGGATGAGTGAGAATCCTGAAATATAGGTCCTGGTCTCAGTCGTCGTCGGTGAAGACATCCTGAAGCCCTCGGTGGCAGTGACTGAAGGGGTTGTGCTATGTGTATCTAGGCTTCCCGAAACATGGTCCCTGGTCTCAGTCATTGGTGGAAGCATCCTGGAGCCCTCTGTGTCATCGACTGAATGGGTTGCGCCATCTTTGTCTAGGCTTCCCAAATCGTAGTCACTGGTCTCAGTCATTGGTGGAAGCATCCTGAAGCCTTCAGTGTCAGTGACTAAATGGGTTGCGCCATCTTTGTCTAGGCTTCCCGAATTGTAGTCACTGGTCTCAGTCATTGTTGGCGAAGACACACTGGGTCCCTCTGTGCCAGTGACTGAAGGGATTGTGCTATCTATGTCTAGACTTTCCAAATCATAATAAACATAGTCACTGGTCTTAGTCACTGTTGGTTGAGACATCCCAGCGGTCTCAGTACCAGTGACTGAAGGGATCGCACTATCTGTATCTAGGCTTCCCGATTCGTAGTAAGCAAAGTCCCTGGTCTTAGTCACTGTTGGTTGAGACATCCTAGCGCTCTCAGTGCCAGTGGCTGAAGGTGTCGCACTATCTGTATCCAGGCTTCCCGAATCGTAGTAAACAAAGTCCCTGGTCTTAGTCACTGTTGGTGTAAACATCCCAGCGGTCTCCGTGCCAGTGACTGAAGGGGTCGCACTATCTGTATCCAGGCTTCCCGTATCGTAGTAAGCATAGTCACTGGTCTTAGTCACTGTTGCTTGAGACATCCTAGCGGTCTCAGTGCCAGTGACTGAAGGGGTCGCACTAACTGTATCTAGGCTTCCCGTATCGTGGTAAGCATAGTTACTGGTCTTGGTCACTGTTGGTTGAAACATCCCAGCGGTCTCAGTCCCAGTGACTGAAGGCGTCGCACTATCTGTATCCAGGCTTCCCGAATCGTAGTAAACAAAGTCCCTGGTCTTAGTCACTGTTGGTGTAGACATCCCAGCGGTCTCAGTGCCAGTGACTGAAGAGGTCACACTATCTGTATCCAGGCTTCCCGAATTGTAGTAAGCATAGTCACTGGTCTTAGTCACTGTTGGTTGAGACATCCTAGCGCTCTCAGTGCCAGTGGCTGAAGGTGTCGCACTAACTGTATCTAGGCTTCCCGTATCGTAGTAAGCATAGTTACTGGTCTTGGTCACTGTTGGTTGAAACATCCCAGCGGTCTCAGTGCCAGTGACTGAAGGGGTCGCACTAACTGTATCTAGGCTTCCCGTATCGTGGTAAGCATAGCCACTGGTCTTAGTCACTGTTGGTTGAGACATCCTAGCGGTCTCAGTGCCAGTGACTGAAGGGGTCGCACTAACTGTATCTAGGCTTCCCGTATCGTGGTAAGCATAGTTACTGGTCTTGGTCACTGTTGGTTGAAACATCCCAGCGGTCTCAGTGCCAGTGACTGAAGGCGTCGCACTATCTGTATCCAGGCTTCCCGAATCGTAGTAAGCATAGCCACTGGTCTTAGTCACTGTTGGTTGAGACATCCTAGCTGTCTCAGTGCCAGTGACTGAAGGGGTCGCACTATCTGTATCCAGGCTTCCTGAATCGTAGTAAACAAAGTCCCTGGACTTAGGTGTTGTTGGTGTAGACATCCCAGCGGTCTCAGTGCCAGTGACTGAAGGGGTCGCACTATCTCTATCTAGGCTTCCCGAATCGTAGTAAGCATAGTCACTGGTCTTAGGTGTTGTTGGTGTAGACATCCCAGCGGTCTCAGTGCCAGTGACTGAAGGGGTCGCACTATCTGTATCCAGGCTTCCCGAATCGTAGTAAGCATAGCCACTGGTCTTAGTCACTGTTGGTTGAGACATCATAGCGGTCTCAGTGCCAGTGACTGAAGGGGTCGCACCAACTGTATCTAGGCTTCCCGAATCGTAGGAAGCATAGCCACTGGTCTTAGTCACTGTTGGTTGAGACATCCTAGCGGTCTCAGTGCCAGTGACTGAAGGGGTCGCACTATCTGTATCCAGGCTTCCCGAATCGTAGTAAGCATAGCCACTGGTCTTAGTCACTGTTGGTTGAGACATCATAGCGGTCTCAGTGCCAGTGACTGAAGGGGTCGCACCAACTGTATCTAGGCTTCCCGAATCGTAGGAAGCATAGCCACTGGTCTTAGTCACTGTTGGTTGAGACATCCTAGCGGTCTCAGTGCCAGTGACTGAAGGGGTCGCACTATCTGTATCCAGGCTTCCTGAATCGTAGTAAACAAAGTCCCTGGACTTAGGTGTTGTTGGTGTAGACATCCCAGCGGTCTCAGTGCCAGTGACTGAAGGGGTCGCACTATCTCTATCTAGGCTTCCCGAATCGTAGTAAGCATAGTCACTGGTCTTAGGTGTTGTTGGTGTAGACATCCCAGCGGTCTCAGTGCCAGTGACTGAAGGGGTCGCACTATCTGTATCCAGGCTTCCCGAATCGTAGTAAGCATAGCCACTGGTCTTAGTCACTGTTGGTTGAGACATCCTAGCGGTCTCAGTGCCAGTGACTGAAGGGGTCGCACTATCTGTATCCAGGCTTCCCGAATCGTAGTAAGCATAGCCACTGGTCTTAGTCACTGTTGGTTGAGACATCATAGCGGTCTCAGTGCCAGTGACTGAAGGGGTCGCACCAACTGTATCTAGGCTTCCCGAATCGTAGGAAGCATAGCCACTGGTCTTAGTCACTGTTGGTTGAGACATCCCAGCGGTCTCAGTGCCAGTGACTGAAGGGGTCGCACTATCTGTATCCAGGCTTCCTGAATCGTAGTAAACAAAGTCCCTGGTCTTAGGTGTTGTTGGTGTAGACATCCCAGCGGTCTCAGTGCCAGTGACTGAAGGGGTCGCACTATCTGTATCCAGGCTTCCCGAATCATAGTAAGCATAGTCACTGGTCTTAGGTGTTGTTGGTGGAGACAACCTGGAACCCCCAGTGTCGGTGAATGATGGGGTCTCGCTCGGTTTTTGTAGGTCTCCATGTTGCTTCTTGACTGTCTCGGTATCAGCAGCCTCCAAAGTAGAATCTGATGAAACAAAAAAATGTGTCATGAATCAAAAACAAAGTTAGGTCTTTTACATTTTTGGATAGAGCAGGGTGGGGTTAGAGCCGTACATTTCCGCTCACTTCCTGTACTGGGGACCAGGACCACAGAAACAGGAAGTGGTGAGAAACCTCCCCATTGGGGGCACACCAATAAAAACCTAACAAAATATCAGACTCTTCCCCACTGTATTGAAAGAAAATTGCTCTTTGTGTTTCCATTGAATAGATTTCCCCTCACTTCCTCTGCCGAGGAAAGACGGTGCATTACACTATATAGGGACCATCACACTATACACCTATAGGGACCATCACACTATACACCTATAGGGACCATTACACTATACACCTATAGGGACCATCACACTATACACCTATAGGGACCATTACACTATACACCTATAGGGACCATCACACTATACACCTATAGGGACCATCACACTATGTTGCTTAGGTATAGTGTGATGGTCCCTATAGGTGTATAGTGTGATGGTCCCTATAGGTGTATAGTGTGATGGTCCCTATAGGCGTATAGTGTAATGGTCCCTATAGGTGTATAGTGTGATGGTCCCTATAGGTGTATAGTGGGAGAAGTGATGAGATACAATACATCAGATTACAATGACCAGCCATCTCCTGTGTTGATGATTTTTGGGTATAAGATTTGTGTTTTGCATTGTGTGGGGGAGAAAACTGGTAGGGAAAGGGTTAAACAATTACCCAGCAGCCCACAAGTCCTCTGAGCTGGACCTGCCCAGCCTGGACCTGGTTCTCAGTAGACCCCTCCCCCCCAAAGCAGGAGAAGACCCCCCCCCCCCATAGAATGAACAATAAACCAAAACCTGTAACACTTACCAGTCACGTGAACGATGATCTTCATGTATGGCTGACGCTGGACGTTGTCCACGGTGAGGCGGACCTCGTAGGTTCCGCTGTCTCTTTGCAGGATGGGGCTGATGACCAAGGAGCAATCCTCTTCATCTGAGTGGGTCAGACCCAGATGAAACCTTTCACTTTGGTGCTTCTGTAGGTTGGCCTGATTATGGCGAAGGATAGGTGTGTAGGGACCGTCTCCTTCTTCCGGAGTCCTTCCCCACTCAATACCAACACTGCTTGCACCAGAGAGATGATTGGCGGTGACCACACATGGGATCACCAGTTTAGAGCCGGCTGTAGCATCCAGACGGGTGTACAATGGCCGGGCATGAGCATATTCTACACTAACTGCCAGAAAGCAGAAAATCACAAGAGCTTTAAAAAGGCTCATTTTTCAAATTTGTCACTAAAAATATAGAAATGTGACAGAAATGATCAATAAAACTGTATTTATTTGCTTAGCTAATCAGAAAGATCGCTTAGTAAATAAATTGAATGAGAATTCTCAGAGCTGATCAGAACAGAGATGTGTTCTCTTCAGAGGCTGAGCTCAAACTGACCCAGCCAGCCCTGAGAGCTGTTTTTATACCCGCTCAGTGATGATGTCATAGTGGCAGTTGGTCTGCAGCTGGCTGACGGCCAAAAATAAATTTCACTTGTTTGAGAAAAAAAAAATGTGTCAGGCTTCAGAAATAAACATCCGGTGTGAATTAAAGGACACCATGGAAATCTGGAAATGATTTGAAAGTATAATATATATATATTAAGTAAATAATAATAATAAAAATAATAATAAATATATATATATATATATATATATATATATATATATATATATATATATATATATATATATATAATATATATGTGTGTGTGTGTGTGTGTGTGTAATATATATATATATATATTACATACATACACACACACATACATATATATATATATAATTTATTATTATTTTTATTATTTACCTAATATATATATATTTATTATTATTTTCTATTAAAATATATATATAAAAACATATATATATACCGGTGTATATATATAAAAACGTATTTTTTTTTTTTTATATTTATAAAGCCTAATGGACATTTTATTTACCGTTTTATTTACCAAAGTGCCCATTAATTTTGGCCAACTAAAAAAAAATAGTTGTAACTATTTATTTTTAGCTGAAGTCAGTGAAATTTGAAAAAAAAGGCTTAGGAGCAACAAAGCTACATTTTGGAGAACAAAATCCTATTTACCAAAAATTCAAATACAGGTGAGTTTGGGCTGCATCTGGCTGACAGCTAAAAAAAAAAGCAGTCGCTTTGTTTGAAAAAAAAAAATGTCTGTCAGGCTTCAGAAATAAACATCCGGTGTGAATTAAAGGACACCGTGGAAATCTGGAAATGGCTGTGCTGATTGAAAGTATATAAATATAAATAAATTTAATATGTGTGTGTGTGTATAACGTTGTACCCAAATAAAATTTTCTCGTAAATAGAGCTTTCTTCTGGTGGTATTTTGATCACCTCTGCGTTTTTTTTTTTTTGTTTTTTTTTTTTGTTTTTTGCTAGAAACAAAAAATGAGTAACAGTTTTGAAAAAATAAATAAATATATATATATATATAATTTACTTTCTGCTATAAAACATATCCAATAAAAAAATGTAAAACATTTATTTTCTTCATCAATTTAGGCCAATATGTATTCTGTTACATGTTTTTGGTAAAAAAAAAACAATAAGCGTAATATTGATTGGTTTGCGCAAAAGTTATTGCATCTACAAACTATGGGAAAATTTAATGGAGTTTTTATTTATTTCTTTTTACTAGTAATGACGGTGATCAGCGACTTATAGCGGGACTGCGACATTGCGGCGGACGAATCGGACACTAAGTGACACTTTTTTGGGGACCAGTGACACCAATACAGTGATCAGTGCTAAAAAATATGCACTGTCACTGTACTAATGACACTGGATGGGAGGGAGGGGGCGGGGGGAGGGTTAACATCAGGGATGATCAAAGGGTTAAATGTGTTCCTAGGGAGTGCTTACTAATTGTGGGGGAGGTGCTTGTACTATGGGAAGGCAGAGATCCGTGTTCCTGCTTCGCAGAATCACAGGTATCGCTACCTTCCCTACTAACAGAACCGTGATCTACCTTGTTCACATAGACAGACCGCCGATCTGCTTCTCCCAGGAATGATTGGCGAGTCCCGGCGGACATCGAGTACAAAAAAAAGACTGAGAATTTTGAAGAAAAAAAAAAACAATGTTGCTTCCTTTCTGCTATAAAACATCCAATGAAAAAAATGGAAAATAATCAAATTTCTTCATCAATTTAGGTCGATATGTATTCTGCTACATACAGTGTGTGTGTGTGTGTGTGTGTGTATGTGTGTGTGTGTGTGTGTGTGTGTGTGTGTGTGTGTGTGTATGTGTGTGTGTGTGTGTGTGTGTATATATATATATATATGTGGTTGTATTAAAAATAATAATAAATATATATTTATTTTTTATAATACCAGAATAGGTAAGTGCTTTGATTGTCCTTGTTTGAGGGATTTCCTCACTTTCTCTCCCGGGGGAATGCTGAGATCCCTTGACTTCCTATCCCACAGATACAAGAGGAAGTGAGAGGACATCCCCTCTTAGACAATTGTCCCCGGAATAAGTGACCACAGAATTTCACTCTGTTCCTGTTCTGGTGACAACTGGAAGACGTTAGGTTTGCCATCACTTGTCAGGATTGTCAGATAGAGAGGATGAATCCTGCATCTCCCTTAGGCCCCTTTCACACTGGTGCGGGGAGGTGCGCTGGCGGTATAGCGGCGTTATTTTTAGCGCCCCTATACCGTCGGATTTGCCGCGATATTCGGCCGCTAGCGGTGTGGTTTTAACCCCCGCTAGCGGCCGAGAAAGGGTTAAAACTGCCCGCAAACTGCTGCTACAGCAGCGGTTTGCAGGCGGTATAGCCGCGGTGTCCCATTGATTTCAATGGGAAGGAGCGGTATACACACCGCTCCTTTACCGCTCCAAAGATGCGGCTTGCAGGAGATTTTTTTCCTCCTGCCAGCGCATCGCCTCAGTGTGGACCCCCTCAGGTTTTCACATTGAGAATGCTGGGGCAGGATTATTTCAGGCGTTATTCATGCGCTATTTTTAGCCCTAAAATGCCTGAAATACACCTCAGTGTGAAAGGGGCCTTAAAGCAGAACTAAATTCTCCCGGTCACCAGGAACTCTGTGTAATCCTTACGCTGCCAGCATTAGTAAATAGATAGGAAGGGAGATTATATTTTCTTGTTTTATTTATTTTTGCATTTCTTCAGTTGCTTCCTGGTTTCTGGCCTAGACCAAAATGATGTCATCCATCCCAGGAGTCTTCATGGGAGGAGGGGGCTTTCTCAGCTAAGCACACCCTACTGCCTGCATGCCCGAGCTAGGGGCAGATGGATCCCCGAAAGTAAATGCTATATGAATAATCTCCCCCCTACTCAAGATGGGCACAGCTAGAAATGCTAGAGGGGTGTTTTCAAAGTGATTTCTCACCAAACTAAAGCATGGAGACATGGATGGATGGATGAACGGAGACATGGATGGATGGATGGACGGAGACATGGATGGATGGATGAACGGAGACATGGATGGATGGATGGACGGAGACATGGATGGATGGACGGAGACATGGATGGATGGAGACATGGATAGATACATGGATGGAGACATGGATGGATGGAGACATGGCTGGATGGATGGAGACATGGCTGGATGGACGGAGACATGGCTGGATGGACGGAGACATGGCTGGATGGACGGAGACATGGCTGGATGGACGGAGACATGGATGGATGGACGGAGACATGGATGGATGGATAGATGGAGACATGGATGAAGACATGGATGAACGGAGACATGGATGGATGGACGGAGACATGGATGGATGAACGGAGACATGGATGGATGGATGGAGACATGGATGGATAGATAGATGGAGACATGGATGGATGGACGGAGACATGGATGGATGAACGGAGACATGGATGGATGGAGACATGGATGGATAGATGGAGACATGGATGGATGGATTGAGACATGGATGGATGAACGGAGACATGGATGGATGGACAGCGACATGGATGGAGACATGGAGGGATGAACTGAGACTTGGATGGATAGATGGAGACATGGACGGAGACATGGATGGACAGAGACATGGATGGATGGACGGAGACATGGATGGATGAACGGAGACATGGATGGATGGATGGAGACATGGATGGATAGACAGATGGAGACATGGATGGATGGACGGAGACATGGATGGATGAACGGAGACATGGATGGATGGAGACATGGATGGATAGATGGAGACATGGATGGATGGATGGAGACATGGATGGATGAACGGAGACATGGATGGATGGACAGCGACATGGATGGAGACATGGAGGGATGAACTGAGACTTGGATGGATAGATGGAGACATGGACGGAGACATGGATGGACAGAGACATGGATGGATGGATGGATGGAGACATGGATGGATGGAGACATAGATGGAGACATGGATGGATGGATGAACGGAGACATCAATGAATGGACGGAGACATGGATGGATGGACAGAGACATGGATGGATGGATGGATGGATGGATAGATGGAGACATGAATGGATGGATTGATGGAGACATGGATTGATGGATGGAGACATGGATGGACGGAGACATGGATGGATGGACGGAGACATGGATGGATGGATGGACGGAGACATGGACGGAGACATGGATGGATGGACGGAGACATGGATGGATGGACGGAGACATGGATGGATGGATAGATGGAGACATGGATGGATAGATGGAGACATGGATGGATGGACGGAGACATGGATGGATGGATAGATGGAGACATGGATGGATGGATAGATGGAGACATGGATGGATGGAGACATGGATGGATGGACGGAGACATGGATGGAGACATTGATGGATGGATGGAGACATTGATGGATGGATGGAGACATTAATGGATGGATGGAGACATTGATGGATGGACGGAGACATGGATGGACGGAGACATGGATGGACAGAGACATGGATGGATGGACAGAGACATGGATGGAGACATTGATGGATAGATGGAGACATTGATGGATGGATGGAGACATTGATGGATGGATGGAGACATTGATGGATGGATGGAGACATTGATGGATGGACGGAGACATGGATGGACAGAGACATGGATGGATGGACAGAGACATGGATGGAGACATTGATGGATGGATGGATGGAGACATGGATATATGGTGGGGAGGAAAGGGCTAGGAACTACAAGTCCCATGAGGCATTGCAAGGCTGAACAGTTACAGGCATGACTCCCAAAGGCAGAGGCATGGTGGTATTAGTAGTTTAGCAACAGCTGAAGGGCTACAGGTTGAGCACCTATGTGCTAGATCAGGGTCGGCAACCTACGGGGCTGTGTAATGTAGAGTGGTCCAGAAGTGCAGGGGGCGGTGTAATGTAAAGGGCTCCAGAGGTGCGGGGAGCTGTGTAATGTAAAGGGGTCCTGAGGTACGGGGAGCTGTGTAATGTAAAGGGGTCCAGAGGTGCGGGGAGCTGTGTAATGTAAAGGGGTCCAGAGGTGCGGGGCGCTGTGTAATGTAAAGGGGTCCAGAGGTGCAGGGGGCTGTGTAATGTAAAGGGGTCCAGAGGTGCGGGGGTCTGTGTAATGTAGAGAGGTCCAGAGGTGCGCGGAGCTGTGTAATGTAAAGGGGTCCAGAGGTGCAGGGGGCTGTGTAATGTAGAGGGGTCCAGAGGTGCAGGGGGCTGTGTAATGTAAAGGGGTCCAGAGGTGCGGTGAGCTGTGTAATGTAAAGGGGTCCTGAGGTGTGGGGAGCTGTGTAATGTAAAGGGGTCCTGAGGTGTGGGGAGCTGTGTAATGTAAAGGGGTCCTGAGGTGTGAGGAGCTGTGTAATGTAAAGGGAACCAGTCAGAGTTCCCACTTACATCAGGGTCTGCAGCATTGCCCTTTTACATCAGAGTTCCCCTTCACATCAGCATCCACAGAGTTCCCCCTTGTACTGTAAGGGGGAATCCTGATGTAAAGGGGAATGGCGGGAACTCTGATATAGGGGGGGGACTCTGGTGACCAGAGACCACCTTCTGCAAAGTAATTGCTCTAAGATGCGGGGGTCCTGATATAAGGAGGAACCGTTTTATGTCAGTGCCCCCTCACATTATTGTATTCACTCCCCCATTACATCAGTGAACCCCCCTCAGACTGGCCTGGCGGCGCTGTCACTGACCTCCTTTCAGGTGCAGGGCTCAGTCAGTCGGCTCCAGCTTGGTGGCTCTGGTTTTATCCTACAGTCTCCTTTTCACAGTCCACACACGTCTGACTTCTCCCGGGACCCCCATCCTGGTGGCACTTCCACTCTTGACTCTTCTCCAGACTCCCCCTCAGAGACTGCAGACATGATAAAAGACAAGAGATGTTCAGAGACTGCAGACATGATACAGGAGATGGTTAGAGGACACAGACAGACATATTTTTTATGCCTGCCGCCAGATACAGTGTGCCAATTGCCACCCATAGCCTGCCACCAAAGGCAGTGTGTCACTTGCCACCCACAGCCAGCCACCAGGTGCAGTGTGTCACTTGCCACCGATAGCCCATCACCAGATGCTTTGCCACCCATAGCCCACCACCAGACACAGTGCCACTTGCCTCCCATAGCCTGCCACCAGATACAGTGTCCCACTTGCCACCCATAGCCCACCACCAGATGCTTTGCCACTTGCCACCGATAGCCTGCTGCCAAATGCTGTGTATCGCTTGCCACCAATAGCCAGCCACCAGGTGCAGTGTGTCACTTGCCACCCATAGCCCACCACCAGATGCTTTGCCACTTGCCACTCATAGCCTGCTGCCAAATGATGTGTGTCACTTTCAATCTGCAGAGGTTCATGCTGGGACCTGTAGTCCTTCACTTTTGAGGGGGTCACATCCATGTCTGCGTGGTCTGGATTTAGCAGGGCTCCTGGTGGAAGGCGTAGAGGCTCCTGATAGCGGTGGGCTGGTGTGTTTAGGGACTTGGGACCCTCTCTGTATGGGCTGCATGCCCGCAATGTGTGCTTCAAGAGCTTGCCTGCTCCTCTCTTGGGGCCGCCGCCATTTTGGCCAAGACCAGTGGAGGGCCTGGAGAAAAAGTCGGCCAGCTTACCCGGCCGCGGCTGGTCCCGGTGCCTTTATGGCAAAGTGTGGAGACGCCCGCAGCTTGGGGGACCAAAACCACCCGCCATTGTCATGTGTAGGGGCTCTGTGGGAACAGAGATCCTCGGTGGCCGAGAGGAGCTACTTCAAAGAGCGGCCATATCACAGCGCGCTCACCACGCCCCCGAGGAGGAGGAGGAAGTTAAATCCTCCTCCTTTCTGAATGCTGGGGCCTCGCTCTTTGGTGACGTCACTGGTTGCTGGACGCCGCCATGCAGCAGGTGCCTAGCAACCAGTTAGGGCAGTGAACTTGCGGGTGGTGGATTCACGTAAAACGGTTCTTGGCTGGCCCAGGAGTCCACCAGGACAAGAGACAGCGGCGATGTAGCGGCTTATTTAGGGGGCATCAGATCGCGGCTGCTAACAGGAATGGGGTTCTTGCTGTGAAAAAAGTGCAGGAAATTGTTCCCATGTGTTCCCGCAGGGCTTGTGGGCAGGGCCGTCGGAACAGGACAGGCAAAACAAGCAATTGCTTGGGGCCCCGAGCTGGCCTGGGGCCCCAGCCTAGGGTTCCTGCCTGCTGCCTGTCAATGTCCTGGATTTCCGCCCTGAGCCGATCCGCGGATTGCAGCCATAGGAAAGGCCGCGGCTTCGGCCTAGCTCCGGTGCGGCGGCCATTTTGGTACACCCGGCGGCAGCGGCTGAGGTCAGATGTGGGAAGATGTGGACATTACAGGGGGGAGATGATGTGGATATTACAGTGGGGGAGATGATGTGGATATTACAGTGCGGGGTCCCCCTGTCCCTCCCACGGTCCCCCTGTCCTTCCCACAGTCCCCCTGTCCTTCCCACGGTCCCCCTGTCCTTCCCACGGTCCCCCTGTCCATCCCACGGTCCCCCTGTCCCTCCCACGGTCCCCCTGTCCCTCCCACGGTCCCCCTGTCCTTCCCACGGTCCCCCTGTCCTTCCCACGGTCCCCCTGTCCTTCCCACGGTCCCCCTGTCCATCCCACGGTCCCCCTGTCCATCCCACGGTCCCCCTGTCCCTCCCACGGTCCCCCTGTCCCTCCCATGGTCCCCCTGCCCATCCCACGGTCCCCCTGCCCATCCCACGGCCCCCTGCCCATCCCACTGTCCATAAACAGTCCTAAACAGCATCTTAATGTTAATGTGAGTGTGTCTGTGTTTTAAGTATGTTGAATTATATGCAACAGCAGTATTTGCACTGTAAACCTTTTTTATTTATATAAAGAGTGGGTGAGCTTAAACTGTATCGCTATGCTGTGGTTCCTGTAGGCTTTGCGTGAGTGCGGGGCGGGGGGGGGGGTGCACTGCCTGTGGTGGATATTTTGAACATTTCATATTCATATCCGGGACTCTAAATAAAGCACCATGCCCCCAATGGATGTATATGTAGGGGGATGGGTATAACCGTATAGGAGGTTACAGGAATATATATATATTTTGTGATATAATGCCAAGTTATATTCTAGAAGGACAGTTTTGCCGTCTACTGAGAATATGGATTAGGTTTCAGGTGATACTTAAGTGTCCTTTGTCTTGGGTGGGCCGGTCACTGCAGGGGCCCTTAGCATGCTAATGTGAGAACTGGTTGAACTGAGCATCAAAGGAACACACCTCTATCTGATAAAGCAGCAAGTATTTCTGGTTTAGATTTGGCAGGCTAAGTAAAGAGGCTTGATATTTCAACCAATCAGGTGGTCAGCTTTAAACCAATGAGACCACGGGATTTTGGATCCTGGTTGATGGGGGGGTAGGCATAGAAGGGGTATAAATTAGTCAGCCAAAGCCATGATTAACTCTCTTAGAATGAAGATCTGATGCAGACGACATGGTGACGTAGTAAGCTCTCTCTCTCTCTCTGCCTCTCTGCCTCTCTCTCTCTCTCCCCCTCTCTCTCTCTCCCCCCCCTCTCTCCCCCTCTCTCCCTCCCTCCCTCTCTCCCCCTCTCTCTCTCTCTCTCTCTCTCCCCACTTCCGTCTTACTTCTCTTTTGCTTCCAGTAACTCTTATTTCTCTATAACTTGTCCTGATATACTGCTGTGTCCATTATAGCCATATTTTTATTGGTATTATTGTGTAGCATTTATGTTATAGCAATATTCCTATTTGTATTATCGGTATCATCTTTGTTTTAAATGCAAAAAATCTGAGGAAAACGCTTGGACAGCCGCACTCCAAAAAAGGTTATTTTATTTAAAGTAAAAGCACAAACAACATGCCACAGCAAAAAAACAGCGAGTATGATCTGACGTTTCGCACTGCGATTCAGTGCTTAATCAGCTATGATAAAGCACTGAATCGCAGTGCGAAACATCAGCTCATACTCGCTGTTTTTTTGCTGTGGCATGTTGTTTGTGCTTTTATTTTAAATAAAAGAACCTTTTTTGGAGTGCGGCTGTCCAAGCGTTTTCCTCACATTTTTTGCATTGTCATATGCATTGCCTGCACCCACAGCTCTGGATCTTGTGAATGAGTCAAGTCACCAGTCACATCTGAGCGGTAACTCTCTCCATCTTTGTTTTAAAGGTGATATCATTTATGTTATCGGATTAATACAAGTTTCTTATCTTTATAAATAAATGTAATTGTTTTCTCTTTTTGCACCGCTATCGTTTGATTTCATTTCATATAGACACTGCCTTGAGACCTTTTTAACCCTTTGTTGAGCCAGACATTGCACATTGACTGCTGATAATGAGATCTGCCAGCACAGACAGTGTTAATTGTGGTAAATATTTCCACCCCAGTCACCACCTCAATATTTTATTACAGGGGAAAGATAATTAAGGTTTATATGGAAGTAAAAAGTCAAGCAGCAATTTTTTTAATATTTTTTTTTATTTACATGATGATATCTGGATGGGAGCGTGGAACAAAAATAATAAAATTTGGGGCTGAAAAAGTGGAAACTTTTATATTTCAGTCACTCTGCGATCGTGGAGCGAATGAAGACGGAATCCTCTCGCCGGTATATTATCTGAGATGCGATGAAGTTGGGATTTAATATCCGATAAATGTTGTGCTGCAGTTATTAAACTTTGTGTGTCCCGGGGGGCCCCTCTGTGATGGAGGAGGGGGAGGCATCAGCTGTCAGATTTCTAGTTCAGGATCCAAAAATCCAATAAGACGTCTTCTATAGCAATCCTTTCACTATTAATGTCCTGCCTCGCTGTGTGGTCTGATCACAGCAGATGTAGGGAACCCTGCCCCTGCTGGACACCGCTGGTATTAAGATTTCCTGTACTGTTTATAATTTTTTTTTTTTTTATTAACCATATTTTTCCCCTTCATACTCGGGGACCTCAATCAGGACTCTATGATTTGAAAGAGGTTTTAAGTAAATGCCAGGCCAGACTTTTTATTTTGTATAGTTTTGTGAGGTTTTTATTGGTGTTACATTAAGAGCCGGTTCACACACAGGGGGCGGCACGACTTTGGGGGCGACTCGGCCAGGCCGATCTCAAGACGACTTCAGAGGCGACTTGCAAAATGACTTCTGTATTGAAGTTAATGCAAGTCGCCCCCAAAGTAGTACAAGAACCTTTTTCTAAGTCGGAGCGGCCTGAGTCGCTCCTATGAGAACGGTTCCATAAAACAGAGCGGAGCGCAACTTGTCAGGTGGCTGAGTTGCCCCTGTGTGAACCGGCTCTTAGGAAAAGACCGGTGATAGAGAGATACAAAGTAATGTTGTTTGTAAACATTGATCAGACGGGAGATAGAGATACAAAGTGACATTATTTATAAACATTGATCAGATGGGAGATAGAGAGATACAAAGGAGCATTGTTTATAAACATTGATCAGACAGGAGATAAAGAGATACAAAGTAACATTGTTTATAAACATTGATCAGATGGGAGATAGAGAGATACACAGTAACATTGTTTATAAACATTGTACAGCCAGGAGATAGAGAGATGAAAAGTAACATTGTTTATAAATAAACAGGGGTATACGGGGGAGGGGGAGCACAGAACTGGTTAAATTTCTGTTGAAATTCAGTCTTGTCCTTTATTGCATTTCTCAATAAACTTTAATTAGATGATATTGGATCTGCTCAGAACAGATTTTTTATCCATATCCATAAGCACAGCGATCTCCGGTGTATTGTGCTGATTGAGCTCATTATTGCCACATTTTCACTGATATAAAGAAGGATGTAATAATAACACTTTTCTCAGTCCGATGAGATCTATGACAGGGGACTTGTCAGTAAGGTCATTGTTTTTTTTAATCAAGGAATTCAGTTGATGGGTGATGGATGGGGGTGCATTGTGTGGAACTTTGCCAAAGAAAATGCAAGTCTTTTTTTTTTTTTTTCCAATACAGATAAGTTTCTGGTAAAGTCTCAACCGGCCTAGAATGGATGAAAGGATCACAATGGTTCTGTGGAGGACTTTTTGGCCCACCTGACTAAATCCTTTGGGGTTCTACTTTCTTGTTGCCCCCTAAACCTCATTCCAAGTCATTGTTTGCATGCGCTGCACTAATGATGGTCATCAGGCCTCCATAATCTAACAATGT
Source organism: Rana muscosa (assembly GCA_029206835.1). Taxonomy (NCBI): domain Eukaryota; kingdom Metazoa; phylum Chordata; class Amphibia; order Anura; family Ranidae; genus Rana; species Rana muscosa. The sequence goes on along the minus strand of CM055124.1, from coordinate 310,865,629 downwards.
ATAATAATGCTGTGAAACCTCCTCTCTCTGTCCATCTCTATCGCTCTCTCTCTCTGTCCATCTCTCTCTATCTGTCCATATCTCTCTCTCTCTGTCCATCTCTCTCTATCTGTCCATCTCTCTCTCTCTCTGTCCATCTCTCTTTCTGTCCATCTCTCTCTCTCTCTCTCTCTGTCCATCTCTCTCTATCTGTCCATATCTCTCTCTCTCTGTCCATCTCTCTCTATCTGTCCATCTCTCTCTCTCTCTGTCCATCTCTCTTTCTGTCCATCTCTCTCTCTCTCTCTCTCTCTCTCTGTCCTTCTCTCTCGCTCTGTCCTTCTCTCTCGCTCTGTCCTTCTCTCTCGCTCTGTCCTTCTCTCTCGCTCTGTCCTTCTCTCTCGCTCTGTCCATCTCTCTCGCTCTGTCCATCTCTCTCTATCTGTCCTTCTCTCTTTCTCTGTCCTTCTCTCTTTCTCTGTCCTTCTCTCTCGCTCTGTCCATCTCTCTCTCCCTCTCTCTCTGTCCCTCTCTCTCTCTCCATCCATCTCTCTCTCTCTGTCCATCTCTCTCTCTCTCTCTTTCTGTCCATCTCTCTCTCTCTCTGTCCATCTCTCTCTCTCTGTCCATCTCTCTCTCTCTGTCCATCTCTCTCTCTCTGTCCATCTCTCTCTCTGTCCATCTCTCTCTCTGTCCATCTCTCTCTCTGTCCATCTCTCTCTCTCTGTGTCCATCTCTCTCTCTCTCTGTGTCCATCTCTCTCTCTCTCTCTGTCCATCTCTCTCTCTGTCTGTCCATCTCTCTCTCTCTCTCTGTCCATCTCTCTCTCTGTCCATCTCTCTCTCTCTCTCTCTGTCCATCTCTCTCTCTCTGTCCATCTCTCTCTCTCTGGCCATCTCTCTTTCTCTCTGTCCATCTCTCTCTCTCTCTCTGTCCATCTCTCTCTGTCCATCTCTCTCTCTCTCTCTGTCCATCTCTCTCTCTCTCTCTCTGTCCATCTCTCTCTCCCTCTCTCTGTACACCTTTCTCTGTCCATCTCTCTCTCTCCCCTCTCTGTCCATATCTCTCTCTCTCCACATCTCTCTCTCTCTGTCCACATCTCTCTCTCTCTGTCCATCTCTCTCTCTCTCTGTCTGTCCATATCTCTCTCTCTCTGTCCATCTCTCTCCATGTCCTTCTCTTTTTGTCCATCTCTCGCTCTGTCCACCTCTCTCCCTCTCTCTGTACATCTCTCGCTTTGTCCTCTCCGTGTCCATCCCTGTCTATCTCTCCCTCTCCCTCTGTCTTTCTCCCTCTCCCTCTGTCTTTCTCTCTCTCCTCTCTGTCCATCTCTCTCTCCCTCTCTGTCCATCTCTCTCTCCCCCTGTCCCTCCCTCTCTCTCTGCCCTCCCCTCTCTTTATTTCTCTCTCTCTCCCCCTCTCTCTATAATTTGCAATGTTGCTATGTATCTAGTAATAATCATTAGCGGGGCACCTTGAGATGGAACCCCCCCCCCTTTCCTCCGGGGGGGGGAGAGATGACATTCTACTATTCCTCATACCTGCTGCTCTGGTTTTGGCTCACCCTCCGCCTTTATATCCTGTAATTTCCTTTTGCTCACCGGCGGCTCCCGGGACACCCGCGCAGCGATTTTAATCCTCTCTGCAGAGAGCTAATGTGCCCAGATGATAAAGAAGGATTCTCATAGGGTTTCCTTTTATTGGAGACACAAAACAATGCCTACTAAGTAGCCAATCGTTTTCCGGTGCTCCCTTTTTATTGCGGGTGCCATCATTGTTATCAGTAATGAGCTTCGAGTGCCGCCGGTGGATCAGAAGTCACAGAAAGTCAGAAAACTCCGCTCTGAACTTTCTTTGAGGCCCGGCGGGAGCTCCGTGAGTGTGACCGCGGGTCCCGCGGACTCGATGTCCGCCGGGAGTCCTGCGATCGTCTCACGTAGAGGAAAAAACGGGAAAATGCTGATGTAAACAAGGCACTTCCCCGTTCTGCCTAGTGACAGGACACTGATCACAGCTCCCTGTAATCGGGAGCAGTGATCAGTGTCATGTCACACGTAGCCCATCCCCCCCACAGTTAGAATCATCCCCTAGGAAACACTTAACCCCGTCAGCGCCCCTACAGGTTAACTCCTTCCCTGCCAATCACATTTACACAGTAATCGGTGCATTTTTATAGCATTGATCGCTGTAAAAATGACAATGATCCCAAAATAGCGCCAAAAGTGTCCGATGTGTCCGCCATAATGTCGCAGTCACGATAAAAATCGCAGATCGCCGCCATTACTAGTAAAAAAAAAAAATATTAATAAAAATGCCCTAAAACTATCCCCTATTTTGTAGACGCTATAACTTTTGCGCAAACCAATCAAAATAAACACTTATTGCAATTTTTTTTATTTTTTTTTACCAAAAATATGTAGAAGAATACGTATCGGCCTAAACTGAGGAAAAAAATATATTTTTTCGATATTTTTGGGGGATATTTATTATAGCAAAAAGTAAAAAATATTGTTTTTTTATTTTTCAAAATTGTCGCTCTTTTTTTGTTTATAGCGCAAAAAATAAAAACCACAGAGGTGATCAAATACCACCAAAAGAAAGCTCTATTGGTGGGGAAAAAAAGGACGCCGATTTTGTTTGGGAACCACGTCGCACGACCGCGCAATTGTCAGTTAAAGCGACGCAGTGCCGAATCGCAAAAAAAAAAAGAGTGCTCTGGTCTTTGGGCAGCCAAATGGTTCCGGGGCTGAAGTGGTTTTAATGTTCCTAATTCTAGGAGCGCGAAAAGAACAATTTGTAGCGTGATGGTAATATGGAGGATAATAATATTGTGGTGTCAGAATAGTCGGTCGTGCTGTTCGGGGACATCGTAGCAGAGAGAAAACAATTTAATCGCATTCCAAACGCATAATGCTCGGCTCTTCTATAGATCGCGAAGCCTTCAGATAATGTCTTGTCTTGAGATATGAAGGTAAAAACGAGCCGTACAATTATAAGAGAGCCAATCGCATTTCAGGGAATATTATTTTGTGTAAAACACGTAATTCTGAGTTATTTTGTACTCTTCACCTTAATGCAGCTTTATCATGTTTTCCATCTCCATAGTGCTCCTCCGTATGGAGCCCCTAGTGAATTTGGTCCTATAGCCCCCCCCCCCCCCTCAGAGAACACACAATGCATTTTCAGAACTCCTCCACTGGCTCCAAAGAACAGTCTAGGGCAGGGGTCTCCAAACTGCGGCCCTGGGGCCAAATGCGGCCCTTTGCTTGCCTTTTTTCCAGCCCTAGGGAAACTTTTCCTTCCACTGTTACAAGACACTATTCCTCCCTCTGATACTAATGATGGGGCATTATTTCTCCCATTGACGCCAACGATGGAGCACTGTTAATCCCACTGACCCCAATGATTGGTCGATATCCTCCCCTATGACGCCAATGATTGGGGCTCTATTCCTCAAACTTACACCAACAATGGGGCACTATTAATCACAGTGATCAGCGCCAGCCGGTCTATAAGGGAACTCTGCACTATATAAAAGAACTCTGCACTCTGTATGTAGCGTAATCCTGAGCTTTGTATGTAGCGTAATCCAAACTCTGCATGCTGTACATAACACACTCCTGAACCCTGCACTCTGTATGTAGCGTAATCCTAAACCCTGCACCCTCTATGTAGCGTAATCCTAAACCCTGCACTCTCTATGTAGCATAATCCTGAACTCTGTACCCTGTATGTAGCGTAATCCAAACTCTGCACGCTGTTCTTAACACACTCCTGAACCCTGCACTCTGTATGTAGCGTGATCTGACCTCTGCACATTGTACATAACACACTCCTGAACTCTGCACGTAGTGTAATTTTGAACTGTTTATGTAGCGTTATCTGAACTCTGGACGCTGTTCTTAACACACTCCTGAACCCTGCACTCTGTATGTAGCGTAATCCAAACTTTGCACGCTGTACTTGACACACTCCTGAACCCTGCACTTTGTATGTAGCGTAATCCAAACTCTGCACGCTGTACTTGACACACTCCTGAACCCTGCACTTTGTATGTAGCGTAATCTGAACACTGCATGCTGTACATAACACACTCCTGAACTCTGCACTCTGTATGTAGCGTAATCCTGAACTCTGCACTCTGTATGTAGCGTAATCCTGAACTCTGTACCCTGTATGTAGCGTAATCCAAACTCTGCACGCTGTTCTTAACACACTCCTGAACCCTGCACTCTTATGTAGCGTAATATGACCTCTGCACACTGTACATAACACACTCCTGAACCCTACGCTCTGTATGTAGCGTAATATGACCTCTGCACACTGTACATAACACACTCCTGAACCCTACACTCTGTATGTAGCGTAATCCTAAACCCTGCACTCTCTATGTAGCGTAATCCTGAACTCTGTACCCTGTATGTAGCGTAATCCAAACTCTGCACGCTGTTCTTAACACACTCCTGAACCCTGCACTCTTATGTAGCGTAATATGACCTCTGCACACTGTACATAACACACTCCTGAACCCTACGCTCTGTATGTAGCGTAATATGACCTCTGCACACTGTACATAACACACTCCTGAACCCTACACTCTGTATGTAGCGTAATATGACCTCTGCACACTGTACATAACACACTCCTGAACCCTGCACTCTGTATGTAGCGTAATATGACCTCTGCACACTGTACATAACACACTCCTGAACCCTGCACTCTGTATGTAGCGTAATCTGACCTTTGCACACTGTACATAACATAATCCTGAACTCTATATGTAGCGTTATTAAGGTCGCCACCTCATCCCTTTAAACCCGAACACATATGAATTACACAGGTTCTGAGGCTAATTTAATGCAGGTAAGGAACCAAGTGAGTTTAATTACCACCTTAATCAGCCACAGAACCTGCGTAATTAATATGTGTTCGGGTTTAAAGGGATAAGGTGGCAACTCTAAGCGTTATCGGAACTCTGTACGCTGTACTTAACACACTCCTGAACGCTGCACTCTGTATGTAGCATAATCCTGAACTCTGCACTAGTTACAGCTGATTGGCTGTCATGAACCTCTTGCTGGCCCTATGCCCAGCAGCCATTGGCTCTTTGGTTCCCACCACTAGTGATGAGCCGAACACCCGCGGGTTCGGTTTGCACCAGAACCCGCGAACGGACCGAAAGTTCGTACGAACATTAGAACCCTATTAAATACAATGGATGCGAACGTTCGAATTCTAAAGTGCTAATTATAACAACTATTATCCATGTTATTGTCCTAAACAGAGTTTGGGGACCCGGGTTGTGCACCAGGGGACATGTATCAATGCAAAAAGAAGTTTTAAAAACGGACGTTTTCCGGGAGCAGTCATTTTAATGATGCATAAAGTGAAAAAAAAAAAGTCAAATATTCCTTTAAATATTGTACCTGGGGGGTGTCTAAAGTATGCCTGTGAAGTGCCACGTGTTTCCCGTGTTTAGAACTGTCCCTGCACAAAATGACACTTCTAAAGGAAAAAAAGCCATTTAAAACTGCTTGCGGCTTTAATGTAATGTCTGGTCCCGGTAATATGGATGAAAATCTTTAAGAAAAATGACATAGCTACCCCATCACCCCCCCCCCCTACCCCAGCCCATTACCAGCCCCTTTGGGTCTTGTATGGATATTAAGGGGAACCCCGCACACAAAATAAAAAAGGCCCTATATACTCTGAACAGCCGTATACAGGCGGTGCATACAAGACAGGGGCTGTAGGTTTGTTCTTATGTAGAATCTGTTTGTAATTTTGAACAGGTACATTGTTTAAGTGTAGCTCCAGCCCAAATACCTATTTTTAAGCTTTTTGGAAAACATAGGGAAGGGTTATCACCCCTGTAACATTTGTTTTGCTGTCTGTGCCCCTGTTCAGAACATTTCACCTCACTTTCCGTCCTAATGACAAATGTTTTTGGAAAATTTGGGGTTTTTATTGAAACAAGAATTGGTGATAAAGCATCAGTGGAGAGGAGACACTTTTTTTCCCATATTAACTCTTACAGGAGAGAATTTGCCTTCCTAGGGGTAGATTTCCTCTCACTTCCTGTTGTATCCTTCCGTTTGCAAGGAGGAGTCGTTTGTAAGTTGGATGTTTGAAAGTAGGGGCCTGCCGTATATACTCTGCTGAAATTTGCCCCTTACATGTTGGTGTTGCCACAACACTGTGAGCCCTCACAGTTACTCTTGGTGGGTGCTGGAACGCCCTGCTGTGAATTATTAGATCAAGAATTGTAATTGCATGCCCCTGTTGAACAGGGGCTGAAAAATTGGGCCTTTGGTGGTGGTGGTGGTGGTGGTGTTGACACAACACTGTAAGGCCTCACAGTTAGTCTTGGTGGGCGCAGGAATGGGCCCTGCTGTGAATTATTAGATCAAGAATTGTAATTACATGCCCCTGTTAAACAGGGGCAGAAAAATTGGGCCTTAGGCACTGGTGCCACAACACTGCAACCCCTCACAGATACTGTACTTGGAGCACAGCAATGAGCCCTGTTGCAAAGTATTGCATCAAAAATTGTAATTACACGCCCCTGTTAAACAGGGGCTGAAAAATTGGGCCTTAGCCACTGGTGGCGGCACCCAGAAACAAAAATGTTCTTCCAAGCTATCATCATCAATCGGATCATTGAGGAGGAGGAGGATAGTCAGTCAACATAACAGGACAGTCTCTCAGCATAAGCATCAGTCTTGAAGGGATGTGACATTTGAAAATAAATTAGTCTGTTATATCAGCTTCAGGTGTTTGGTAGCTGGTGGTGATCCAAGACTGGTTCATCTTTATGAAGGTCAGTCGATCAACAGAGTCGGTGGACAGGCGCACCCTGTGATCCGTGACATCCTCCAGCAGCACTGAATGTGCGTTCTGAAAGAACGCTGGATGCAGGACAGGCCAGTAGCTCAATTGCATACTGTGCAAGCTCTGGCCAGTGATCCATCCTCAAGATCCAGTAAGCCAGAGGATTTTCGGTGGGGAAGGTGTCCAAGTCTGACCTTGCCCCTAGGTATTCCTGCACCATGTATATCAGACGCTGGCGATGGTTGCTGGAACCGATCATACCTTGGGGCTGCGGACTAAAGAATTGTCTGAACGCATCGGTCAGACGGCCACCTTCCCCACCGCTCCTTCTTTGACTGACCCAAGCCTCAACAACTCGTTGTCCAGGACCAGGAGTTTGTAACCTCCCAGTCTCTGGGAACGCGTTGCACAGACCTTTCTGCAAGGCCTCCCGGAGTTGTCTCATCCTCTGCTCCCTCTGCGACGGTACGATAAGGTCCGCAACCTTACCCTTGTACCGTGAATTAAGGAGAGTGGCCAGCCAGTAATGGTCCCTCTCCTTGATCCAAAGAATACGAGGATCCTTCCGCAGACTTTGCAAGATCAGGGAGGCCATGCAGCGTAGGTTAGCTGAGGCATTCGGTCCGGAGTCCTCTGGGTCACTAAGGACGACATGATCCGCAGCTACCTCCTCCCAGCCACGTACAAGTCCACTGGTTTCTTGGGACTGTAAATCATCCCTAAAAGACTGCTGCTGATGATGCTGAGTGCCAGGCTCCACCTCCATGCTGACACAATCCTCCTCCTCCTCTTCCTGTGCGATGGGAGGGACAGAAGGAACACTGTCTGGGTAAAGGGGGCCTTGAGAGGCAAGGAAGTCCTCCTCTTCCTGCCTCTGTTCTGCCTCAAGTGCCCTGTCCATTATTCCACGCAGCGTATGTTCCAACAGGTGGACAAGAGGTACAGTGTCACTGATGCATGCACTGTCACTGCTCACCATCCTCGTGGCCTCCTCAAATGGTGCCAGGACAGTGCATGCATCCCTGATCATGCCCCACTGGCGTGGTGAAAAAAACCTGAGCTCCCCTGACCCTGTCCTGGTGCCGTAGTTGCACAGGTACTCATTGATGGCCCTCTGCTGCGTGTGCAGCCGCTGCAGCATGGCCAACGTTGAGTTCCACCTGGTGGGCATGTCACATATAAGGCGGTTCTTGGGCAGGTTCAACTCCTTTTGCAGCTCAGCCAGGCGAGCACTGGCATTATAAGATCTGCGGAAATGCACACAGACTTTCCTGGCCTGCCTCAGGACATCCTGTAAGCCCGGGTACAGTACCTGCCCAAGAACCGCTGCACCACCAGGTTAAGGACGTGAGCCACACAGGGCACATGGGTCAGTTGTCCCTGTCGGAGAGCGGAGAGGAGGTTGGTGCCATTGTCGCAAACTACCATTCCTGGCTTAAGCTGGCGTGGCATCAACCACCTCTCGGCCTGCCCCTGCAGAGCAGACAGAACCTCTGCCCCAGTGTGGCTCCTGTCCCCCAAACACACCAGCGCAAGCACTGTATGGCATCTTTTTGCCTGCGTACTTGCGTAGCCCCTTGAACGCCTACGGAGCACCGCTGGTTCCGAGGACAAAGCACAGGAAGAGGCCACGGAGGAAGAAGAGGAGGGGGTGGTGGACAGAGGTGTGTCACAACCAGTAGTAGCATTTTGGAGGCGTGGCGGTGGAACAACCTCCAACACTACTGCACCTTGTCCTGCATCCTTCCCAGCTGCCAAAAGAGTGACCCAATGGGCCGTGAAAGAAAGGTAACGTCCCTGTCCATGCCTGCTGGACCATGAGTCAGCGGTAATATGCACCTTACCGCTGACCGCCCTGTCCAGCGAGGCCAAGACATTGCCTTCCACATGCCGGTAGAGAGCCGGAATCGCCTTCCGTGAGAAAAAGTGGCGTTTGGGAACCTGCCACTGAGGAACCGCACATTGCACAAACTCACGGAAGGGGGCCGAGTCTACCAACTGAAAAGGCAGCAGTTGGAGCGCTAGCAATTTAGCCAAGCTAGCATTCAACCGCTGGGCATGTGGATGGCTGGGAGTGAACTTCTTTCGACGGTCCAGCAGCTGGGGCAGGGAAATTTGCCTGCTAGAATCGGACGTCGGTGTACTGCTAGCAGAGTGCCCGCAAGTACTTGGCTGTGACACACCTAATTCTACACCTTCATTCCTCTCAGTGCATGTTTCAGAGAGGACTGATGGTATAGTGGGGTTGGAGATCCCAGCTGATGCAGTGCAAGGAGAGGTCCGCTTTGTTCTTTGGTGTGGGTCTTTAAGGTAGGCTTGCCAACGAGCTGCATGGCAGGTCAAACATATGTCTGGTCAAGCATGTGGTGCCCAAGCGGGTGATGTTTTGGCCACGCGATATACGCTTGAGACATATGTTGCAAACAGCAGCTGTGCGATCTGATGCACTAGCCTCAAAAAAGGCCCACACCAAAGAACTTTTTGAATAACGGGCAGAGGCAGCGCCCTGCACAGGCGGAGCTCTGCGGTGTGATTCCGTCGGTGTGCTGCCCTTACGCTGGCCCCCCGAGGGCATCCTGCCTCGTTGGAGATGTGCCTCCTCCTCATCCTCCTCCTCCTCCTCTCTCCTATTAGGCACCCACGTGGAGTCAGTGACCTCATCATCCCCTCCCTCCTCATCACTGGAGCCAATCTGGCAGTATGCTGCAGCTGCTGGAACATGACTGCCAGATTGGTGTCCTTCTTGAGCATCCCCTCTCTCTGCTCTCATGCTACTGCCTTCCTCTAGCTGGGTTTCATCATCAGACCCTTCGAAACGCTGGGCATCCTCCTGGAGCATGTACCCAACACTGTGCTCAAACAGTTCGGGGGACTCCTCAGGAGGAGGACATGGTGGGTCTAGGGAAGGAGTGACTGATGATGACATTGATACCAGGGAAGAGGACGCTTTGGCAGCTGCTTTGCCAGTACCCTGAGCCTGAGTGAGAGAGGATGAGGAGGATAAGGAGGGCTTGGTCATCCACTCTACCAAGTCTTCGGCATGATGCGGCTCAACACGTCCAGCTGCCGAAAAGAAGGACAAGCGTGTCCCATGGCCACGTGCTGATGACAATGCACCGCGTCCACGACCAGCACTGTAGTCTCTAGACACAGAGCCTGCTTGCCCTCTTTTATTGGCTCCTGACTGTCTGCCTCTCCTTGTTTGCCTTCCAGACATTCTAATGGCCTGCAGGGAAATGGGAAAAGCAGCAATACAGGCTAAGTTAAGGTGTAATATGGTCAGGAGGCACACTCCGCCCGCTGTAAGTGCCGCAAAATCCTGTTTGTGTAACACACCAGGAAAAAGCAGCAATACGGACTAACTTCAGGTGTATAATGTGCAGGAGGCTTAGCAACAATGACACTGACACTGTCCCCTGCCTATCCTTCTCTCTCCCTGCACACAAGGTTTAGCAAAGTATATGACACTGACACTCTCCCTGCCTATCCTTCTCTCTCCCTACACACAAGGTTTAGCAAAGTATATGACACTGACACTCTCCCTACCTATCCTTCTCTCTCCCTGCACACAAGGTTTAGCAAAGTATATGACACTGACACTCTCCCTACCTATCCTTCTCTCTCCCTGCACACAAGGTTTAGCAAAGTATATGACACTGACACTCTCCCTACCTATCCTTCTCTCTCCCTACACACAAGGTTTAGCAAAGTATATGACACTGACACTCTCCCTGCCTATCCTTCTCTCTCCCTACACACAAGGTTTAGCAAAGTATATGACACTGACACTCTCCCTGCCTATCCTTCACTTTCCCTACACACAAGGTTTAGCAAAGTATATGACACTGACACTCTCCCTACCTATCCTTCTCTCTCCCTGCACACAAGGTTTAGCAAAGAATATGACACTGACACTCTCCCTACCTATCCTTCTCTCTCCCTACACACAAGGTTTAGCAAAGAATAGATATGACACTGTCCCTGCCTATCCTTCACTTTCCCTGCTCCGGAACACACTACACAAGGCCGCCGCGCTGGCGGCCTTTTATAGTGTGGGGCGTGTACTAAACCCCCTCAGCTATAATTGGCCACAGGCATCCTGCCTGTGGCCAATCATTGCTCTCCTCGCTGCCGGCGCTGTGATTGGCCAAGCATGCAGGGTCACAGTGCATGCTTGGCCAATCACAGCGCCGGGATTACACTGTGATGGCGCAGTGTATTGTGGGCCGTTCGCGTCACTCGAATTTGGTGCGAACGGCCCAAATTGTTCGTTGTTCGCCGAACGCGCGAACAGCCGATGTTCGAGTCGAACCAGCAGTGTGAATGTCGCGCCGTCTGCCGGTAATGACTTATTATTCATATACCTGTCTCCGCTTTCTTCTCGTGGTTTTAGGATACATTAAAAATTTAAACATGAAAGTAAAACATGAAGGGAAGCAGTCGGCACCATCAAGAAACTCCTCGGAGTCGGCTGTGAACACCGTGTCTCCATTCAACTCAATTAGTATCAAACAATATAGTATTTCTTCCACGGCGTTAAAGTGTCAGCGCAGGCAAACCGCTAAATACAGCCACCCGCCAAGCAATGCGCCAATGTGTTCAGCCCGTTTTCTAACCCAGACACCCTATAGACTGGCATAACCATCCACTGCAGGCAAAGCAATGTAGGTTGATTGGGTAATGGAGCAGCAGATCGCCAATGAGGTCATCCCTGTGCTGTTTCCTCCAATCAGGAAGCTCCATTTATTCGATTCACAGCACTGGGAAATGCGGTATCACAATTACACGGCTGTCTTGTCCTCTCCCAGTTTGAAAGCTGTGCCAGGGGGTTATAGAGGGGCGGAGCAGAGGTTGAAGGAGGAGGAGCTACTTGAAATGTAACATCTGAATTCCAGGTGTATATTTTGCGTAGTTACATTACGTTGGTCCCGCTTGGACCAATAGACACTCACCGGCCACTTTATTAGGTACACCTGTTCCATCGCTTGGTAACACAAATCGCTAATCAGCCAATCACATGGCAGAAACTCAATGCATTTAGACATCTAGACCGTCAAACAACTTTCATTCCCGAGACAAGGAGGTGGATGTACAATAAATAAGGACAGGAGGGGAGTTGTTGCCCCTAGCAACCAAGTTCTAAATGAACATTTTATTTAGAAGATGATGACTTGGTTGCCATAGACGACGGCTTCACCTTTCCACCAGCTTCTATAGACATGTATTGCTTGCATAGGAGATGGGTTTCCCAAAGGAGGGACCAGCGTGGAGTTGTTGCCCCTAGCAACCCGATTTTAAAAGAAAGTCTATTTTAAAAGAGGATGACTTGGTTGCCATGGGCGACAGCTTCACCTTTCCACCAGCTTCTACTGATTTTTATTGTTTACAAAGGGGGTTGGGTTTCCCAAAAAGCAGGACGAACAAGAGATTGATGCCCCTAGCAACCTGATTTTTAAAAGATTTGACTGGTTGCCATGGGCGACGACTTTACCTGTACACCGGCTTCTGTGGAAGAGCTCTCAGGAGGAGGAGGCACAATACATGAGGACAGGAGGGGCGTCGCTGCCTGTTGTTCTGTTAAACTCACAAGAAAGACACTTAACAGGTTGTCGTGGGCAACAGCTTCACCTTTCCATCATCTTCCATTAACCCAAGCAGGTGAAGCGGTTGCCCCTAGCAACAAAATATTTGAAATATAATTCACAAGAAGACGCTGGACCGGTTGCCGGGGGGAATATCTTCAATGTTCCTCCGATTTCCATAAACTAGGCCACTTCTGTTAAATACAAAGACAGACGGATTTACCAAAACGGGATCAATTTGAAGTGAAGTTGTTGCCCCTAGCAACCAGACTTTATAACTCACAAGAAAGACAATTGAGGGGTTGCCATGGGCAACAGCCTTACCTTTCTATCAACTTCCATCGACCAAACCTCTTCTATTGCTGACAAAGAGGGGGTGGATTTAACAATGAGAAGCCGTTGCCCTTAGCAACCTCATATTTTAAGTATAATTCACACAAAAAAAGACACTGGAGCAGTTGCCGTGGGGAACAACTTCAATGTTACACCGACTTCCTTAAAACGAGCTCTCCTATGTTAATTATGCATACAAATGAAAGAAAATGAGGACCAAGGTGGAGTGGTTGCCCCTAGCAACCAGAAATATAACTCACAAGGAAGGTGCCTGAGGGGTTGCCATGGGCAACAGCTCCACTTTCCCACCAGCTTCCATCTACCAAACCTCTTCCATTGCTGAGAGATAAGGGCCTGAGTGAAGTTGTCGCCCCTAGCAACCAGACTCAGTAGCAGATGTGGGACCGGTTGCTAAAGGCAACATCTACACCCTTCTATCACCTTCCATGAGCTTGCTGCCTTTGCTTCCATTGCTGAGATGGATGGACCAGAATGAGGAACGTGGCAGAGTTGTTGCCCCTAGCAACCTGATTTTAATAAGAATTCCCTAAGAAGATGTTCAGCTGGTTGCCAAGGGTAACAAGTTCTCCTTTTCACCGGCTTCCACTTACTGCTGACACGAGGAGAGGGGGATTCACCCAACTGAGAACCAAAGTGAAGTTGTTGCCCGTAACAACCAGATATTAAATTCCTAAAAAGATTATTGACTTGGTTGCTATGGGGAACAGCTTCATTGTTACATCAGCTTCCATTAACAGGACAACACTTAATGTATGTTGTCTCCACAAGGGGAAAGGGGGTGTATATAGAATATAGACTGAAGTGCAGCTGTTGTCCCTAGCAACCAGACTTCACATTGGAATTCTGAAGAAGATGATGGGTTGGTTTCCACGGGCAGCAACTTCAAGGGCCCAAATGAAGTTGTTGCCCCCAGCAACCAACTCACAGGAAGACGTTGGGGTGGTCGCCATGGGCAACCGCCCCATCTTTTTCACCGGCTGCCACAAGCTCACTCTCTTTGCTGGTACAGGGGGATGGCGGTACCAAAATGTGGACAGAAAGGGAGTTGTTGCCCCTGGCAACCAGGTTTTAAATATAACTTATAAAACTAAGCTTTACTGGTTGCTATGGGCAGCATCATCATTTGTACACCAGCTTTTCACAAACCAGCCCTATTACGTTGCTGACACTTCTTGTGAGTAATTAAAATCTGGTTGCTAGGGGCAACAACAACACAAGGATTGAATTTGATTTATGTATTTGGATTCTATATAAAATCTGGTTGCTAGGGGGAACAACTCCACCATGGTGCATCCATCGCTCACCCAGGAAGATGTTTGCACCAAAATGAGGACCAAAGAGGAGCGGTTGCCCCTAGCAACCAGAATTGAACTCCTAACACAAGAACATGCAAGGCAGGAATAAGAAAGTCTATTTCTGGGCAGCCGCACTCTGAAATATTCGCCTTTATTAAAATAAGAACAGCACTACAAGCCCCAGCACAACTGGACAGCAAGAGTCTTTGTGTGAGTTATAGTTAAAAGCTGGTTGCTAGGGGCAACCACTCCACTTCGGTCCTCATTTTGGTACAAACCTCTTCCTGGGTCAGTGATGGATGTACCATGGTGGAGTTGTTGCCCCCTAGCAACCAGATTTTAAATATAATTCAAATACATAAATTTAAATTCGGTCCTTGTTTTGTCGTTGCCCCTAGCAACCAGCTTTGAATTACTCACAAGAAGCTGCTTTACGGGTTGGTAGGGGGGGCAACATCTTCATCTTTATACTGTACCAGCGTTCACAAACCAGCCCTCTTATGTTGCAACATGCGGACCAATGTGCAATGGTTGCCACTAGCAACCAGATTTAAATGGCTCACCACAAGACGCTTGGCTGGTTGTTATGGGCAAGAACATGGAACAATCTTCCTGTGGGTTATATTTAAATCCAGGTTGCTAGGGGCAACCGCTCCACTTTGGTCCTCATTGTTGGAACATCGGTCTCCCTGTGGAATTGTTGCCCCCCCCCCCCCCCAGTAACCACATTTTAAATACCACTCACCAGAAGATGCTTGACTGGTTGCTATGGGCAACTGCTTCCCTTGTACACTGGCCTACATAAGCCCTCATCTCTGACACGGGGGGGGGGGAGGTGGGTGTACCAAAGTTAGAATAAAAGTTGAGTTTGTTGCCCATAGCAACCAGATTTTTATTTATTATGATTGACAAGAGGATGCTAGACTGGTTGCCATGGACAACAGCTACATCTGTAAACAGGCTTCCACAAGCTCACTCTCTTTGTTGACACAGGGGTAGGTGGGGGTGGAAGTACCATTTAGAGGACAGGAAAAAGAGCTGTTGCCCCTAGCAACCAGATTTTAAACAACGGATAAAAAGATGCTTTGGTGGTTGCTATGGGTAACATTTTCATCTTTCCACCAGCTTTTCACAAACTTGCCCACTTGTGTTGCTTGCGCACGGGGTGGATGTACCAGAATGAGAAGTAGTTGCCACTAGCAACCAGATTTAACTCTTAACAGAAGAATATGCAAGGATCTTCTTGTGAGTTATATTTCAAATCGGGTTGCTAGGGGCAACCACTGCACTTTGGTCCATCTATTGCTACATCTGTCCGTGGAGTTGTTGCCCCCAGAAAACGCATTTTAAATGTCACTCACAAGAAGATGCTTGACTGTATCCCTTGTACATCTCTGCCATGGGGGAGGGGGGGAGTGTACCAAAGATAGCATAAAAGTAGAGTTGTTGCCCCTAGCAACCAGATTTTAAAATACGATTCACAAGGGACTGGTTGCCCTGGGCAACCGCAGCAGATACATCTCTACACCGACTCCCCACATGCTCGCTTCCTTTCATTGCTGACACGGGGAGGGGGGTGGAAGTACCAAAATGAGGACTAAAGTAAGGTTGTTGCCCATAGCAACTGGATTTCAACTATGATTCACAAGAGAACGCTTGACTGGTTGCCATCGGCAACAACATCATCTTTTCACCAGCTTCCGTTATCGAGATCTCTCTTTCACTGCTGACAAAAAAAAGGACCAAAGTGGAGTTGTTGCCCCTAGCAACCAGATTTCAAATATGATTCACAGGATGAGGTTTGACCGGTTGCCAGGGGCAACAGCTTAAATTTTACACCAGTTTCCATTGAAAGAAAAGATTACTGAGCTGGGGCCAAAAGTAGAGACGTTACCCCTGGCAACCAGGAGGTACTGTGATTGGTTGCTATGGGTGACCACAAAAGCGCGGTTTCCATGTTCCAGGAATTAGGTCACAATATAATATATATACAGTATATATCTAATTCCTGGAAGATGGAAACAGAGCTTTAGCCATAGCAACCAATCACAGTACCTCCTGGTTGCCAGGGGTAACGTCTCTATTTTGGGTCCTTTATCTATATACAGTATATAGACATATCATTTGCTGTATCTCTGCTCCTAGATAATGACCAATCCGGTGTGATTGCCCAAATGATGAGCTCCTCCCACCATAAACCCCCAGCCAATCCGTGACAGATCCCCGCACAGACAGACTACACTCCCCAGAACCCTCCTATCAGATAATACAAAGGCGGAGGACGCCGGGAAATGTAGTGCGGAAGCCACAGTGTTCTAGTAACGCATTACGCATGCGTAGTAGGCCGAGTAGCTATCTGATTAGACCTGAGGCACCGACTACATCTCCCAGAATCCTTCACTAGGTAAGAGACATGGGGAGGATTCTGGGAAACGTAGTCTAGCCGTCACGTGACACTCCCTTTCGACCCCGACAAAACTCCTTTTCCCAGGATCCCCTCCCAGCCAATGCCAAGGGCGGAGGATGCCGGGAAATGTAGTAGGGCCCGCCCACAGCGGCTCTGCCAGCGTCTGCCTCTCGTCTCCATGGCAACCGACGCTGGACGATGGAGCAAACCAAGTGACAGCGCTGTGGAGAGGGGGGAGGCCGGCCTTTGGGATGAGGATCTCTCCATTGTGATGTGAGGAGGTTTTATAATACCGGAATACAGAGATAGAAAAAGGGAGAGTAACAGTGAGAGGGAAGTGTGGGGGGGGGGGGGTGTTAGAGGGAGATAGGAGGAGGTCAGCCCCCCCCCTGGGGGTTCATATGGTATGACCGAGAGAGGAGAAGGAAGATGGCAACTGTGAGGGGATGAATGGTGAGCTGATGGGGGAGATAATGGGGGGTGGGAAATTGGGGGAGGGGAGATCCCAGATCAGGGTCACCCCGGTCAGGGGTCAGATTTGGGGGGTAGGGAAGGTGGATGATGGGAGTTGTAGTCCTACATAAAGTTGAGGGCTGTGTATTGGGGGAGGGGAGCTGTGTATTGGGTAAGGAGGGCTGTGTATGGGGGACTGTATTTTGGGGGAGGGGGCTGTGTATTGGGGGGGGGCTCCAATCTTTTATCACATGCTTCCAGCACTTCATTTCCCAGGAGTCTTCGCTTTTGACACCCCCTCCCCCCCCCATGGGGCTTATTTACATGCCGTGCAGAGTACAGACTCGCTCACACCAGGTCCGGTTCGGGAACGTGTACAAAATTGCGTGTTTTCCCGCACCGTACAAAAAAATAAATATGATCGCTGAGTTTTGTAGATGCACGGAGGTGCTGTTAATTCTTAATGGAACCTCCCCCCCCCCGCGCATCTAGCCGACATACAAGCGCTTGCACCCACCAACAAAACGCGCGGCACCGAGGGTAAGCCCCTGACATGAATGGTCTGCATCTGGGAGTTGCAAAAAAAAGGGTTCTGTGGAATTTGGTAGAGCGTAATTTAAAAAAAAAAAATGGAAACTTTTATTTATGGAGACATCAGGGGTCTATTAGATCCTCAATATCTCCCCCGCCCTCCAATGCAGCTAATCAAGCACATATTGTGTTGTAATAGCTGAATCCTCAGGAATGACAGCTGTGACCCCCCCCCCCCCCCCCGGGAGTGATGTAATACACGTCACTTTTCGGGTCGTTGGTTGCAGGAGGGTCTCCCTTGGCACAATGTCTGTATGTATATCTCATACCTGATGGGTCACGAGGGAAGCTGACAATCACTGCGGCAGTCACCACTACTACAGTGATCACCGCATGCTTCCGGGTCCTGTGCTGCTCCTCTGCACACTAAACACAGGACTTTGCTCACCACTCCGCACTACCTCCATTCACAGACCGCCTTGTATTTTATTTTCTTCCAGTGAATACAAGGAATTATCTGATTGGATGAGCTGGAGAGGATGGGCAAATGGCATCACAGTCTACCCTCGTCCAATCGGAGAATGCCTTGTATTAATAAAAAAATAAATATATAAATACAAGGTGCTCTATGAATGGCGGTAGTGCCTGGTGAGCGACCTCCTGTGATCAATGCTCTGAGGGGAAGCCACTGGAAGATGGCTGCAATCACTGTAGTAGCGCTGATTACTGCAGTGATTTCCAGCTTCCTCAGGGAGCCAGGAACCGCAGCCGCCGCCGATTGGTCCTGTTGTGCACTCAGAGGGGAGGAAGGAAAGGTGTGAAGCGGGGTCTCTTCTAAGGCCCCAGGACTACGTTACCCAGAACCCCATTCGGCCCCAGGACTACGTTACCCAGAACCCCATTCGGCCCCAGGGCGGAGGTTCCACCGCAGAGACTCATGGGAGGGGTTACTTAAGTGGGAGGGGAGGCGGAGCTCACTCTCTTGGGACATGGCGCTTCAAGTGACAAGTCATCCTGTGCGGATCGGCTGTGAAGCAAGGCCTGAAGCCTGAGGTCTTGCTTGAAGTCTGAAGAGCCTTCCACCATACTGCGGAGCCTGGGTGGATCCTGGACCGTCGTGATAGGACGTGAGTTGGATCAAGGACTCGATCGGAGGAGACGCTGTGTGCGACACACAGGAGGTGGAAGTCCCAGGCTGGGATCGCGCCTGGAGTGGTGAGCGGGCACCTGCCCATATCAATAGACTGAGTTGTGTTCAGGCCTGTAGACTGCCTAGGCCTGCTGTTCGCTCACCAGTGTTTTCTTGGGGGGTCCGGTAGCGGGACAGAGTTGAAGTACCTACCGCCCCCGTTTTACCCTGTTATTTCAAGTTAACACCCAATGTGGATTACAAATGGTTATCTCTTTAAGTGCACCAACGAAAGCTGGCCGGTGAAGAAACCTTCCTTTCCTAGGGGAAAGAGACTTAGTTACATCCCATGTCAGGCCTGACTTAGGTGGGGAGTTTAGAAAGTTTGTGTTACTGCGCCATAGGCGAACGCACGCCATAATAGCTCCGCGTGGTGGACACTGCGTGGCGCCATATTACTGTGCTGCACCTAGTACATTGATTGATGCAGGGCTCTGCAGGCCCATGTATATGTTGCATGTTATACCTTGAATCCTTCATTACCAGTAAAGCTGATTTATATATATTTTATATTCTTGCCTCAGTGTGTTGTCTGACTGTTTAGAGATTATTAAGTATAATACATCTGAGAGTGATAGGAGTTTAGAAAGTGGCAGAAAAGGCCGGGTCGGAAAGTGGCGTAAAACATGTACGCAAAAAAAAAAAAGCAAAACCGGTTCTGGTAGCAAAAGCGTCTGCAATTTTGAGGCTGTGTCTGCCTAGTCATTAAAAAATCGTATTTGCTCGCAGTATACCTTAAAGGGACACAGCGCAGCATCTGAATGAGGACCAATCCGGAGATATTAATGTGTAGCCAATCTCTGCTGTGTTAGTGGCTGTAGATCCCCCTCTAGTGGCCGTCTGTAGATGACAGCGGTGGGGAATCCTAGGCGGAGAGGAGTTGGTCTTTGTCACCAGTGGGGGGGGGGATGTATGCGCCCATTATGGCCGGTGCCAGTCAGCCCCCGACACATGTCTCCTGTAATCCCGGGTCAGCCAGGGGTTGGCAGTTCATTAATAAATCCAGCTTTGCGTAGCTTGCATTTCTGACATCAGTCACCCTGAGATGAGATGTTCAGATCTATCCGCTGACCCCGGAAATTGGGGATTTCAGATGATCACCAAAACATCAGAAATTGTTCATCACATTCTCACTAAATCCTCTTGTGACGGAAGAGACCTTCAGTGCCGACTTTACTGACCTTCATTTATAAGGAGTAGAATTTCCAATGAACTCAAAATTCACCAGATTCTACTACTCCCATCATTCGACTTCTCCCATCATTCGACTACTCCCATCATTCGACTACTCCCATCATTCGACTACTCCCAGAGATAATGTATCAGTGTTAATATATATATATATATATATATATATATATATATATTTTAATACTGTGTGTATGTGTATATATATTTATAAATATAAACACACATACCGTATCTCACAAAAGTAAGTAAACCCCTCAGTCACATTTGTGTAAATCTTTTCTTGTATCTTTTCATGTGACAACACTGAAGAAATGACACTTTGCTACAAATGTAAAGTAGTGAGTGTACAGCTTGTATAACGGTGTAATTTTCTTCTCCCCTCAAAATAACTCAACACACAGCCATTAATGTCTAAACCGCTGGCAACAAAAGTGAGTACACCCCTAAGTGAAAATGTCCAAATTAGGCCCAATTAGCCATTTTTCCCTCCCCGGTGTCATGTGACCCATTAGTGTTACAAGGTCTCAGGTGTGAATGGGGAGCAGGTGTGTTAAATTTGGTGTTATCACTCTCACTCCCTCATACTGGTCACTGGAAGTACAACATGGCACCTCATGGCAAAGAACTCTCTGAGGATCTGAAAAAAAAAAAATGAAATGTTGCTCTACATAAAGATGGCCGAGGCTATAAGAAGATTGCCAAGACCCTGAAACTGATCTGCAGCACGGTGGCCAAGACCATACAGCGGTATAACAGGGCGGGTTCCCCTCACAACAGGCCTCGCCATGGTCCACCAAAGAAGTTGAGGTCACGTGCTCAGCGTCATATCCAGAGGTTGTCTTTGGGAAATAGACGTATGAGTGCTGCCAGCATTGCTGCAGAGGGTGAAGGGGTGTGGGGAGGGGTCAGCCTGTCAGTGCTCTGACCATACGCCGCACACTGCATCAAATTGGTCTGCATGGCTGTTGTCCCAGAAGGAAGCCTCTTCTAAAGATGATGCACAAGAAAAAGCCGCAAACAGTTTGCTGAAGACAAGCAGACTAAGGACATGGATTACTGGAACCATGTCCTGTGGTCTGATGAGACCAAGATAAACGTATTTGGGTCAGATGGTGTCAGGCGTGTGCGGCGGCAACCAGGTGAGGAGGACAAAGACAAGTGTGTCTTCCCTACAGTCAGGCATGGTTACATAGTAGGTGAGGTTGAAAAAAGACACAAGTCCATCAAGTCTAACCTATGTGTGTGATTAGCATGACTCCCAAAGGCAGAAGCAATATGGGACTTGTAGTTCCTCAACAGCAGGAGTGCCGCAGGTTGAGCACTCATGAGCTAAATGATGCTCGAGGTCCTCCAGCCAGGAAATAGGGCGGGGCTGACTGACTTGCCGCAGATTTTAATGCACATTGTGAGGAGCTCGCAGTGTGCGGTGAAATCAAAGGAAGCCATTTCAGTCCAGGAAAGAGACCTGGTACAACTGTGCATAGTAACCAATCAGCTTCCAGGTTTTATTGTTAACGCTTAATGGAAGTTAGAAGCTGATTGGTTATTATGCACAGTTACACCAGATTCTGAGTGCTCCAGATCTATTTTCTGATCACTGCATTGGTGTCACTTGTGACACTAAATGGCGTTAGGGCAGTTAGTGGTAGTTAGTAGTAGGCCCAGATAGGGAATATATGGGGGGTATCCAAAACCTATCTGGGCCTACTACTAACTACCACTAGCTGCCCTAACGCCATTTAGTGTCGCAAGTGACACCAATGCAGTGACCAGTGAAAAATTTGACAACTGCACTTGGCGACACTGACAGGGAGTGAAAGGGTTAACTGGGGGGCGATTAAAAGTGTGCCTACGTGTCCTGGTGTCAGTGTAGTGTACTCACAGTAGATGTTTTCTCCTCGCTCACTGGAACCCGAAAAGGGCTCCACGAGGGGGGATGACATCACTTCCTCTGCTTGTGTTTACATTACACAGGCAGAGGAGGCTTTTAATTTCGCCAGAGCCGATTGGCAGGTCCAGGCCAATGATGATTGGCGCGAGCGACGTACAGGTACGTCAGTTTTGCGCCGCCGGGCTGCCCTGTCGCAGTATATGTATGCGGTGGGCGGTCGGGAACTGATTAATTTGCACAGACAAGGGGCAGGATTGCTTTCTTATTACTGATAGATTTTCAGCTGGTGTCTTGGCTTTCTATGTCTTTTTGCACCTCCCTTTCTTCGTGTGTCCAATACTTTTCCCTGTGTCATTCCATTTTATTACATAGTTAGTCAGGTTGAAAAAAAAGACACAAGTCCATCCAGTTCAACCATAAAAATAAATACATAAAATAAATACTATCATACAATCCCATATACCCAATTCTATACCCACAGTTGATCCAGAGGAAGGCGAAAAACCCCAGCAGAGCATGATCCAATTTGCTACAGCTGGGGAAAAAAATGTCCTTCCTGATCCCCCGAGAGGCAATCGGATTTTCCCCGGATCACCTTTACCTATAAATGTCAGTACCCAGTTATATTGTGTGCTCTTAGCAAAGAATCCAGGCCTTTCTTAAAGCAATCTACTGACGTAGATTAATTACATAGAACTTCATGTCTGAACTTATTTGTTTTGGTGTCTTTGTATTCGGGTTATACCGTTACCGGGATCGGTGCTGACACTAAGCATTTTCAGGGGTATCGGTACCGATACCTTCTGGCTCGGTTCTTTCAGCTGTCAGCAGAATTTCCCCTCTAACAGCTGAAATGTAAAGAAAAGAATGCCAGGAATTATTGGTTGTTAAGGAGCGGGGCCGCCGCATACTTAACAACCAATGACATTTCAGCAGTCCGGGATTCCCTTCCCTGCCCCCTCCTCTCCCGCCAGCTGTCACCGGACCGGTCTGGTCGGGCCAAATCTACTAATAAAAGCCAGCTAATGTGACAGCAGAGCCGGCGCCAGCATAATGCTGTGTAGACAAAACAATAATCCTTGCAGCAGCCCGCCCTACATCTGCTCCTCTGCCCACATACCTTGTTTGGCGCAATGTCCATCATGTGACCGGTGCCTGAGCGCAGGTCAGTCAGAATGAAGAGTCAGAATGAAGAGAAAGAGCCACGTCTTCCATCTCTGACAGCGGGATCAGAGTTTAGTTGGTTGCGGTGAAGAGGGAGGAGCTTTAGGGAACTGGCCTGCCCATCGCCCTGACTGTAAGTGCTGCATTGCTGCTGTACAGAATCTTCCACATTATCTGACATTCCTGCAGTGCTGGGACCTGGGATTGTACGGATGCTGAGGCTCCCCTGAAGCTACCTGGGACTACAAGTCCCAACAACCCCGGTTTCTGATAACACTGGAGCGCTGACCCAGCACTATCCCTTCATGACACAGTGGATGATGTATATAGACTGTGTGTATATAATGGGGTGTCCATTCTGTCAGCCAGCTCTCATTGCAACCAGGAGATGGTCACCCACAGCATCCAATCACATCACTCGTCACAGCCCTCACCTACCCTGCCCTCAGTTGATCCCCCTACCCCCCCACCCTACCCTCATTTACTCCCCTACTTCACCCCACCCTCATGTCGCTTATCCTCTGCTTCCCCTGCCCTCACTCACCCTCTACTCCCCCACTACCCTCATTTACCCCCCTAAAAAAAACAGCAGAGCATACTCCAATTTGCAACAGCTGGGAAAAAAAATTCCCTCCTGAGAAGGCGATCGGATTTTCCCTGGATCAACTTTAGCTATAAATGTATAGTTATAGCTTCCTGAATCATAGTCACTGGTCTCAGTCATTGTTGGTGGAGACATCCTGGGGCCCTCAGTGCCAGTGACTGAAAGGGTTGTGCTATCCCCTCTGCAACCGCCCGTGGTTGCTTCAGTTGTTCGGTCTTTAGGCGATAACAGACCCCGAGGAGGGTTGTATCACAAAAAAGTCTGAAAGTTCTTCCTCCTCTTCTTGTATTTTCGTCTCTGCGAGTCCTTCTGTTATCCCTAAGAGTCCTTCTTCTATCCTCTTTAGACGGTCCCTCTCTCTTGGTCTGTCCACGCAGTACCAAGATCTGTGGAGATAAAGAAAGAAATGTTATAAGAATGAGTCCATAAACCAGCAGAAAATTTTCAGAATTAATATCTGAAGAAGTCTAAATCTGTGTTTGATAGAAAACAAATAGTCACACGCCATCACCCCATTTGTTACTATTACCAGCAGCCTCGGTTTATTCACCCCTCCCCCATAGAAGAAATGTTAGAGGTGTGTTAATCTCATTATGGGGGCTTGTGCTGCTAAACCCCGAGCAATGCACACAGAAAACCCACCGCCTCGGTCTGATCCACTGCCTGTCTGCAGGTAAATATTAGGGAGGTGGGAGTTCAGTGACAGTGGGTGATAACATGAAAACCTGTAATGTAGAAATTAGAGAAAACCTATGAAGAATGTAAAATGACTTACCCAACGCAGCATCCTGTTGTACTGACGATGATCAATATTAGAAGAAGTAGTCCAACTACTAATAGAACGTGGTAATTTATCTTCATTTGAGAGAACATGTTGATTAATTTCACACCGAGAGGGATGAGTGAGAATCCTGAAATATAGGTCCTGGTCTCAGTCGTCGTCGGTGAAGACATCCTGAAGCCCTCGTGGCAGTGACTGAAGGGGTTGTGCTATGTGTATCTAGGCTTCCCGAATCATGGTCCCTGGTCTCAGTCATTGGTGGAAGCATCCTGGAGCCCTCGGTGTCATCGACTGAATGGGTTGCGCCATCTTTGTCTAGGCTTCCCAAATCGTAGTCACTGGTCTCAGTCATTGGTGGAAGCATCCTGGAGCCCTCGGTGTCATCGACTGAATGGGTTGCACCATCTTTGTCTAGGCTTCCCAAATTGTAGTCACTGGTCTCAGTCATTGTTGGCGAAGACACACTGGGTCCCTCTGTGCCAGTGACTGAAGGGATTGTGCCATCTATGTCTAGACTTTCCAAATCATAATAAACATAGTCACTGGTCTTAGTCACTGTTGGTTGAGACATCCCAGCGGTCTCAGTGACTGAAGGGGTCGCACTATCTATATCTAGGCTTCCCGAATCATAGTAAGCATAGTCACTGGTCTTAGGTGTTGTTGGTGGAGACATCCCGGAACCCCCAGTGTCGGTGACTGTTGGGGTCTCGCTCGGTTTTTGTAGGTCTCCATGTTGCTTCTTGACTGTCTCGGTATCAGCAGCCTCCAAAGTAGAATCTGATGAAACAAAAACAAAGGAAATTATCTTAAATGTTTATAAATAATGAACACTGGAGATGAGCATTCATGACTATAAATTTACTCCAAATGACCCTGGTCCAATGTGTCATGAATCAAAAACAAATTCAGGTCTTTTACATTTTTGGATAGAGCAGGGTGGGGTTAGAGCCGTACATTTCCGCTCACTTCCTGTACAGGGGACCACAGAAACAAGAAGTGGTGTGAAACCTCCCCATTGGGGGCACACCAATAAAAACCTAACAAAATATCAGACTCTTCCCCACTGTATTGAAAGAAAATTGCTCTTTGTGTTTCCATTGAATAGATCTCCCCTCACTTCCTCTGCCGAGGAAAGACGGTGCATTACACTATATAGGGACCATCACACTATGTTGCTTAGGGATAGATAGAGATATATCTATCTATAAAAAAAAAAAAAATAGTATAGGGGGGCGTGGTCTGACCTCGCTAGAAGATGGCAGCATAACTCCGGAGCTCCCGCCGCTGCAGTTCCTCTCAGCCTAAAGGAGAGCCCTTTACCGCTTATACGGTCGACAGAATATGGGGACGGCGTCACAGAATTCTTCTGCCTCACGTTCCCGGTCTCCACGCAGATACCCGAACGGTAGTGACCAATACACTCCCCGCGCATCTAGGTCTCAGACGCAATATGGCGGCGTCACGACAAGGCCCCTCACAGAATTTGACGCTAAACATGGCGGAGACGACCCCTCATGTATCCACGCCTGAACCGGAGGGAAATTCGACACAGAGGCAACAGCACCCCAGCCTATTCGACCTCCGTTCGGTGGCAGCTGACATTAAGGACACCCTGTCAGCTGCTATTGCTGAATTGCGCATAGACATCCGCGCCATTGCTGACAGGGTACAAGATGTGGAGAAAATTACTGGACAAGGAACGGTCCTCCGCTGAGTGACCCGTAAGGTAGATGCCCACACATTACAACTCAGAGACCAACATAGACATTTAGAAGAACTCGATAATAGAGGACACCGCCGCAACCTTAGAGTTAGAGGCCTACCTGAATCAGTGGATGTGGACCAGCTTACTGCCGCCATTACTGGCATATTCAATGATCTATTGGATAAACCCTCACAGTCAGTCATAGAAATGGAACGTATACATCGCGCCCTTAGACCTAGGGGGAGAGCCACTGATCCCCCTAGGGATGTAATATGTTGATTTTAAATTAAAGGAAGAGATCATTAGAAAAGCCAGAAGCAGCATAAACATTTCCCATGGAGGCTCTGATATTCACATTTATCAAGATCTCTCTAACATAACATTGCAACATAGAAGGGATCTCAAACCTTTGTTAGATGTCCTACGGGATAAAAACATTATTTACAGGTGGAAATTCTCCTTTGGCCTTCTAGCCACTACTCAAGGTCGTTCAGCATTGCTGAGGGTACCGGAGGATATTAAACCGTTTTGTGACACTCTAGGCATACCGGTGATTGAGGTCCCAAACTGGTACGCAGAGTTCCGTCACAAGACTAGAAAAAGAGAACAAGAAACGGAGGAACCTATGGATGCTCAAATGACCAGCTTTCGCAGACGGCGTTCTTCTGAAGACAGATCACATATCGCACCCAATGGATCTCAAGATGGATCGAGCCCATTGCTCTAGAAGATTCCAAAGAGATTACTAATAGACTCAGGACTTACCATCTAAACTGAACATTTCTGGTTGTACCTACTAACATATCTTTATCATTATAATATTAGTTATTTAACACCATCAGACTTGATTGCATCGTTTTACACCCTTCTCTTCTAACAGCCCACTGATGGGCACTGGTTGTAAGTAGTGGTGCAACGGATCGGTAACGATCCGTGATCCGAACGGGTCACCCCGTTCGGATCGGCACGATCCGCGGCCTCAGGAAAGGCCGCGGCTTCGGCCTAGCTCCGGAGCCGCGGCCATCTTGGTACATCCGGGGGCGGCGGCCGCCTTGTGACGTCATCACCCCTCGCTGCTCGTGGATTTGAACTGGCCGGCGGGAGAGACTGGTAAGTGGGGGAGATGCCCATTACTGGGGGAGATTGTGGATATTACATACGGGGGGAGATTGTGGATATTACATACGGGGGGAGATTGTGGATATTACATACGGGGGGGGGATGACGTGGATATTAGTATTTTTTTTTTTTAGCCAATCCGAAAATGATCCGATCCGTGGCTCTGATCCGAGAGTTTTTTGATCCGTTGCACCCCTAGTTGTAAGGTACCTTTAGTTTAAACATATTTGTTATGTTTTTTTTAGATGTGTTCTGCTGCCTTTTTTATGGGAGACATTCAATTCAAATGACTGTTCAGCTATTCAGTCGTCCCACCCTAAGGTAGGCCTGAAGCTACTTGCTTCTCTCTCATTGTGCCGTCCTGGAAGACGGCTTGAGAAAGTGACCAGTTACACTTACCGGTAACGGTGTTTCTGGGAAGTCTTCCAGGACGGCACAATGAGAGATGACTGGCTCCACCTGACAGGAAACACAATCAATTCAAAGAGGTTAAAGCACCCGCCCCTCCCCGTGCTCCTCAGTTATGATAAAGTACAGACCCACACCAGTGCACGAGAGAAAACACACACCCAAATAACTCTATACAAACCAATGTATCAACCAAAGCGGTGGGAAGTAGGCCTGCCGTCCTGGAAGACTTCCCAGAAACACCATTACCGGTAAGTGTAACTGGTCACTTTCTCAAGTCGTCTTCCAGGACGGCACAATGAGAGAGAAGCAAGTAGCTTCAGGCCTACCTTAGGGTGGGACGACTGCTTGCAGGACCTCTCTACCAAAGGACAGGTCCTGAGGTGACAGCAACTCCACTCTGTAATGCCTTAGGAATGTATTCTGGCTTGACCAAGTCGTAGCTTTACCGATCTGTTCCACCGAAGCTCCGGCTCTTTCTGCCCAGGAGGTTGCCAAAGAGCGAGTAGAATGAGCTTTAACTTTAGGGGCTCTTACCAGCCTGGTCATAAGCTATGGAGATTGTCTGTCTGATCCATCTAGATATGGATGCTCTAGATGCCTGTTGGCCTTTTTTCTGTCCAAAAAAATTAATTAGTAAATGGCTGGATTTCCTAAATTCACCCACTCTATCCAGATAAGCTAGCAGACACCGTCTGACATCCAGACAATGAAAGGAGGCCTCTCTTTCATTTTGTGGATTTGAACAAAAGGAAGGAAGAATAATTTCTTGTGATCTATGAAACTTTGACACTACCCTAGGGAGGTACAGGGGGTCCTGCCTAAGAATAACTCTGTCCTCGAATAACTAAAGAAAGGCTCTTTAATCGTCAGAGCCTGCATGTCGCCTATTCTTCTGGCTGTAGTAATTGCCAGAAGAAAAGCAAACTTAAATGTCAGTAATTTAACTGAAATATCTTCTAGTGGCTCAAACGGAGCCTTAGTTAATTGTTCCAAAACTAACGTAAGGTCCCAGGGCGGGACTCTAGAGATCTGCACCGGGGACAATCTATCCCTGGCATTAGAAATCTTTTAACTAGAGGGTCCAGTGATAACTTTTTGTCCAAAAAATACGATAAGGCTGCTACCTGTACTCTTAGAGTCTTGGTAGCGAGACCTAAGTCGGCGCCATCCTGGAGAAAGTCCAGGATGACCGAGGTTTCTTGCTGGGATACCTTTCTCACTAGACACCAGTGAGAGAAGACTCCCCACACCTTCCTGTAGATACGTCTGGTGACTTCTTTTCTACTTGAGAGGAGAGTGTTAATCACTCTCTCGGAACATCCCCTCTCCCACAGGTTCTGCCTCTCAAGCACCAAGCCGTCAGCTTGAAGAAGCTGGGATCTGGGTGAAAGACTGGTCCCTGCCGAGAAGGTCCACCCGAACTGGTAGATGGAGGGGAGGTGCTACAGACCAGTTCTGTAGAGCGGGAAACCCGGCTCTCTTGGGCCACCAAGGAGCAATTAGAATGAGTCTGGTCTCTGAGAGACCTAGTTTTTGTAGGACTCTTGGAATGAGACTCAGAGGGGGAAAAGCATAAGCCAGGTGAAAACTCCATACCTGAGCCAGTGCATCCACCCCCCTGAGCCCCACTCCCGGGACAGGGAAAAGAATCTTCTTACTCTCCTGTTCTCCTTGTGGGCAAAGAGGTCTATTTCTGGCCTTCCAAAATGTTGGCACACCAGGTTGAACACCTCTGGGTTCAGCTCTGCCCAGCCCAGAATTCCTAGAGACAAGGTCAGCAGGGAGGGAGACCTGGTTCCCCCCTGATGATTTATGAAGGCCACCGTGGTCGCATTGTCGGAGAGGATCTGGACCTCCCGGTCTCGGATCCTTTCCTCGAACGCTTTTAGGGCCTCCCCAACCGCCAATAATTCCCGGAAGTTTGAGGAGGCGTGTCACTGATCCTGATTCCAGGAACCCTGGGCTCGGAGTTCGCCTAAGTGGGCCCCCCAACCCCAGGAGCTTGCGTCCGTCGTTATCCTGAGGGGGTCTGTCTGAGTCCATAGATGACCCACCTGCAACTTCTGAGGAAGAAGCCAGCAGCTCAGAGAGTCCTTTACTACCTCTGGGATGGAGATTCTTTGGTCTAATGTCCCTCTTGTTCCGTCCCAGGAGGATAAGAGGAATTGTTGGAGAGGTCTGGAGTGGAGCTGAGTCCACGGGACCACAGGAATACAAGAGGTCATTAGACCCAGTACCCTCATGATGTCTCTGAAAGAGAACTCTCCTGGCTCCAACAGAGACCAGACCGCTGCCATGAGGCCCTAGGCCTTCTCCTGGGGCAAGAAGAGCCTCCTCTGTAGGGAGTCTATCAGGAAAACCCAGGTAAACTTTCTTTGGTCCGGGATCATCGAGGACTTCTCCCTGTTTATGATCCAACCTAGGGATTCCAGGGTACTCACAACCTTGGCCAGGTCTGCGAGGAGGAGATCTCAACTCTGGTTGTAGAGTAGAAGATAGTCAAGATAAGGGACTATTGATATACCCTGCAAGTGTAGGAAGGCGACCACCTCTGCTACGATTTTTGTAAACACCCTTGGGCTGGAAGCCAGTCCAAAGGGGAGGGCAGCAAACTGCCAGTGTTGAATCCCTTGAGGAGACTTGACTGAAAGTCTAAGGAAGGCCTGATTTCCTGGAAAGATCGGGACATGTAGGTAGGCGTCCTTTAAGTCGATCGTTACCCTGTATACCTCCTTCAGAAGGAGTTTTCTGAGGGTGTATATGCTCTCCATGCGAAATTTCTTATGACGCAGAGAGGTATTCAGGGGTCTCAGGTTTATTATCAAACGGTATTGCCTGAGGATTTTGGGACAACGAAGATATGGGAGTAGACCCCCATTCCGCGTTGACCCGCGGAACTACCACTCCCTGTTCTGCTAGGTCTGAGATGTTTTGCAGAAGACCTGCCTTCTTGAGGGGGTCCCTGGGGAGAAATGTTAATAGGAACTTTGAGGGGGGGGTGAAGAAACTCCAGCCTGTAACCCTCTTATAATGTTGAGAATATGAGGGCTCTGAGTAATACTCTCCCACCTGGAAAGGAATTGGGAAAGTCTTCCCGCCTACCCTCACATCACTTAAAGTCCTTTTCATTTGATTTTTGGTTGGAAAAGAGGATACTTCCTTTCGGCTTATCCTTCCCAACGCCCCACTTCCTATTACCGGCAGGCTTCTTGCTTGAGAAGCGGTTTCTACCCTGAGGGCCTCGAAAAACTGTTTTTTGGTCCCTTTTAGGTTTGGTGGGAAACTTCTTGCCCTTTTCAGTAGATCTTGACAGAGCTTGATCAAGCCCTGTACCAAAAAGGAGGGAGCCCTCCAATGGGAGTCCACATAAGCGGGTCCTGGAACTGCGCTATCTATCACCTGTAGAGAGTCTAGGACTCCCCTGGACTTGGACACACGGGAAACATGTCCTATTAGCTTGGCTATCCATGTATCCGCGTTCCTAGCTATACAAGCTGAAGCCAACGCGGGGCTCATTGCTGCCGCATTGGCTTCCCAGGCTCTACGCAAGGTCGTCTCAGTACGGCGATCCATCAAAGGAAGGTCCTACCGAGATCTGAACTCGGATCGCTGGATTCAGAGTCCAGAGTGCTAACCATTACACCATGGAACCTCTCCTTGATATTACCCGCGTCCTCAAAGGAGAGGTCGGATTGCTTTGACACCTGTGCCAAAGAGGCATCCAATCTGGGAACTTTAAAGAATTTCTCCTCATCCTCCCCCTTAAAAGGACACCTACGCTTCCAAGTTTTATATTTCAGAAGCTTCCTCTCAGGTTCCTTTCACTCTCAAAAGGATCACATCTTTGAGAGTCTGATGAACCGGAATGGCTCTGGGTTGGGCCCTTACCAGGCCTCGGTACAATCTATCCTGTGCAGATACCTGCTCCGTCGGCTCCTGAATTTCCTCAGAGGCGTAGATTGCACCAAGGAGGCCTTACATGTCAGCTGAGAAGATGTGTCTTCCTGACCTAGAGCCCTCTTCCTCCTCCTCAGCCTGACTATCTACCAGGCCCTCATCGGAAAGTCCCTGATCAGGGATCTCCGAGTCTTCTTCTGCCTCTGAGTCCTGAGACAGGAGGGATCTCAGGGATGCTGGGTGTCCTCTCCCTAATCTGGTTGAGGAGGAACTCCTCTGGTTCTTTAGCCTTAAGGGAGGCTTGAAAATCCTTAAGGGTGGCAAGCATCTGGGTTTGGACAGAGAGAAAGTCTCTCATAACCTGAGATGTTTCCTTCCCCGCCAGCTTCTGGATACACTTGAAGCAGAAGGGCTTGGAATGGGTTGAAGGTAATTTCTCATTACAGTTGCCGCATCTTTTGGAGCGGGCAGGGGCTCTAGAGGAACGACTAGCAACCCCTTGGGCAGTTGACGTCCTCACCTGCAATGTAAGAGTACACAGGAATGCATTTAGAAAGAACCCTGTGACAGGCAAGGGGAAAGAGTCGGGGTACCCTCCCCCATCATGACCCCTGCTGGCTGGGTTGACTCACCCCCTGTGGTCTCCTCTGTAGCCGCGGCCGTGGTCGGCCTCTCCTCATGTTCCATGCCGCTTAGGTGTGATGAGCAAGTCACTGCAGAGGCACTGGAGGAGTGAAAAAGGGCGCCTCTCTTCCTGGCGTCCCTCCGCTGTTAATGCCGGTAAGCAGACGCCGGCCGTCGCAATTTTGCCGGAGACCGGAAATGACGCGACGCGTGATGGCGTCATCCCTGAAGCTAGAGGACGAATGTCCCAGACTCCGGGAAGATGGCGCCGCAATCATACGCTCCTGCATAGAGCGTCGCCATAGAACGAGCGGGGATTACCGGAGGGACCTGCCAGCCCCCCCCTCCAGAAAGGACGCCCAGACAGGTAGGGGGGAGGAAGGAGGATAGATGGCCCCTGAAGTCCCAGGTACAGCCCAGCACCTAGGGTCCTTCAGTGCTCAGGGAGGCTCTTCTACTGCCCTCCCTGAGAAGAGAAATGGGATACCCCCCCAGGACGGACAATAGAGTCCTGCTAGGCCCAGAGGCTTCCCAGGCATGCGGCTCAGCTCCCGGGGGGGGGGGGGGGGACTTCCAGCCCCAGGCCTTCAGTCTGTGGGAAAAAAATAAACGGTTTCGCTGTGGGGAAACACAATCAAGAACTGAGGAGCACGGGGAGGGGCGGGTGCTTTAACCTCTTTGAATTGATTGTGTTTCCTGTCAGGTGGAGCCAGTCATCTCTCATTGTGCCGTCCTGGAAGACGACTTGAGAAAAAAAAAGGGGGGGGGGGGGGGGGGGGAGGACGGAAAAAGGGAGAAAGACGGAGGAAAAAAAAAAAAAAAAAGGGAAATAAAAAAGGGACAAAGAAAACAATATGGCATTTTGGTACACTCCTTTAAATTCCGCTACTTCAGTTATATTAGTCGGTCTGTAGCGGCGGGGTGTCATGACACTTTTTTCCTTCTTCCGGTTGGGATTTTTTCCAACCCCCACATAGTAGTGAAAGATAGTGGTTAGTCTCTTTTGGGTGATTTGACCTCTGTTTTTCCTCTATACCTTGCCGTTCTTTACATATATTGAAGAAAGGGCAGGTCCCAGTTCTTCTCGGTCATTTCTTAAGGAGATTTTCTCTTTGAAGGGGGTTTTTTTTGGGGGGTTTTGTATATTGTTTGTTTATAGGTGTAACTGCTTTCTGAATGCCTCCCCTGAACAGCGCGCACTTCCCCCCCCCCCCCCTCCCCAGGTCAAAATTTATTCTCTGAATATAAAAGGACTAAACGTACCCGAAAAAAAAGGTCTAAATTACTTCTACTTTTGTGTAAAGCCAAAACTGACAGTTTTTCTCCAAGAAACCCATTTTAAAACAAATAGTATTCCAAAAATAAGCAATAAATTGTTCCCCATAACTTACCAAGCTACCAACCCTGATTCGAAATCAAAAGGTGTCTCAATACTCATTTCAAAAAATTGCCCTATCAAAGTACTATCTACCTTGATTGACGATACATTTTTTGAAGGGCACTTTATACAATAAACCAATTACGTTAGCTAATATTTACGTTCCAAATACACAACAAATTCCCTTCTTAAGAAACGTCACTCAACTTCTCACTTCCTTTCAATCTGGTTTACTTATCCTAGGTGGGGACTTTAATTTGGCTCTCTCTCCCTTAATTGACACTTCCTCAGGCTCTTCATTACCTTACACTGCACTTCGTGCGGTTAAAAATATGCTTACTGGAATGACCCTTCACGACACTTTACACCCTAACGTTAGAGATTTCACTTTTTTCTCCCCACCTCATAACAGATACTCAAGGATCGATTATTTCTTTTTAACACAGGCGGACCTTGACTGTCTGGTTACGGCGACTATAGACCCCATGATCCTCTCAGATCACCACCCTATCTCAATCACCCTTACATTTTCTTCCATGCCCACCAGATCCCCAATTTGGAGGCTTGATAATTCCCTTCTTACGGACCCGGCTAATGTGAAATCAATAAATTCTTGTTTGCAACATTTTCAAGAGAATGAATCCCCTGAAATCCATCCTTTAACCCTATGGTCAGCGCATAAATGTGTGATCAGGGGGGGAATTTATCTCCATGGCTTCCAAAAGAAAAAAAGCCAGACAAGCACGTATAGCAAATCTTTCGGACCAGATCCATTCTCTTGAAAGTAAACAATCACTAGCTACGGGAACCTTTACAGAACTTCAAAAAGCGAGAGAATCACTACTTGACGAATTAGGAAAAAGAACCAGACGGTCATTTGCATTGTCAAGCAAACTCTTCTATGAATTCGGCAATAAATCAGGAAAATTATTAGCTAGAGCTCTTCAATCTAAGAAGGCTGAATCAACTATTCATTCCATATCAAATCCCTCAGGTAATAAACTTTGCACATCGTCTGATATTGCTAAAGAATTTAAAAACTTTTACTCCAAATTATTACAATTTGAATACGACAACTCCTATAGATCATCCCAATCACAGAAAAGAGCTAATAAAAAAAAATTCTTATCACAATATAGCCTGAACCCTATTTCCCAATCAGACGCCGACAGTTTGGAAACTCCAATAGTATTGGATGAAACACTAAAGACCCTTAAACAATTGAAAGCAGGCAAATGTCCTGGACCTGATGGACTATCTGTGAGCTATTATAAATCCTTCACAGATGCTATCATCCCGTATTTTTTGAAAACTTTCAATACTACTCCTACACCTTCCCAAAATAATAGAGACCTTCTTGAAGCACATATCTCTATGATCCCGAAACCGGGTAAGGATACCTCCCTAGTCTCTAATTATAGACCCATTTCACTCCTCAATGTTGATATAAAATTATACGCAAAAATCCTTGCTAACCGATTACTTCCTTTCATCCCCGGCTTAATTTCTTTGGATCAGGTTGGATTTGTCCCTGGGAGGGAAGCTAGGGATAACACTTTGAAAGCCATTAACATTCATCACTGGTTGTCTAATGCCTCCACCCCGGGTTTCTTTCTCTCGATGCGGAGAAAGCGTTCGACAGGGTGGCTTGGGACTATATGTCAGAAGCTTTGAAAGCGATTGGGATCAAAGATCGGATGCTTCAATTTATCCTTACACTCTATTCCGCACAGACTGCGAGAATTAAAATAAATGGTTGCCTGTCGGACGCCTTCTCCATCTCGAATGGCACCCGTCAGGGGTGCCCCCTCTCCCCCATCTTTATACTTACTTTAGAACCCATCCTTGGCAGAATTAGAGAAAATCCGGACATTAACCACTTGTCCCCCGCCCACTGTCAATTGACAGCGGGCGGAGGATACTCTCGTTCTGGGAGGACGTCATATGACGCCCTCCCTTTAAAACGAGCTAGGAGGCGCGCGCCCGCCGCGTTCACAAGGCCCCGGTGCGCGTGCCCGGCGCCCGCGATTGCCGCCGGGCACCCGCGATTGCCCGGGAAACGAGCAGGAAAGTGGATCTCTGTGTGTGAACCTCTTCTCCTGGTTCGGGAGGGCGGCTATAATCAAAATGAATATCCTCCCCAGACTCCTTACTTAATGCAAACCATCCCAATCAACTTGCCAGCTTCCTTTTTTAATACATACAAAACAATGTGTTCTAAATTTTTATGGGCATCTAAACAACCCAGAGTAAAATGGGACAAACTATTTACTCCTAAATTGCTCGGGGGCATCGGTTTACCTGATCTAAGGAAATATTATTGGTCCTGTCATCTAACCCGCATAATTGACTGGCACGTACATGCCAAAGCAAAGGCCTGGATTGAATTGGAAGGAACTACCTCAAAATTCCCATTACAGCACTTACCCTGGATCAATTCTCGTAAAATACCTCGTAACGTTAGTCAACACCCTCTCACTGGGCCTACATTACAAATTTTCAAATCACTTTGTAACAAATTTCACATCTCATCATCCCCCAGTCCCATTATCCCTATTAATCACAACCCTGATTTTCCTAAAGTCGCCTCCACGTATAATACCCCTGGCGGCTCTTCCTTCCCCTCTATTAGAGAGGAAATTTTTTTCAAAGATGGGAATTTCATCAGTTTATGATTTTCTTCTCAAATACCCTAATTGTGATATCTCTCCCTTAGATTTTGGCAAGATTAAATCAATTTTACTTTCCTCCAGCCCATCTTCCTTATGGTACAGGAAAAAGACCGCCTTTGAAAACTTGTGTCAAACTAGAACCCCAAAGACATGTAATCTCTAGTATATATACTCTTTTATTTGCAGTTCTTGATCCGAAAGAGGACGAGACTTGTAAAAAAATGGGGAAAACAATCTTGATATGGATCTTTCTCAAAATGACTGGAAAAAAATATTTTTTACATGCATAAGGGTTCTTTAAATGTCCTTGCACAAGAAAATGGCTTTAAACTATATTCGAGGTGGTATAGAACGCCTATTATAAATAAATTCAATCCCAGTGTTCTTCCTGTGTGTTGGCGGTGTGAGAACGAGCAGGGAACACTACTTCACATTTGGTGGAGTTGTCCCCGTTTACAACCTTTTTGGAGAGAAATCCACCGCCTCATTTCTCGTCACTTCTTATACTCTGGATTTTACTGCAGCACAATTTTTATTTCATCATACTTCTCTCTCACGGTCAACATACAGAGGGACTATAATCCTGCATCTCATCAACGCAGCTAAGCTTTGCATTCCGGTCCACTGGAAAAAGACACTTCACCTCCCAGTATTTCCGAATGGCTTTTGAGGGTTAAAAAAATAGCTGAAATGGAAGACTTGATCCAGCAATCCAGGGACTCCCCAAAAAAAGTTGACTGAACTATGGGCTTGCTGGCTTCATTTCATAAATTCTGTGGAATTCCACTCTCTTTCTCATTCTACATAAGAACTTATTTTACACTATCCCTGCCCTGCAGGAATTACTCCTAGTCTTTTTTGAAAGGTGTTTTGATGTACCTTTCTCTTACCCCCTGCTTTTCATTCCCTCCCCTCTTTGGGGTAGATCCATTATTACTAGGTAGACCCATTACTACTACTTTTTCTTTCTTATAGACTTCGGGGGGGGGGGGGGGTCAGGGAAGGATAGAATGATGATGCAGACGAATTTTCTCTCTTTTTTTTTAATATTATTTATCCCCTCTCCCCTTTCGGTTTGTTAAACAATAAAGTATTTATTGTTATATTTGGTAGATTGTTATATAGCATATCTTGTTGTACTGATGCATGTATATTGCTTGATTTATTCCATGCCTTGATAAGTACATACTCTTTGAATTGTCATATGCTTCATTTCATGTATATTGTGACTTAATAAAAAAAGATTGAAGCAAGAAAAAAAAAAAAAAAAATTACAACATAGCAAAAGAACTATAGATAGCTGAAGCATCCAATATAACACACAATTTGTATTTACAAAAATTATTTACCAAGCATTTTTTGTGTATTTATATTATATTACAACTTTCAAATGTTTAACCCTGGTAGAGTTATAGGAAAACACTTGGGATCTCATTCAGTTTAAAATGATACCGTCACTGAAATAAATAATCAAAATGATAAAAAAAAAATTATATATATATATATATATATATATATATATATATATTTTATATTTATAAAGCCTAATGGACATTTTATTTACCAAAGTGCCCATTAATTTTGGCCAACTAAAAAGTTGTAACTATTTATTTTTAGCTGAAGTCAGTGAAATTTGAAAAAAAAAAAAAAGGCTTAGGAGCAACAAAGCTACATTTTGGAGAACAAAATCCTATTTACCAAAAATTCAAATACAGGTGAGTTTGGGCTGCATCTGGCTAAAAGCTAAAAAAAAAGCAGTCGCTTTGTTTGAAAAAAAAAAATGTCTGTCAAGCTTCAGAAATAAACATCCGGGTATGAATTAAAGGACACCGTGGAAATCTGGAAATGACTGTGCTGATTGAATGTATGTATACACACACACACTAATTACAAAATGTATATATATATATATATATATATAGTGTGTGTATAACGTTGTACCCAAATAAAATTTTCTCGTAAATAGAGCTTTCTTCTGGTGGTATTTTGATCACCTCTGCGTTTTTTTGTTTGTTTTTTCTAGAAAAAATAAATGAGTAACAGTTTTGAATTTTTTTTTTTTAGATAGATAGATCTATCTATTACTTTCCGCTAAAAAACATATCCAATAAAAAAAATGTAAAACATTTATTTTCTTCATCAATTTAGGCCAATATGTATTCTGTTACATGTTTTTGGTAAAAAAAAAAAAAATAAGCGTAATATTGATTGGTTTGCGCAAAAGTTATTGCATCTACAAACTATGGGAAAATTATATATATATATATATATATATATATATATATATATATATATATATATAATAACAATGTGTATGTATGTATGTATGTATGTATGTATGTATGTATATACACACACACACTGTGAGAGCCCCTGTCTTAGTAGACATGTGTGTAAAATGGACACAGGACTCTCAAAGCAGCTATTTTAGAAGTTCCAGCAAAAGATTTGAGCAGAGAAAACTTTGCTGTAAGTTTTCTCTGGATTTTGTAAGTCTGGATTGGGGCTGGAAACTTGAAGACTTCAAAGAGCATTGGGAGGGAAGGAGTCTTCAGTCATGTGTCCGGGTTTTCTGGGAGCTCTGCAGGTTGTGTGTCCAGGTGCACCCACTCGTTATAAGGCAGAGCTGAACATGGCTCAGTGTGGGGGAAAGGAGTCGGTGATACAGCAGTTGCTGGAGGGAAGTGGGCTACTGATAAAGAACTCAGGCAACACCCTTAAGACGGTTCTCCATGTGGGAGAGGTTCCAGGTCAGTGGACTGAGAGAGTCGGGGACTGTAAGTCTTGGAGGAGTGTGGAAGCCGGGATTGTCAGGAGAGCCCTTCCTAGAGGCCAGGAGTGGGCCTGTGCAGCAAGGAACTGCGCCCAGGGCTGAGTGAGCCTTAAGAGCCAGGTGGATTAGCATTTTCATGTGTTGATGTTTTTGGGAGAAGAACCCCTGTGTGGGAAACCAAATGCATGTATGAACTTTCCTTTTTGTTTCTTTCAATAAAAGTGGGCGACCACGCCCTTAAACCTTAGTTCCTGTTGGCTGTGAACTCACTTACAATGCATCTATCACTGAGCTAAACATCCCCCAATGAGATATATATATATATATACATACATACATACATACAAAAGTGCATTGTTATTATATATAGGAGGTGTGTATACAGTCTATTATGTAATAATAAAAAATAATACATATATACTGTATACACACACAATTTAAATAGTAGTAATAATAAATATATATATATATATATATATATATATATATATATATATATATACACACACACATACATATACACACATACATATACACACACACACAGTGAAGGTTGTAGACCAATCAGAGCACAGATAAGGTGATGAGGATACATTGTATCACAGAGATGATTGGTGACGATTGTGATTGGAGTGTTAGGTGCAGTGTGTGCTCCCATGTGATGGTGGGTAGGTGGGTAGGTAGGACTCACCTGCTCTCTCCCCTCCTCCTCTCTCAGGTGTCTTGTCGACCTAGTTCCCCTATCGATATGGTTCCGAGCTCGACTGCGCATACGCACTCGTTCGTAGATTTCCGTGTGTTCCATCTACAGCTGTTCGTCAGCTGTAGACGCGCTCGCACCCGAGGATACACGCCACACAGAAAGCGGCGGGGGCGGAGACTGGGACATGCCGCTCTATAGGGCGCCATTAAACAAGTTGATGGCCGGGTGACTCGCCGCTCTGTATTTTTTTTAAATGTGTACAGAGTGGCGTGTCACCCGGCCATCAACTTGTTTAATGGCGCCCTATAGAGCGGCATGTCCCAGTCTCCGCCCCCCACCGCTTTGTCGAGCTGGTTCCCCTAGCATCGGGAGCGAGCGCGTCTACAGCTGTTCACGCTCTGAGAATTCCGTCGCCTCGGATTGCGCCTGTGCAGTCGAGCTCGGAACCATACCGATAGGCGGAACCAGCTCGGCAGAACACCGGCCCCGCCCCCCTCTACGTCACACAGTCTCTTCGCCCTGTCTCAGTAAACACAGCCCCGATTGGCCGAGACGGCTGTCCGTCAGGCCGGCCCCTCCGCTGATTGGCCGAGGGGCGGCAGCTCCCCGGTTTGTCTTGACGCATAGACGGTGAACTGTCACCATGACGTCATGGTGGGGTTGTTTTTTTTTCATTTTATTCATGGCAATAAGTTGCCATGGGCAACAGCTTCACCCTTCCACCAGCTTGCTTCAATGGGGGGAATTCCCAAATACAAAAGGAGTAAGTGTGAAGCTGTTGCCCCTAGCAACCAAATTTTTAAATATAGTTCACAAGAAGACGCTGGACCAGTTGCCGGGGGCAACGACTTCAATGTGACTCCGATCTCCATAAACTAGGCCACTTATGTTAAATACAAAGACAGTTGGATTTACCAGTGTGAAGCTGTTGCCCCTAGCAACCAGATTTTAAAAGAGGTTTGAATGTTTGCCATGGGCAACAGCTTCACCTGTACACCACCGTCCGCCAAACAACTCTCATTCCTGAGACAAGGAGGTCTATGTACAATAAATAAGGACAGGAGGGGAGTTGTTGCCCCTAGCAACCAAGTTTTAAATGAAAATTTTATTTAGAAGATGACTCGGTTGCCATAGACGACAGCTTCACCTTTCCACCAGCTTCTATAGACTTTTATTGCTTGCATAGGGGATTGGGTTTCGGACCAAAGTGAGGTTTGTTTGCCCCTAGCAACCTGTTTTTAAAAGAGGTTTGACTGGCTGCTAATGGGGGACAGCTCCACCTTTCCACCAGTTTCCACCAACCAAACCTCTTCTGTTGCTGACAAGGGGCGGGTGGATGCACAACGAACGAGGACAGGAGGAGAGTTGTTGCCCCCTAGCAACCAGATTTTTAATGAAAATGTAATTGACAAGAAAACGACTGGTTGCCATAGACGACAGCTTCACCTTTCCACCAGCTTCTATAGACTTTTATTGCTTGCATAGGAGATGGGTTTCCCAAAGGAGGGACCAGCGTGGAGT
Source organism: Rana muscosa (assembly GCA_029206835.1). NCBI lineage: Eukaryota > Metazoa > Chordata > Amphibia > Anura > Ranidae > Rana > Rana muscosa. Next base: position 310,824,574 of record CM055124.1, on the reverse strand, counting down.
TTGTTGCCCCTAGCAACCCGATCTTAAAAGAAAGTCTATTTTACAAGAGGATGACTGGTTGCCATGGGCGACAGCTTCACCTTTCCACCAGCTTCTACAGATTTTTATTGGTTACAAAGGGGGTTGGGTTTCCCAAAAAGCAGGACGAACAAGAGATTGATGCCCCTAGCAACCTGATTTTTAAAAGATTTGACTGGTTGCCATGGGCGACGACTTCACCTGTACACCGGCTTCTGTGTTAGAGCTCTCAGGAGGAGGAGGCACAATACATGAGGACAGGAGGGGCGTCGCTGTCTGTTGTTCTGTTAAACTCAGAAGAAGACCACTTAACAGGTTGTCATGGGCAACAGCTTCACCTTTCCATCATCTTCCATTAACCCAACCATGTGGAGCTGTTGTCCCTAGCAACAAAATATATGAAATATAATTCACAAGAAGATGCTGGACCGGTTGCCAGGGGGAACAACTTCAGTATTCCTCCGATTTCCATAAACTAGGCCACTTAATGTTAAATACAAAGACAGACGGATTTACCAAAACGGGGTCAATTTGAAGTGAAGTTGTTGCCCCTAGCAACCAGACTTTATAACTCACAAGAAAGACAATTGAGGGGTTGCCATGGGCAACAGCCTTACCTTTTCTATCAACTTCCATCGACCAAAACCTCTTCTATTGCTGAAGAAGGGGAGGCGGATTTAACAATGAGAAGCCGTTGCCCTTAGCAACCGCAATATTTTAAGTATAAGTCACACAAAAAAAAAAAAAAAAAGACACTCAAGCAGTTGCCGTGGGGAACAACTTCAATGTTACACCAACTTCCTTAAAAACGAGCTCTCCTATGTTAATTATGCATACAGATGAAAGAAAATGAGGACCAAGGTCGAGTGGCAACCAGAAATATAACTCACAAGAAAGGTGCCTGAGGGGTTGCCATGGGCAACAGCTCCACTTTCCCACCAGCTTCCGTCTACCAAACCTCTTCCATTGCTGAGAGATAAGGGCCTGATTGAAGTTGTCGCCCTAGCAACCAGACTCAGTAGCAGATGTGGGACCTAAAGGCAACATCTACACCCTTCTATCACCTTCCATAAGCTTGCTGCCTTTGCTTCCATTGCTGAGATGGATGGACCAGAATGAGGAACATGGAGTTGTTGCCCCTAGCAAACCTGATTTTAATAAGAATTCCCTAAGAAGATGTTCAACTGGTTGCCAAGGGTAACAAGTTCTCCTTTTCACCGGCTTCCACTTACTGCTGACGCGAGGAGAGGGGATTCACCCACTGAGAACCAAAGTTGTACTCGGAGTCTCAGGTACATGCGGGAAATGACCGAGGGGAAAACAGGGAAAGTGACCTGGGGTGTGCGGGGTCACATGGTCGGTATGCCTAAAAGGGGGCAAAAATAAGACAGTAGGATGAGCTCGCAAAGAGCCTGAAATGAAAGTAACCGTATGCAACTCGAGCAGTCGCAACAAGAAAGTCTGTGATAACTTGACATGTGGATCCGGAACATGTCCGGAAATGAATGCTGAACCCCACCAACCCAACTCCTCAACAATGTGAATACGAACCCCCTGGCGAGAAGCAGCAGACACTGCACCTAACCTGAAAGCACGCCCGGCTGTGAGCGATAAGGAGCACCGCTGGTTTAGGCAACAGTGAACAGCAACGTGTCATGTACTGAGCTAGCGAAGAAGAGTGCCCAAGGAGAGGCAATTGGCCCATCCCCGGGAACATCCGCAGACGCCATCAAGAGACGACCCAAGACTGACCGAGCACCAGCTTGGAGGATCGCTTGAGTTGAAAGTGCCAAAAACTAAAAAACGACAATGAAAGCACGTAGACATTGAATGTCCGTGATAAAATAAACCTGGATACCAAGATGGAAAAGACTGGTAGGTATCCCAGACCGTGTCATGCTTCCTAGGCTAAAACTGAAAAGGACTTGTTGATCAAACCCCAGGCGACTCGTTTCTGTAAATCAGCAGGACCCCGTCTGGACACTAAAATGAGGAAGACACTGTCCCCGACAGCGTAAAACTACCTAACAGTCCACAACATGGGAGAGCATCCAGCCGAAGTGCCAGTGCACAGGTATCCAATGTCTGCCCTAGGACCAAGACCCTTCTACCTAACCCAATGCCACTGCCAGAGAGACGGCCGAAACGGGGAGTTTACAAGGAAGGCGAGCTCCTATGTACAGAACCCTAACCGGGAGAAGGACGGACGGTGGCAAAGTCTTCGACATCTACTGCCCGTGACATGACCCCCTGCAAACAAGAACCCAGTTAGAACAAGGAAATAACCAACGAACCCTAAAAACAGGAAAACCCCTTCTTACCCTAACCGCTACCTATGCAGGTGACCGTGACTAAAAGACGCAGTAGCGTTGTGTATAGCCATAAGACCTAACCGTGAAGATATGACCCTGACATGTATACAAGACAATGAAATGTAGGTAAATGCAGGACTAATGGTGACAGTCTCGGGAGTAACAAGATAGGAATACTGCCTTGGTGTGACGTAGCAAAACCTACAATGTGAAGAATGAACAAATGTACTGACAATACAAGGTATGCGCAGGACTGAGAATGTGACAAACCCAAGAATTTGCACAGGCCGAGCAACCTAAAGCGTAGCAGGCGAATTAAAAACGTACTCAGGCCTGATGAACCTGAAGACGTGTCAGGCCTTTAAATGAGAAAAGAAATGCCCAGATGCACGAAATGCCCAGATGCGCGAAATGCCCAGATGCACGAAATGCCCAGATGCACGAAATGCCCAGATGCACGAAATGCATGAGGAGACTTGCCACCGTACAAGCCAATTAGAAACGCTCATCTCAATCCGTAAGCACCCATAAACGTGATGGGTGACCCCCCCCCCCCCCAGCGGTGAAATGCCATGAAACTAATGTGAATATACCAGCGCTACCAACTAGGAAAACATCCTAACTGAACCTTCATGAGAAACGTAAAATTGCATAAGAAACATGAGGAACATAAAATTGCATCAGAAAACATAAACACATGAGAACTCAAACACATATGAACGTAACCGCATGAGAACCGTGACCATCATGGAAACGCCACACAAGAGAACATAAACCGCACGAGAAACGTAACCGCACGAGAAACATTAGCATGAGAACGCCACACATGGGAACAACTAGCATGCGAGACGTAATTGCATGAGAACATTAGCATGAACGCAACACATGAGAAACGCAACCATGAAAAATGTAAAAACATGAGAAGCGTAAATTGAATAGCATACCGTATCAGACTGAAACATACATTTACTGAGCACACCAACGAAAACACTGACCACATACACACTCCAACCAGAAGCCTGACATAGGGGGAGATCGAACGTGGAAGCCGATCGCGTGACACTCCCCCCAACCAAAATATGGCCGCTGACTCTAAACACTGTCCCCAGTCTAAGAGGAACCCCAGGAGCCCCTCAGTATACACTGGCTATCATTGCGAGACACATCATACTATGGGGGAGGGGGAGACAGGCCGCACTGAGGAAGATGCTACTTTAGCCAATCACTGCTCCACTGAAAGGAAACGATGAGAGTGCGAAGTGCAAGCGATTGAACCTGCAGCAGGTAGATGAGTGGTAAGAAGAACCCTGCCAGCCCCCAACCTGGGGAAGGAAAGATGCGCTCCTACCTATACCTGCTACTGAAGCCGCCCCCCCCCCCCCATGCCAACACATGTGGCCACCCCCTTCCCCTCCGAGTCTCGGGAGAGGCACCCTGCAACCCAGAGGAGCGGTACTACTGGGGATACAGAGAAGCGGTCATATAGGGGAGCCCAAAGCACCACTAGCTATCACTGGAAGACACGTCCTGTCACGGGGGGGGGGGGGGGGCGCACTGAGGAAGACGCACCTTCAGCCAAACACCGCTCGGCCTGCATGACCCGGCACAGCTGGAACGAAGCGATGTGTGCAGTGCGCCCGGTGACCGCCTCCACCCTCCCCCAACCACCCGGAGATGGTTCTGTGGCCGGGGAAACACACACACCTGACTACCCTTGGACCAGGATCCGGCCTCAGATCACTGCTGACAAGGGAGTCCCGGTAAGTCCGATCACTGCCCGCACCTGCTATAGGGGAAGGATGAATGTGACCAACTCACCAGCCTTGCACTGTACTGAGGGGGGGGGATGGAGCAGGTCCCCGATCCCCCCCCCCCAAGCCAACCAACAATACGCGGCCATGAGACAGACAAGAAGCGGCGGCCCCTCCCCCACCCGTAGACCCCCCCTGACCGATACCTGTGTCCGCACGAGAAGCGGAGAGGCGAACCCAGCAGCAGCCACACTTCTCCCCCTGCTGAAAGGAAAACCGGAAATGACATCGTGGTCGCACCGGAAATGACATCGTGGTCGCACCGGAAATGACATCGTGGTCGCACCGGAAATGACCTGTCACAGCCTCCCACGAGAGAAATGACGAAAGGCAAGGAGGAGAGAGGGCGGGTTTAAATACCTTCCGACTCCTCCTACAAATTCAGGCAGGACCTGCGTTCCCGCCTTCTAACTTGTTGCCCGTAACAACCAGATTTTAAATTCCTAAAAAGATTATTGACTTGGTTGCTATGGGGAACAGCTTCATTGTTACATCAGCTTCCATAAACAGGACAACACTTAATGTATGTTGTCTCCACAAGGGGAAAGGGGGTGTATATAGAATATAGACTGAAGTGCAGCTGTTGTCCCTAGCAACCACACTTCACATTGGAATTCTGAAGAAGATGATGGGTTGGTTTCCACAGGCAGAAACTTCAAGGGCCCCAAATGAAGTTGTTGCCCCCAGCAACCGACTCACAGGAAGATGTTGGGGTGGTTGCCATGGGCAACAGCCCCATCTTTTTCACCGGCTGCCACAAGCTCACTCTCTTTGCTGGTACAGAGGGGATGGCGGTACCAAAATGTGAACAGAAAGGGACTTGTTGCCCCTAGCAACCAGGTTTTAAATATAACTTATACAACGAAGCTTTACTGGTTGCTATGGGAAGCATCATCATTTGTACACTAGCTTTTCACAAACCAGCCCTATTACGTTGCTGACACAGCTTCTTGTGAGTAATTAAAATCTGGTTGCTAGGGGCAACAACAACACAAGGATTGAATTTGATTTATGTATTTGTATTTGTATTGATTTATGTATTTGAATTATATTTAAAATCTGGTTGCTAGGGGGCAACAACTCCACCATGGTGCATCCAATCGCTCACCCAGGAAGATGTTTGCACCAAATGAGGACCGAAGAGGAGTGGTTGCCCCTAGCAACCAGAATTGAACTCCTAACACAAGAACATGCAAGGCAGGAATAAGAAAGTCTATTTCTGGCAGCCGCACTCTGAAATCTTCGCCTTTATTAAAATAAGAACAGCACTACAAGCCCCAGCACAACTGGACAGCAAGAATCTTTGTGTGAGTTATATTTAAAAGCTGGTTGCTAGGGGCAACCACTCCACTTCGGTCCTCATTTCGGTACAAACATCTTCCTGGGTGAGCGATGGATGTACCCATGGTGGAGTTGTTGCCCCTAGCAACAGATTTTTAAATATAATTCAAATACATAAATCAAATTCGGTCCTTGTTTTGTCGTTGCCCCTAGCAACCAGATTTTAATTACTCACAAGAAGCTGCTTTACGGGTTGGTAGGGGGGGGGGGGACATCTTCATCTTTATACTGTACCAGCTTTCACAAACCAGCCCTCTTATGTTGCAACATGCGGACCAATGTGCAATGGTTTGCCACTAGCAACCAGATTTAAATGGCTCACCACAAGACGCTTGGCTGGTTGTTATGGGCAAGAACATGGAACAATCTTCATGTGGGTTATATTTAAATCCAGGTTGCTAGGGGCAACCGCTCCACTTTGGTCCTCATTGTTGGAACAGCGGTCTCCCTGTGGAAATGTTGCCCCCCCCCAGTAAAAGAGCTGTTGCCCCTAGCAACCAGATTTTAAACATAACGGATAAAAAGATGCTTTGGTGGTTGCTATGGGTAACATTTTCATCTTTCCGCCAGCTTTTCACAAACTAGCCCACTTGTGTTGCTTGCGCACGGGGTGGATGTACCAAAATGAGAAGTAGTTGCCACTAGCAACCAGATTTAACTCTTAACACGAGAATATGCAAGGATCTTCTTGTGAGTTATATTTCAAATCGGGTTGCTAGGGGCAACCACTCCACTTTTGGTCCATCTATTGCTACATCTCTCCGTGGAGTTGTTTGCCCCCAGTAACCGCATTTTAATTGCCACTCACAAGAAGATGCTTGACTGTATCCCTTGTACATCTCTGACATTGGAGGGTAGATGTACCAAAGATAGCATAAAAGTAGAGTTGTTGCCCCTAGCAACCAGATTTTAAATATGATTCACAAGGGACTGGTTGCCCTGGGCAACCGCAGCAGATACATCTCTACACCGACTCCCCACATGCTCGCTTCCTTTCATTGCTGACACGGGGACGGGGGGTGAAATTACAAAATGAAGACTAAAGTAAGGTCGTTGCCATAGCAACTGGATTTCAACTATGATTCACAAGAGAACGCTTGACTGGTCGCCATCGGCAACAGCATCATCTTTTCACCAGACTCCGTTATCGAGATCTCTCTTTCACTGCTGACAAAAAAAAGGACCAAAGTAGAGTTGTTGCCCCTAGCAACCAGATTTCAAATATGATTCACAGGATGAGGTTTGGCCGGTTGCCAGGGGCAACAGTTTAAATTTTACACCAGTTTCCATTGAAAGAAAGGATGTAGTGATCTGGGGCCAAAAGTAGAGACGTTACCCCCTGGCAACCAGGAGGTACTGTGATTGGTTGCTATGGGTGACCGCAAAAGCGTGGTTTCCATGTTCCAGGAATTAGGTCACAATATAATATATATACAGTATATATCTAATTCCTGGAAGATGGAAACAGTGCTTTTGCGGCTCACCCATAGCAACCAATTACAGTACCTCCTGGTTGCCAGGGTAACGTCTCTATTTTGGGGTCCTCTATAGTATACAGTATATAGACATATCATTTGCTGTGTCTCTGCTCCTAGAAAATGACCAATCAGTGTGTGGTTGCCCAAATGATGAGCTCCTCCCACCCATAAACCCCCAGCCAATCCATGAATCCGTGACAGACTACATTCCCCAGAACCCTCCTATCAGATAACACAAAGGCGGAGGACGCCGGGGAAATGTAGTGCGGAAGCCACGGCTCAGGGTGTTCTTGGAACGCATTACGCATGCGTAGTAGGCCGGGTAGCTATCTTGATTAGAACGCAGGCAGCGGCGCTGAGGCACCGACTACATCTCCCAGAATCCTTCACTAGGTAAGCGACATGTGGAGGATTCTGGGAAACGTAGTCCTAGCCTTCACGTGACACTCCCTTTCGGTCCCGACAAAACTCCTTTTCCCAGAATCCCCTCCCAGCCAATGCCAAGGGCGGAGGATGCCGGGAAATGTAGTCGAGCCCGCCCACAGCGGCTCTGCCAGCGTCTGCCTCTCGTCTCCATGGCAACCGACGCTGGACGATGGAACAAACCAAGTGACAGCGCTGTGGAGGGGGGGGAGGCCGGCCTTTGGGATGAGGATCTCTCCATTGTGATGTGAGGAGGTTTTATAATACCGGAATACAGAGATAGAAAAAGGGAGAGTAACAGTGAGAGGGAAGTGTGAGAGGGGGGGGGGGGGGGTGTTAGAGGGAGATAGGAGGAGGAGGTCTGCCCCCCCCTGGGGGGTTCATATGGTATGACCGAGAGAGGAGAGGGAAGATGGCAACTGTGAGGGGATGAATGGTGAGCTGAAGGGGGGACTGATGGGGGAGAGAATCGGGGAATGTGGGTGGGAAATTGGGGGAGGGGAGATCCAGATCAGGGTCAGGGGTCAGATTTGGGGGTAGGGAAGGTGGATGATGGGAGTTGTAGTCCTACATAAAGTTGAGGGCTGTGTATTGGGGGAGGGGAGCTGTGTATTGGGGAAGGAGGGCTGTATTTTGGGAAGGAGGGCTGTGTATGGGGGACTGTTTATGGGGGGGAGGGGGGTTGTGTATTGGGGAAGGAGGGCTGTATTTTGGGGGAGGGGGGGCAGCGGCTGTGTATTGGGGAGGGAGCTGTGTATTGGGGGGCTGTGTATTGGGGAAGGAGGGCTGTGTATGGGGGGAGGGGGGCTGTCTATTGGGGAGGGGTCTCTGTATGGGGGACTGTTTATGGGGTGAGGGGGGGCTGTGTATTGGGGAAGGGGGCTGTGTATGGGGAGCTGTGTATTGGGGGAGGGGGGCTGTGTATGGGGGGGCTGTGTATGGGGGGGGAGGGGGGTTGTGTATTGGGTAAGGAGGGCTGTGTATGGGGGGCTGTGTATTGGGGAAGGAGGGCTGTATTTTGGGGGAGGGGGGCTGTGTATGGGGGGGCTGTGTATGGGGGGGAGGGGGGCTGTCTATTGGGGAGGGGGCTCTGTATGGGGTACTGTTTATGGGGGGAGCTGTGTATTGGGGAAGGAGGGCTGTGTATGGGGGGAGGGGGGCTCTGTATGGGGGGGGGCTGTGTATTGGGTAAGGAGGGCTGTATATTTGGGGGGAGGGGGGCTGTGTATTGGGTAAGGAGGGCTGTGTATGGGGGACTGTATTTTGGGGGAGGGGGGGCTGTGTATTGGGGGGGGGGGCTCCAATCTTTTATCATGTGTATTGGGGGGGGGGCTCCAATCTTTTATCACATGCTTCCAGCACTTCATTTCCCAGGAGTCTTCGCTTTTGACACCCCCTCCCCCCCCCATGGGCTTATTTACATGCCGTGCAGAGTACAGACTCGCTCACACCAGGTCCGGTTCGGGAACGTGTACAAAATTGCGTGTTTTTTCCCACACCGTACAAAAAAAAACAATAAATAAAAAATGATCGCTGAGTTTTGTAGATGCACGGAGGTGCTGTTAATTCTTAATTGAACCCCCCCCCCCCCCCCGCGCATCTAGCTGACATACAAGCGCTTGCACCCACCAACAAAACGCGCGGCACCAAGGGTAAGCTCCTGAAATGAATGGTCTGCATCTGGGAGTTGCAAAAAAAAAGGGTTCTGTGGAATTTGGTGGAGCGTAATTTTAAAAAAAAAATAATCATGGCGGGAAACTTTTATTTATGGAGACATCAGGGGTCTATTAGATCCTCAATATCTCCCCCGCCCTCCAATGCAGCTAATCAAGCACATAATGTGTTGTAATAGCTGAATCCTCAATGACAGCTGTGCCCCCCCCGGGAGTGATGTAATACACGGCACTTTTCGGGTCGTTGGTTGCAGGAGGGTCTCCCTTGGCACAATGTCTGTATGTATTTCTCATACCTGATGGGTCACCAGGGAAGCTGACAATCACTGCGGCAGTCACCACTACTACAGTGATCACCGCATGCTTCCGGGTCCTGTGCTGCCCCTCTGCACACTAAACACAGGACTTTGCTCAGCACTCAGCACTACCTCCATTCACAGACCACCTTGTATTTTATTTTCTTCCAGTGAATACAAGGAATTCTCTGATTGGATGAGCTGGAGAGGATGGGCAAATGGCATCACAGTCTACCCTCGTCCAATCGGAGAATGCCTTGTATTAATAAAAAAAATAAATATATAAATACAATTTGCTCTATGAATGGCGGGTAGTGCCTGGTGAGCGACCTCCTGTGATCAATGCTCTGAGGGAAGCCACTGGAAGATGGCTGCAATCACTGTAGTAGCGCTGATTACTGCAGTGATTTCCAGCTTCCTCAGGGAGCCAGGAACCGCCGCCGCCGCTTGGTCCTGCTGTGCACTCAGAGGGGAGGAAGGAAAGGTGTATCTGTCCCTGGCAAGCACAGAGGTCAGACGTTTCTTGTAGGTGGTGATCAGGTTTCCACACATCTCAGGAGGGATTTTGCTCCTCTCTTCTTTACAGATCTTCTCTAAACCCTTTAAGGTTTCTTTGCAACTCGAGGTTTCAGCTCCCTCCATACATTTTCTATAGGATTAAGGTCTGGAGACTGGCTAGACCACTCCATGATCTTAATCAGTGGTCCCCAACCTTTTTAGCACCGGGGACCGGCTGCGTGGAAGAAAATTGTGCCAAGGACCGGGGGGGGGGGGGGGGGTTACGATTTTTTTGCGGGCAATGGCTGGTGTTAGCGTTAGTGCTTCAATCATCACAGCACCATGCTTAATATGGTGTCAGGGTGATTGAAGCGCATTATTTCTATTATTACATTGTAGTAATAAATGAAATAGTTCAACTCACCATAATGTAGAATCAGTGGGAGCCCTGAGCGTGTCACTTGCCACTGTCGCCTGCTACCAGATTGCCCCGCTTACTGCCACAAGATGTGGATTGTCACTTGCCACGTCGCCTGCCATGCTTACTGCCACAAGATGCGGAATGTCACTTGCCACATCACCTGCCACAAGATGTGGATTGCCACCTGCCACGTTGCCTGTCAGAAGATGTGGAATGTCACTTGCCACCTGCCACGTTGCCTGTCACCAAATGTGGAATGTCACTTGCCATGCCAACTGCCACCATGCCTGTCACCAGATGCGGAGTGAGTGGAGCGCCCCTTGTGGTATATCAGGCAGACAGCTGAGGGGGTGAACTACAAGTCCCAGCACACCTCACCTGTACTCCCACACACAGCTCACCTGTAACTGATGATGTCACATCTCTGTGGGATCGCCCCTCTGGATGTAGCAGGGTGTCTCCCTCGTCTTGCTGCAGCCGGTCTCACCTGGCAGAGGGAGGGTTCGGGACTCCTTCGGCTGTCACCCTTCACCCTTCTGCCATTCCTGATTAGCTGTCCGGGGGGGCAGGCAATCTGCGCCGCTGAACAAGGAATCTCAGGAAGTTCTCACAGGAGCCACAGGAGAGCGGCGATGCGGGGCGGGCAGTGTGAGATGATGTCATCTCTCTGCTCCCTCCGACACTGAGACAGAGCACTGGCTTTGAGGGCGGAAGAGCGGTGATGCAATGGGCGGAGAGAGATGATATCTCTGCTTGCCCGCTCGCTTCTTCAATCCACCCAGCGCTCTCATGCGGCAGCCCAGCATGTCTCTTGAGAGCCACCCGCACCCGCGGCCCGACTGCAGAAGGACCATGGCCCGGTAGTGGGCGGGGACCGGGGGTTGATGACCCCTGATCTTAATGACCACCTTGAGCCACTCCTTTGTTGCCTTGGCGATATGTTTTGGGTCATTCTCATGCTGGAAGACCCATCCATGACCCATCTTCAGTGGTCTGGCTGAGGGAAGAAGGTTGCCATCCAAGATTTTTACAATACATGGCCCCGTCCATTGGCCCATGCTCTAATTTTTCACGTTGTTTTTCTCGTCATTAAAAACGGCCGTGTGTGGGCTTTAACGACGTGAAAAAAAAATGCGCATGCTCAGAAGCAAGTGATGAGACGGGAGCGCTCGTTCTGGTAAAACTAGCGTTGGTAATGGAGATAGCACATTCGTCACGCTGTAACGGACTGAAGAACACGAGGGCTGAAAAGCGCGAATCGTCTCTCACCAAACTTTACTAACATGAAGGGTGGCGCCATCCGAATGGAACTTTCCCTTTATAGTGCCGGCGTGCGTGTTGTACGTCACCGCGCTTTACTCGAGCATTTTTTCCACGATAGTGTGTAGGCAAGGCAGGCTTGAGAAGAATCACGTCGAGAAAAATGCCCTTTTTTTTTTCAATGACATTAAAGCGGTCGTGTGTACGCGGCATGAGAACATTATCCCTCCAGTCACACGGAGGGGGAAACATGAGGCTTTGGGGCTGTTTCTCTGATAAAGGTCCAGGCCGACTTACCGCATTGAGGGGCCAATGGGCGGGGCCATGTATTGTAAAATCTTGGATGAGAACCTTCTTCCCTCAGCCAGAACACTGAAGATTGGTCATGGACGGGTCTTCCAGCATGACAATGACCCAAAACATACCGCCAAGGCAAAAAAGGAGTGGCTCAAGAAGAAGCACATTAAGGTCATGGGGTGGCCTAGTCAGTCTCCAGACCTTAATCCTATAGAAAATTTATGTAGGGAGCAGAAACTTTGAGTTGCCAAGAGACAGCCAAGAAACCTTCAGGATTTAGAGAAGATCTGTAAAGAAGAGAGGAGCAAAATCCCTCCTGAGATGTGTGGAAACCTGATCACCACCTACAAGAAACGTCTGACCTCTGTGCTTCCCAACAAGGGTTTCTCCACCGAGTACTAAGGGGAGCAAATACTTATTTTACTCACCGAACTCCATTTATAACATTTGTATTGTGTGTTTTTTCTGGATGTTTGGTTGATATCTGTCTCCATCATATAAAATACACCTATGATAAAAATGATAGACCCTTCATTTCTATGTAAGTGGGAAAAACTTACACAATCTGCAGGAGAGACAATCAGCATCCCCCCCCCCCCCCACACTGTATATATAATGTTTGGGGGGTTCAAAGTCATTTTCTAGAAAAAAAATAAAAATGCAGATTTTTTTTTTACATTTACCTGTATGTGAGAAATGTCAGAATTGGGGGGGTAAGGTGGTTAAAGTGAAAGAGCCAACTCCACATCCATATAAGGACCCGTGCCGACGGGCGTTGGGCTTGTGTTGATGACATCATATTTGAGACCCTCAGATCATTGACAGGTGTTTGTGACTTGCAGGTGTCCTTCTTCTGATCCGCCTTTGACCTGCTTTGCTCCATAGACTTGTATGGGAATGCAAAATGCATTTTAGCAAGGAAAAGCCCCGTTGGGAGATACCATTATTCTCCATGACAGGTGCTCATTACCATATAAAAGGAAGGCTGTCATGCAATAATTGGCTTGTTTACATTCAGGATGTGTCAAGGACCGAAGACTGACCCTGGAAATCGGGGACAATTGGCAATTTTTTGTATGTTAACCACTTAACGACCGCTCACTGTATATATACGTCGGCAGAATGGCACCGACAGGCACAATCACGTAGAGCATACGTGATTGCCTTTGTACAGTTGGGGGGTCCGATCGGACCCCCCTCCTATACAGTGAGCGGTGGCTAAGTGTCCGGGAGCGTTCCGGGATGAGGGGGCAACCATTCGTTTCTGGCCACCCCCTCGCGATCGCTCCCGGCGAATGGAAATGCCCCCTCTGTCTGTGTCAGACAGAGGGAGCAGGAGGAAGTGATGTCATCTCTGGTGCGGCGCTCACATATACCGAGCGCCGTACAAGAGAAGATATCAGGTCAGTGCACACAACACTACACTGACACCAGGACACATAGGGACATAAATCGCCCCCCCAGGCCCCCCAGATCACCCCCCAGATCACCCCCCAGCCCCCAGTCACAGTGTCACTGATTGCAGTGACCATTTATTTAGTGATCACTGCAATCAGTGACATTTGTGACTGTAAAAGTGTCACCAAAGTTTAGTCTTAGGTCCAGTGTAGCCCCCTAACCCCCCCTAATAAAGGTTTAACCCCCTGATCACCCCCCAGATAACCCTTTCACCGCCTATCACCACTGTCGCTTAGCGATCATTTTTCTGATCGCTGTCTTAGCGTCAGTGATGCCGATCGGCAGCCAGTAATTTTTTTTTAGGTTCGCCGCAGGTTTTTATAGCGTCAGGTACCCCAATATATTATCTAATAAAGGTTTATCCCCCTTGATCGCCCCCCAGGTAACCCTTTCACCCCCTATCACCACTGTCACTAAGCGATCGTTTTTCTAAACGCTGTCTTAGTGTCTGTGTTGCAGATCGGTAGCCGGTAATTTTTTTTAGGTTCGCCGCAGGTTTTTATAGCGTCAGGTACCCCAATATATTATCTAATAAAGGTTTAACCCCCTTGATCGCCCCCCAGGTAACCCTTTCACCCCCATCACCACTGTCGCTAAGCGATCGTTTTTCTAAACGCTGTCTTAGTGTCGGTGATGCAGATCGTAGCCAGTAATTTTTTTTAGGTTCGCCGCAGGTTTTTATAGCGTCAGGTACCCCAATATATTATCTAATAAAGGTTTAACCCCCTTGATCGCCCCCCCAGGTAACCCTTTCACCCCCATCACCACTGTCGCTAAGCAATCATTTTTCTAAACGCTGTCTTAGTGTCGGTGATGCAGATTGGTTGCTGGTAATTTTTTTTAGGTTCGCCGCAGGTTTTTATAGCGTCAGGTACCCCCATATATTATCTAATAAAGGTTTTAACCCCCTGATTGCCCCTAGTTAACCCTTTCACCAGTGATCACCATATAAGTGTTACGGGTGACGCTGGTTAGTTAGTTTGCTTTTTATAGTGTCAGAGCACCCGCCGTGTATATAACCCAATAAAGGTTTAACCCCCTGATCGCCCGGCGTCAGAGAGGGTCTGAGTCACACCCCAGGCAGCGTCAGGTTAGTGCCAGTAACGCTAACACCCACGCGTGAAGCATACACCCCCCTTAGTGGTATAGTATCTGATCAGATCAATATCTGATCTGATCAGATCTATACTAGCGTCCCCAGCAGTTTAGGGTTCCCAAAAACGCAGTGTTAGCGGGATCAGCCCAGATACCTGCTGGCACCTGCGTTTTGCCCCTCCGTCCAGCCCAGGCCACCCAAGTGCAGTATCGATCGATCACTGTCACTTACAAAACAAAAACACACATAACTGCAGCATTCGCAGAGACAGGCCTGATCCCTGCGACTCCAGTGCTGTAGGAGGTGATTTCACCACCACAGTTAAAAAAAAAAAGCAAATATGCCGAAGCATTGGGGCAGCAGGGGCGGAGGAGCGATTTTGCTCCTAATGCCGCGTACATACGGTCGAAATTCCGACAGAGGCTTGCCCGTGGAAAAGTCCGACCATGTGTGTGCGGCATAACTTTTGCAGGAGGATGCCCCCATGCTTCGGCATATATAAATGGTGCGTGTATGCCCATCATTGGAAGTGGGTGGATGAAGGGCGGTATTCTAATGGTGGGCATACCCACCGATCAATCTCTTTTTTCGTTCAGCCAACTGGCTGCATGAAATAAAAAGATTACAATACATGTCCAACAAGGACCAGCAACGTACTGGTATGTTGCTGGACTTTGAATGTTTATACCAGAATGATGCCTGCGGGTTTAGGTATCATCTTGGTATCATTCTTTTCAGCCTGCGGCCGGCTTTCATGTAAAAGCAATCCTAGTGGCTAATTAGCCTCTGGACTGCTTTTACAAGCAGTGGGAGGGAATGCCCCCCCCTGGATATAAAAAGCGCCATTGGGAAATTGGGAAAGCATTTTATCACACCGATCTTGGTGTGGTCAGATGCTTTGAGGGCAGAGGAAAAATCTAGGGTCTAGAAGACCCCAGTTTTTTCAAAAAAAGAGTACCTGTCACTACCTATTGCTATCATAGGGGATATTTACATTCCCTGAGATAACAATAAAAATGATAAAAAAAAAAAAATACTTGGAAGGAACAATTTAAAAATAAAATAAAAAAGCAAAATTAATAATAAAAAAAAAGAAAAAAAAAAAAGCACCCCTGTCCTGCCCTGCTCTTGCCCAATGGCGAACGCAAGCGTCGGTCTGGCGTCATATGTAAACAGCAATTGCACCATGCATGTGAGGTATCACCGCGAAGGTCAGATCGAGGGCAATCATTTTAGCAGTAGACCTCCTCTGTAAATCTACTGGGGTAACCTGTAAAGGCTTTTAAAGGCTTTTAAAAATGTATGTAGTTTGTCGCCAATGCGCGTTTGTGTGAAATTTTAAAGCATGTCGTGTTTGGTATCTATGTACTCAGCCTAAGATCATCTTTTTTATTTCATCAAACATTTGGGCAATATAGTGTGTTTTAGTGCATTAAAATTAAAAAAAGTGTATTTTTTAACCCAAAAAATGCGTTTGAAAAATCGCTGCGCAAATACTGTGTAGAAAAAAAAAATGCAACACCCACCATTTTAATCTGTAGGGCCTTTGCATTAAAAATATATATAATGTTTGGGGGTTCAACATAATTTTCTTGCAAAAAAAAAAATGTTTTCATGTAAACAAAAAGTGTCAAAAAGGGCTTTGTCTTCAAGTGGTTAGAAGAGTGGATGTAAGCTTCCTAATGTTGTGTATAAAATGCCAGAACAGTTCAAAACCCCCCCAAATGACCCCATTTTGGAAAGTAGACACCCCAAGCTATATACTGAGAGGCATGTCGAGTCCATGGAATATTTTATATGTTGACACAAGTTGCGGAAAAAAGACAATTTTTTTTTTTTTGCACAAAGTTATCACTAAATGATATATTGCTCAAACATGCCATGGGCATATGTGGAATTACACCCCAAAATACATTCTGTTGCTTCTCCTGAGTACGGGGATACCACATGTGTGAGACTTTTTGGGAGCCTAGCCACGTACGGGACCCCAAAAACCAAGCACCGCCTTCAGGCTTTCTAAGGGTGTAAATTTTTGATTTCACTTCTCACTGCCTATCACAGTTTCGGAGGCCATGGAATGCCCAGATGGCACAAACCCCCCCAAATTACCCCATTTTGGAAAGTAGACACCCCAAGCTATTTGCTGAGAGGTATTGTGAGTATTTTGCAGATCTCGCTTTTTGTCACAAAGTTTTGAAAATTGAAAAAAAAAAAAATATATATATATATATTTTCTTTCTTCATTTTCAAAAACAAATGAGAGCTGTAAAATACTCGCCATTCCTCTCAGCAAATAGCTTGGGGTGTCTATATTCCAAAATGGGGTCATTTGGGGGGGTTTTGTGCTATTTTGGCATTTTATGGCCTTCAAAACTGTGATAGGTAGTGAGGAGTGAAATCAAAAATTTATGCCTAGAAATCCTGAAGGCGGTGATTGGTTTTCGGGGTCCCGTACTCGGCTAGGCTCCTAAAAAGTCTCACACATGTGGTATCCCCGTACTCAGGAGAAGCAGAAAAATGTATTTTGGGGTGCAATTCCACATATAACCATGGCATGTGTGAGCAATATATCATTTAGTGACAACTTTTTGTAATTGATTTTTTTTTTTTTTGTCATTATTCAATCACTTGGGACAAAAAAAATATATTCAATGGGCTCAACAGGCCTCTCAGCAATTTCCTTGGGGTGTCTACTTTGTAAAATGGGGTCATTTGGGGGGGTTTTGTGCTATTTTGGCATTTTATGGCCTTCAAAACTGTGATAGGTAGTGAGGAGTGAAATCAAAAATTTGCGCCCTTAGAAATCCTGAAGGCGGTGCTTGGTTTCCGGGGTCCCGTACGCAGCTAGGCTCCCAAAAAGTCCCACACATGTGGTATCCCCGTACTCAGGAGAAGCAGCAAAATGTATTTTGGGGTGAAATTCCACATATAACCATGGCATGTGTGAGCAATATATCATTTAGTGACAACTTTTTGTATTTTTTTTTTTTTTTTTTTAGTCATTATTCAATCACTTGGGACAAAAAAATAAAAAATTCAATGGGCTCAACATGCCTCTCAGCAATTTCCTTGGGGTGTCTACTTTCCAAAATGGGGTCATTTGGGGGGGGGGGTTTTGTACTGCCCTGTCATTTTAGCACCTCAAGAAATGAGATAGGCAGTCATAAATTTAAAGCTGTGTAAATTTCAGAAAATGTACCCTAGTTTGTAAACTCTATAACTTTTGCGCAAACCAATAAATATACGCTTATTGACATTTTTTTTACTAAAAACATGTGGCTGAATACATTTTGGCCTAAATGTATGACTACAATTGAGTTTATTCGATTTTTCTTATAACAAAAAGTAGAAAATATCATTTTTTTTCAAAATTTTCGGTCTTTTTCCGTTTATATCGCAAAAAATAAAAATCGCAGAGGCAATCAAATACCATTAAAAGAAAGCTCTATTTGTGGGAAGAAAAGGACGCAAATTTCGTTTGGGTACAACATTGCATGTCCGCACAATTTACAGTTAAAGCAGCGCAGTGCAAAATTCTGAATTCACCTCTGGTCCTCTAGCTACCAAATGGTCCGGGGCTTAAGTGGTTAATGAATTTCAGTCCTCAGAGAGCACTTAGTAGACATACACCGCCTGTCATCGGCTTTCATCACACTCCATGTATCTCTATGGTGGACCCTCGCTGTGTACTACGGGGAGCTCCAGGGTCCCCCTGACTATGGTGACCACGTGTCCCGGATTGCCCGGGACAGTCCCGCATTTCGCAGGTCTGTCCCGGGCACATTCTTTCCAGGACAATACAGTGTCCCAGAATGAAACTGACACAGCCACCCCCCGGGCCAATCTGATGCCCCCAAAAAAGGCCGTCACATCACCGCTTTACTCACTGACAGTACTTGTCTTGGCCAGGAATGCCTGGAGGAGCACAATCCCCGCCCCCTGCTTGTGATTGGAGAAATCATAAATCCCGCCTCTGGTGTCCAATCACTGTGCTGTGATTCGTTACAGCACAAGCTGATTTTTGGGAAGGGAGGGTGTCCCTGAATGGTGGTTTGGAAATGTGGTCACCCTACCCCTGACAATGGCTGATGAAGTTGGCGCTGGATTGCGGACACAGAGATGATGGATCTTCATCCCCTTTAAGGGCCCCTAATACTGTATCCAATCATTACAGCTCCCCAGATCCCAAGGAATCCGGGAAACATGACCTGTTAGTCTCTGAGGACTGGAGGTGGGAAATGCTGAGACATGGAGATGGTTGTCCAGTTTGATTTTCTAATTCCTCTCATGCTGTAGGAAATCAATGGAGATGTTAAAGAAAATGCAAACCTAAGCCAGTTGGACGTTCTGTTTGCTCAGTGCATTGTGTATCAGAAAAATAGATTTTTAAACATAAAATCTTTTTTTTTTCCTTCACCCTTTGTTGCATTTCAGTGCTGCTGGTCTTCTTTATCCTCTTTGCAACCACTTCCTGTCTACATGACATTTCTCAGGGAGGGTTTCCAGGTAGTGGTGCACCGAAAATTTTCGGCCGCTGAAACGTATCGGCCCGAAAATGTGGCGGGGCGAAAAAACCCCCCACAGATAATGGAGCCGAAAAAGGGGTGGGGGGAGATGGTTAGAGACTGGGGACATGATAAAAGAGATGGTTAGAGACTGGGGACATGATACAAGAGATGGTTAGAGACTGGGGACATGATACAAGAGATGGTTAGAGACTGGGGACATGATACAAGAGATGGTTAGAGACTGGGGACATTATACAAGAGATGGTTAGAGACTGGGGACATGATACAAGAGATGGTTAGAGACCGAGGACATGATACAAGAGATGGTTAGAGACCGAGGACATGATACAAGAGATGGTTAGAGACCGAGGACATGATACAAGAGATGGTTAGAGACCGAGGACATGATACAAGAGATGGTTAGAGACCAGGGACATGATACAAGACATGGGTTGAAACTGTGGACATGATACAAGAAATGATTAGAGACTGAGGACATGATACAAAAAATGGTTAGAGACTGAGAACATGATACAAGAGATGGTTAGGACCTGGGCTTGAACCTGGGACCTCTGGTGTGTCTGTTGGTGTCTATACTTGCTGATCCACCTGGAATGCTGGACAGCTCCTTGGACAATTCCTTGAATGATCTTGTCCTGAATCTTGTTTGTCTTGAACTTTGAACCCTTTGCCCCTCCCATGAACTTCCTGATTTAAGCCATGTCCCTGCACTTCCTGGTTGCCAGAATATTGTGTCTTCACCAGCCAATATCTTGCTCCTGTCTCCTGCTGCCGACCGCATCTTTGCTACCACTCACTACCGACTTTTGGTTCGTCCCCGACTACACTTCTGCTTGATCCCTACCTGTATTATCTGCTTCCGGACCCCGGCTTGCTCACCTCCTGGTGGGGCTACCCTGAGGACCGCGACCTGCCACTGACAGGCAGTGAAGCCCATCTCCACCATTAGGAGCCCTGGTGAATACCGGTCAGTGCTTAGACCCCGCACCTCAGGTGAACCCGTGTCATCAGCCAGAGTGACTTGTGTGGATACCTGCTCTGCTGCTATTGCTACTGGCCTCTGAGCCTGACTCCAGACCGTGACAAGATGGTTAGAGATTGAGGACATGATACAAGAGATGGTTAAAGATTGAGGACATGATACAAGAGATGGTTAGAGACTGGGGACAGGATACAAGACATGGGTTGAAACTGTGGACATGATACAAGAGATGGTTAGAGACTGAGGACATGATACAAGAGATGGTTAGAGACTAAGGACATGATACAAGAGATGGTTAGAGACTGAGGACATGATACAAGAGATGGTTAGAGACTGCCGACTGCATTTTTCTTGACCTTTCTTGCACTAAAGGTGCTAATAATGGCCAACAATACATTCATATTAATTTTAAATTGATGATATTAATTAAAAAGTTGAATATAATACAATTGTATATAAAAATATAAATATTTTTAAAAAACTGTCATTTTCGGTATCGGTTTCGGCCTAGTGCATCGTTCACTTTTGGTTTTGGCACCAAAATTTCCATTCGGTGCACCCCTATTTCCAGGTGGTGACTACAGTGGTCCATGTCTGTGTCCTCTTGTAGTCTCTGTCAGAGGCCTATGTGACAGGGTGACAACACAGGAGAACAGTTTGGCGATAGGGACAGTGCCTTGTCACCCTTAACAGGAAGTGTGTGAACAAGGACCTTTGTGGCAGGATCACTAGAGATTATTTTAATGTTTTTCAAAAAGCTGAATTGACTTTTGTAATTGCTTTAACATGTTAAATATGATATGTTGTTTTAGTGATTGAGTTATATGTACACATTAACCACTTCAGCCCCAGAAGAATTGGCTGCCCAATGACTGGGCCATGGCACTCGGCACTGCTTCGCTTTAACTGGCACAGTCGTGCGATGTGGCACCCAAACAAAATTGACGCCCTTTTTTTTCCCACAAATAGAGCTTTCTTTTGGTGGTATTTGATCACCTCCTGCGTTTTTTATTTTTTGCGCTATAAACAAAAAAAGAGCGACTATTTTGTCTTTTTGCTATAATAAATATCCCTAAACAAATATATAAAAAAACAAATTTCTTTCTCAGTTTAGACCGATACGTATTCTTCTACATATTTTTGGTAAAAAAATTGCAATAAGTGTATATTGATTGGTTTGCGCAAAAGTTATAGCATCTACAAAATAGGGGATAGTTTTATGGCATTTTTATTATTATTTTTTTTATTAGTAATGGTGGCGATCAGCGACTGCGACATGGCGGACTCTTCGGACACTTTTGACACTATTTTGGGACCATTGTCATTTATGCAGTGATATAAAAATGCACTGATTACTGTGTAAATGACACTGGCAGTGAAGGGGTTAACCAGTAGAGAGCGATAAAGGGGTTAAGTGTGTCCTAGGGAGTGATTCTAACTGTGGGGGGAGGGTGGGCTACAAGTGACACGACAGTGATCACTGCTCCCGATCACAGGGAAGCAGTAGTTCAGTGTCCTGTCACTAGGCAGAACAGGGAGATAACTTGTTTACATAGACAACTCCCCGTTCTGCAGCTCCGTGACCCGATTGCGGGCACCCGGCACACATCGAGTCCGCGGGTCGCGCGGTCACGGTCACGTACCTGTAAGTTGCTTTGCACAGCCGTGCCATTCTGCCGACGTATATTGGCATCAGCCGGTCGGCAAGTGGTTAAAGCATCATTTCACTCAAACAGTGAAGTTCTGGTGGTTTGCTTCCCCCCCCAGCCTGTGACTGAGTTAGAGATATTTTTTGGGGGGAGGGGGGAGACCAAATACTGATTTTTATCAGTACCCGCTCCAAATTTGGCAATCCTAACCTAGGAGAGGATGATGCACCTTTTCCCTGCCCCCCTCCTACTTTTTGCAGCCTCGTGGGTATATGTGACATAAGGCTACAGCACCATTCACAAAGTGCCAAGCAAGCTCACCCATACACACTGGGGTGCCAGCTGTGATTCCTCTGGAGGCCACAGCCAGCTCCCGTATCCAAGATGGCCGCATTGGGACCAGCAGCTGTAGGAAAAACTAGCTGCGGGAAGACGATGCTGGACCCCAAGCACTGGTGCTTTAGTCAACAGCTACAGTATTTGTAGCTGCTGACTTTTAAAAAAGGAAAAAAAAAAAAACAACCCAAAGTTCCTCTTGAACGTAGCATACATAAGAGTAAAACCAGCCCACAGGGGGGAATTAGGCGACATATTGATCATGGTATGGATTTGAGATCTTGTTGTGTCCACTTGAAAAGAGCTCTCCCCCGGGGCAGAGACTTTCACTCTGCATTGTTCTCTTGTTGCCCGCATTCTCCACCGTTTCCCTGATCAGCTTTCCCCCTTGACTTGTTTTGTTCGGGGTCACTTATACATAAGTGAAAACCACCCCCCCCCAATGAGTATTGGGCAGCATATCGATCATGTATGGATTTGATATTTTCGCAGTGATGACAGATCAGCTACGGTACCTGAGCGGATCGGCTGTTTGTGGCCACTTGAAAATGTCTCTCCCCTGAGGTAGAGATTTTCACTGTGCATTGTTTTCTCGTTGCCCGCATTCTCCACCATATGCTTGATCAGCTTTTCTCCTTGACCTGTTTTGCTCGGGGTCACTTATATGTAGCACCCTCTAGTGTGCTAGTGTAGGTAAATTTATGCTTATGACTTATGGTAAGCTATATGAGTTACTGCCGGTCAGGCTGGATGGCTCTACAGAGGCAGGTCTCTGGTACCTTCCCCTGAAACTAGAAGCTTGAAGAAGCTTCAGGAAATTAGTGGGCCAAGGCTAGGAGGCTCTGATCTGCATAGTTAAGGGAGTATGACAAATCCCCAGGCAAAATGTCCTGGCAGGGTGGGTAGGTCAGCCCTTAAATATGGCAAAACATAGCCAGCAGGGGAGTTGGGTCGAAGATGGAGTGCTGAGGAGGCTGTCGGCGACCTAGTTGGGGACCCCTAGGTCTAGGGGGGCTATGCTTTCAGGCTGGGCTTGGACTGGCTTGGAGAAGGATCCTTTCAGCAGACGGTTTACGAAGGAATCTTGCCTAAAAGCAGCAGGGAGCAA
Organism: Rana muscosa; assembly: GCA_029206835.1. Lineage (NCBI taxonomy): Eukaryota > Metazoa > Chordata > Amphibia > Anura > Ranidae > Rana > Rana muscosa. The sequence goes on along the minus strand of CM055124.1, from coordinate 310,801,588 downwards.
AGAGCACAGAGTGAGCTCAGCACACCTGGGGATTCACGAGGGAAAAGACCACCACATGTAGCCAGCTTTCAGAGGACAACGTTGTGCTTAACCATTCATCCCTTGTCCTGGGGGATCTTTGGAGAAGCCAGGTGGGCAGGTTGTACAGAGAAGAGGAGATACTCCTGCATGCAGTTTGTACTATTTTGCCAAAGGGGAGCTTCTACCTGTAGTTCTCAAGAAACATTTTGACACTGATCCTTAAAGACTGAGGGTGTTGAGGAAGGAGACCAGTCCATGATCTTTACTTTGTATAGAGGAAGGAAGCTGTCCCCAGTTGTTTGCAGTCTAGTTGGGCATCCCATAACCCCTCTACCCACCCAAGCTGTTATCCCTAACGAAAACAACAAACCAAACCCAGGTACTGATTTTCTGTGTCCAAATGCAAGTGGAAAATGCATGTTGCCTGGCTGTGCAGGAATAGGGGAACCAGTTACCAGCAGCCCTTGCGGGGGGGGGGGGGCGGGGTGTAGTGCTACCTATACATAAGTGAAAACCCGCCCGCAAGGAAAATTGGGTAGCATATTGATCGTGGTATGGATTTAAGGTCCTTGCAGCAATGGCAGATCAGAAACAGTACCAGAGTGTAGCCGCTGTTTGTGGACACTTGGAAAAAAAAAGTTTTCCCCAAGGCCGAAGTTTTCACTCTGCATTGTTCTCTCATTGCCCGCATTCTCCACCATTTGCTGCCTATTCAGCTGTTCTCATTGAATTGTTTTGCTCGGGGTCACATAAACATCAAAGGTTCCGCTTCCACATGATGTTTTGTTCACATTTTTTTCAGGTGGACAATGCTTTTGGAAAAAAATCTTTACCTACATCCAGGATCAGATCTGTTATGTGTGCACTTCATTTTATTATTTGTTGTAGGTGAAGGCTACGTCCGTGTTTTAGACTATGGTTCATGTTGGGCCTCATTCACACGGGTGCATAGCTCCATGCAGAGGGTCATGTTTATGTGCCTTTTCCCTGGTTAGCTGAATCACAAAAGCCAATCATTTTGAAGGAATGGAGGAAGCGGCACCCTTTGTAATAAGGGGTGGGCTCACAGCAGCCATATTGTGCTTTCCCCACATGCACAGAAACGCGCTGCCTTTTAGCAGACGTACAGCAGTGTTATTAATTGTTAATGGCCCCCTCATACACCTGCGAAACGCACGCGCCAAACTGCATGGTGCTTGTTCGGTGTGGCGCGATTTTGAAAAAGGGTCAGGAACTTCTTTTGCGCATTTTTCACATCTAGAGCAACCCAATGAAATGAAGAGGCTGCCCTACATGTAAAACGTGGAAAATGCGCAGAAATGCACGCATGCTCCGTTCAACCTGCATGGTGGGAATATAGCCTTTTTTTTTTTTAATTTTGGAATTGGTTCCCATGCCCTTCGATTTACAATAGCTTGCTGCAATTAACCTCTTCAGGGCCGCCCGTGCGCAGAATACTGCAGACGTGCAGCTCTTATAGACCTGTATGTCGCTGGCCTCTTCCGGGTACAGGGCAAGTGTACGCGCCCCCGCCCGCCGACTCCCGCTGTGTTTGAACACAGCAAGATTATGCCAGCAGGTCCCAGCCAATGATTCAAGGCCAGGACCTGCTGATCACCTGTGTCCAATCACAGTCCAGAGCCCTGTGTTGACACAGGGCTCTGTACCGAGGGAATGATCTCTCTGTTTCTTATCTCTGCAAAGCAGGGATAAGAAACGGAGATCTGTAGTTAAAAGCAGCACACATTACACATTGTTAGGCACACATTTAAACCCTTGATTACCTGAGACATTAACCCCTTTCTAGCCAGTGTCCTTAGTACAGTGATAGTGTATAGCAGTTTTCTCCAAACTGCGGTCCTTTGCTGGCTTTTATCTGGCTCTTGGGGAACTATTTTTTTTTTTTTATCCACTGATACCAAAAATGGGGCATAATGTCCCCCACTGACACCAATGAAGGGGCAGAATGCCTCCCAATGACACCATCAATGGGGCACAGGTCCTCCCAATGACACCAAAGATGAGGCACAATTCCTCTTAATGGCAACACTAATGGGGCCCAATGACACCAATGATGGGGCACAGTTCCTCCCAGTGACACCAACAATAGGGCCCAATGATGGGGCACAATTCCTCCCAAATACACCAACAATGGGGTACTATTCCTCCCACTGACACCAAAGATAAGGCACTGTTTATTCCCACTGACGTCTGGACCTTTTCTACTCCCAATGGCCACAGTCCCAGCCCCCCTTAAGTCTGAAGGACAGTAAACTGGCCCTTTACTTAGAAAGTTTGGGGACCCCTGATGTATTTATATTATCACTGATCACTGTATTAATGTCACTGGTGATGTCAGTGTCAGTTCCCTCTCAGTATCAGTTAGGCCCCTTCACATGGACGGTCCGTTCAGGTCCGCCTGTCAGTTTTTTAGGCGGACCTGAACGGACGCTCCATGTACCTCTATGGAGCCACGGATGTCAGCGGTGACATGTCCGCTGACATCCGACCCGCTCCGCTTGCCAAAGTGTGACAGAGGAAAACCCTATTTTTTCCATCCGTCGGCAGATGACAGACGGTTCGTGTTCATCCGATCCCCCCATAGGGGAGAGCGGCGCTCTGACAGGGCGGTCCCTGCACAGTGTGCGGGGACCGCCCAGTCATCCGCCGGCTCAGCGATCCCCGCTGAGCAAGCGGAGCTTCACGGGGCGGATCTTCACGGATCTGTCCCCTGTGAAAGAGCCCTTAGTGTCAGATGGCCCGCTGCACGATCCCCGTCCCATTATAAGTCGCTGATCTCTATCATTACTAATATAAAAAAATAATAATAATTCCAGTATATAGCCCATAGTCTGTAGGCGCGATAATTTTCACACAAACCATTTTTTTATTTTTTTAACCAAATGTAGCAGAATACATGTTGGCCTAAATTTATGAAGAAATTCGATTTATTTTTAACTTTTTGCTATAATAAATATCCCCAAAAAATAATAGGATTTTTATAACAGCTTACCTGTAAAATCCTTTTCTTGGAGTACACCACGGGACACAGAGCTAGTCATTACATAATGGGTTAAGGATCACCAGCGGTGATTGGACACTGGCACAACCAATGGAAGACAGTTCCCCTCCATATAACCCCTCCCATCAGGGAAGTACCTCAGTTTTGTAGCAAAGCAGTAAGGTTCCCATAAGAAGGGGGGGACCCTCTGTGTCCCGTGGTGTACTCCAAGAAAAGGATTTTACAGGTAAGCTGTTATAAAAATCCTATTTTCTTTATCGTACACCACGGGACACAGAGCTAGTCATTACATAATGGGACGTCCCAGAGCAATGCTCATATGAAGGGGGGGAGACACAGATCAAAACAGGCCGCTTGCGGACCAGAAGCCCTATACTGCTGCCTGCAGCACACTTCGCCCAAAGGCGGAATCCTCATGTCCTTTCACATCTATTTGATAGAATTTGGAAAATGTATGGACTGAAGACCAAGTTGCAGCTTTACAGATCTGAGCCATCGAAGCCTGGTGGTGCACTGCCCATGAAGCACCTATCGCCCTGGTAGAGTGCGCCTTAACAGGAAAAGGAGGAGTCCTGTTCTTTAAACCATAAGCTTGAATAATTACTTGTCTAATCCACCTGGAAATGGTGGATTTTGATACCGCTTGGCCCTTCTTGGGCCCATCTGGTAAAATAAACAAAACATCTGTTTTACGTATCTGAGCGGTTGCTTGCAGATACACCTTTACCGCTCTCACTGGATCTAGAGAGTGTAATAATTTTTCCCCCGCCGTCCGCGGGTTTGGAAAAAAGGAAGGCAGAACAATGTCTTGATTCAAGTGAAAAGCCGACACCACCTTAGGTAGAAAAGCCGGATGGGGTCGTAGTACGATCTTGTCCTTGTGACAAATTAGATAAGGCTCTTTACAAGAAAGAGCTGCTAGCTCTGATACTCTCCTAGCAGAAGCTATAGCAATCAGAAAGGCCAACTTCCTACTTAATATAATTAAAGGAATATGGCGAATAGGTTCAAAAGGTTGCTTTTGCAACACTGACAATACCAAATTCAAATCCCATGGACACAAGGGAGTCCTAACTGGAGGATTTATCCTCAGTACCCCCTTAATGAATGTCCGAACTAGGGAGTGAGATGCCAATGGTCTCTGAAAGAAGACTGATAGAGCCGATATTTGCCCTTTGATGGTGCTAAGGGCTAAATTCATATCCACTCCTAACTGGCAAAAAGCAAGAATCCTACTTATTTCATACTTCTGAGGATTCCAACATCTGGATTCACACCAGGAAACGTATGCTCTCCAGACTCTCTGATAGATGAGTCTGGAGGCTGGCTTTCTAGCATTAATGAGCGTAGAAAGAGCCGGACCAGAGACTCCTCTCTTTTTAAAAATGTGGGTCTCAGCAGCCAGGCCGTCAACTTTAGCCTTTGTAAGGAAGGGTGGAATACTGGACCCTGTGACAGCAGGTCGTGTCGGAGTGGAAACTTCCAGGGCCTTCCTATCGCCGTTTTTACAATCTCGGCGTACCAAGGCCTCCTGGGCCAGTTTGGGGCCACTAGGATTACTGGTATTCCCTCCTCCTTGATCCTGCGAAGCAGTCTTTGTAGAAGAGGGATCGGAGGGAATGCCTAGATCAGTGAGAACTGATTCCATGGAGTTATTAGAGCGTCTGTATTATTAGAGCGTCTGTCCCGTAGGCTAGAGGATCTCTCGTTCTGGACACAAAGTTGTCCAATTTCTTGTTGAACCTGGCAGCTAGCAGGTCTACATCTGGGTTTCCCCATCTCAGACATATGGCCTGAAAGATCTCGGGGTGAAGAGACCACTCCCTGGTAGCAGCTGCTGACGACTCAGGTAGTCTGCTTGCCAATTTTCCATCCCTGGAATGAAGATTGCAAAAAGGCAAGGTACATGCTCTTCTGCCCATGCCAGGATCCGGTTCACCTCTCTTTGGGCTGCCCGACTGCGGGTGCCTCCTTGGTGATTGATGTAAGCTACTGCAGTAGCATTGTCGGATTGAACCCGAACTGGGTAGCCCTGTAACCTGTATGTCCAGGTTTTGAGGGCTAGATATACCGCCCGGATCTCTAGCACATTGATGGGCAGGATCCCCTGAGTCTTGGCCCAGGTTCCCTGGGTAGAAGCCTCCTCGAATACTGCACCCCAGTCCGATAGGCTGGCATCCCTAGATACCACCTTCCAGGCCACTGGGAGGAAGGACTTTCCCTTCCGTAAATTCCTGGCTTCTAGCCACCAATCGAAGCTGTGGCGTACTTGTGAGGACAGGCGCATGGTTATATCCAGAGCTTGGCTCTTCCTGTTCCAGGAAGCTAAAATATTGCCTTGAAGTAGTCTCGAATGAAACTGGGCGTAAGGGACCGCCTCGAAGGAGGCTACCATCTTTCCCAATAGTCTCATGCAAAGGCGAACAGACGGCCTCTTGTTTGCTTTGACCTTGTGGATCAGGTCTTTCAGAGACTGTATCTTCGGTTCTGGCAGGTATACCCCGTTTTGGGCTGTATCTATGATCATGCCCAGGTACCCTATCCTTCTTTGGGCCTGGAGAGAGGATTTTTGTAAATTTATAATCCATCCTAAATGCTCCAGGTATCCTACTGTAGTGTGTACAGCGTGACCCAATCCGTCCTTTGACTGATCTATTACTAGTAGATCGTCCAGATAGGCTGTTACCGCAATGCCCCGTGTTCTTAGGTTTGCTAACAGAGGAGCTAGCACCTTTGTGAATACTATGGGCGCGGTGGCTACACCAAACGGCAGAGCCACAAATTGAAAGTGGCGATCTTCTACCGCAAACCTTAGGAATCTTTGGTGAGCGGGGAGGATGGGTATGTGTAAATGTGCGTCCTTGATATCTATGGGCGCCATGAATTTTCCGCCCTTTAAAGTGGCGGCCACGGATCGGATCGTTTCCATTCGAAAATGGCGATCGTTCAGGAACCGATTTAGGGATTTTAGATCCAGGATGGGTCTGACATCTCCATTTGGCTTTGGAATCACAAAGAGGTTTGAGTAAAAACCTGCACCTCGCTCTTTTTGGGGTACGTCTGTAACTACCCCTTGAGCCATTAAGTGATTCAAACCTTTGAAGAAGGATTCTCTTTTTTGTGGATCCTTGGAGAGTCTTGAACCTCGGAATTGAGAAGATGGGATCTCTCGAAATTCCAGTTTGTACCCTGAGGATATTGTGGATACTACCCAATTGTCCTGGATTTCTGACCACCAAGTTGCTCAGAACTGACAAAGCCTTCCTCCCACTCGGCCGAGCGGGGGCGCCCCTTCACTGAGAGGCTTTGGGGCTTGCTTATTAGCTCTTGCACCCCACGGCTTCTTGTTCTTCTGAGCTTGCCCCTTGGCTTTTGTGGGCGGCTAAAACAGGCCGCCGCCACTGGTTGGAGTCAGATTTCCCGGGAGCTGGGGAGAGAGCGTTTAAAACAAGATCTCTTGTTTTTCTTTCTCTCAGGTAAAAGTCGTTTTACCACTTGATCTTCTGTATATATTTTTCTAAATCTTCCCCAAATAGGCGTTCGCCATGGAACGGGAACTTGCCAACAGCTTTTTGCATGGGGTTTCCGCTGACCAATGCTTAAGTCAAAGTACTCTGCGCATCTGTACCAGCTGGAGTGTAAGGCGTGATGCCTGTATGATAGAATCTCTCATGGCATCCACTGTGAAGCATAAGGCTTTAGGCAAATTTTCCCAATTTCAAGCCTGCTCTGAAGGCAGTTCCTTCAGCCCCTGCTTTACCTGTTGGCTGATGACCTGACACATACCGACTGCTGCTACTGCAGGTTGGGTAATTGAGCCGGCCAAAAGGAAGGAGGATTTCAACTTCCTCTCAGAAGGATCTTTTAAACCCTTGTACATTATCCACCGGACATGTCAGGTTTTTATTTACACAAGAAATAGCCGCAACTACCGCAGGCAGGCTCCATTTCTTTAAAAAAATTTCCCCCATAGGATAAAGAATGTTAAACCTTTTTGGAGGTGAGAAACGCTTATCTGGATGTTGCCAGTTTGCGTATATTAGATCCTCTAGTAACGGATGAACCGGGAAGGAGCATGCACCTTGCAGGGATCTTAATGACCCTAGGGAGGAGACAGGTAATTCCATTACCTCCGCAGAGGTTAACTTAAATGCACTGCTATAGCATTGTACCTGTGACCTTAATATCTGGCTCCTCATCCTCTGCTGATGTAGCCTCCTCCTCCTCATCCTCCTCCCTCAGGTACTTCTGAAGGGAGGTCCAATACTGGAAGAGACCTGCTTCGCTTATTGTCCCTTTTTAGAGGACTTAGCGATTAAGGTAGCAATTTTTTCCTCCAGATTATTTAGGGCAGCTGATAAAGTGTCCTCAGTGACATATACAGGCCCAGGCTCCACTGGGGAAGCCGCCATACCTGACAGAGGTAATGGCTCATCCTGAACAGGTGCATTTAGCAACACAGGAGAGAAAGGTACCGAGTCAGCACAGTTAGAGCCTCCTCTCAGGCGGTGGTGCTTTCTTATCTCTTTTTGTCCGTATTACTTCCCCTGGAAGGCTTACTGTTTAGACAAAATACAAGGTACCTAAATGCATATACTACCGTGTTCAGTTTAGCAAATACATTAAGTATGCAACTTTTAACACATAACTATGCATAACATGGATGTCTTCTAGGAAGTACCCAATCCAACCACATGGAGCCTTACGTCCCTGTATAGCTGCTGTGTTTCTCTGCCAGGAATAAGAGAACTAACGAGCTTGCTTGCTGCTGCAGTGCTTCTCACACTGACAGTCTTTTAAATTTTGGCGCCGTTTCTGTGCCTGCGCGCGCCACGTGCCCGCGCACGCCTTCGCCCCCCCCTCCGATAAAGCGCGCTCCCGCGCGCTGCGCGCGGCCCTTAGCGCTATGGCGGTGGCCATAGTGAGAGAGGACTCTCATCAGCCCTTGTTCCCACTTACCTGCATCTGCAGGTGTCTGGTCGGCCACCGAAAGGAGGATCGGGGTGCCCCAGCAAGCTCAGCAGCGGAGGTGACGAGCAGTGTACTTCGCCGAAGCCGACACTGAACAGAGTGAGGTGAGTATATTCAGCTCTTTACTCCCCCCAGTGGTGGAAAAAAAGAAGACATCCACTTTTTGAAAAAGGTCCCAACCTAGTTATGGACCTTCTAATCTCACCTTATCCACGCCGCAGGTTTTTCTGCTGAAAGATTTCAGACAGATACCAAACTTCACCCTTCACGGTGGGCTATGTGTGCCAACCTTCAGGGATATGGGTTCCTATTTAAAGGATACCTCTCCCCTGGGCCTTGTACAAGACTCTTACCAGGACTTTATAGCGAATAGCGAAAGTGCTGGATCTTAGAGCCCAGTCCTCCGAAGAGAGACATTACAGGCGACGCCTCATGGATGAGGCCCGGATCCCATCCAGATTCAGCTCATTTGTAGGCGTCTTGGATGGATCCGAAAGAATAGCTCTTTTACCCCCAGAGGGTCTCTTTGGTAGAGCTTTCCTTTAGCACCTCCTAACGCGTCCAACACCTTTCGACACTGGCGAAAAAACTGAGGTACTTCCCTGATGGGAGGGGTTATATGGAGGGGAACTGTCTTCCATTGGTTGTGCCAGTGTCCAATCACCGCTGGTGACCCTTAACCCATTATGTAATGACTAGCTCTGTGTCCCGTGGTGTACGATAAAGAAATATAATTTTTTTTTTTTTTTATCTCAGTTTAGTCCAATACGTATTCTTCTACATATTTCTGGTAAAAAAAATGCAATAGGCGTATATTAACAAAATAGTGTAAAATCAAAAATAACCTCACACAGCGGCGCTAAAAAACGATACCCTCCCCCTCCTGTGTCCGTGTGATTGGACTGAGAGAAGGTTACTGTTAATCAATTAAATATATACACCCTGTGACATAAGTGAATAATGTGCACAAGTAAACTAAATAAAGTCCACACAAATTCAATCCAAATGTGAGACAATCTTCTTCCAAATTCTCCACCACACACAGTGTTTAGTGTTTTCGTGATCCCGCTCCCATCAGATGGACACTCACCACAGCAAGTTGCCTCACACTTTCGTGTTTGGGTTAAAGACGTGTGCAAAGATCTTATACAGCTTTGCGGGCGATCCTCCCAATTCAAATCAAGTGTTTTTAAAGTTGTAATCCATATGCAAATGTAAAAGAAAGCTCCAAATAGTGTGATAACGTAAAATCAGTTTAATTACACACCAAACACGCACTTAAAATACTGCAATTACCTAAAACACAATTTAAATAAGCGTGTAAAACCACTGCAACTCCAAAGGCAAAAGTGCACCGAACAGCGAGTGTACAGGTCGCGGCGGACCCTCAATAAACCAGTCAGATCTCACCACCTTCCCGCTGCCACTCACTACTCCTTCGCTGCTCAATTCGATCCTGTGACGTCGAATAATCCGTCAGACGGTTACCGCATAGCCACGCCCCGACATGTTTCGTCGAATAGACTTATTCATGGGATTGCACGCTTATTTAAATTGTGTTTTAGGTAATTGCAGTATTTTAAGTGCGTGTTTGGTGTGTAATTAAACTGATTTTACGTTATCACACTATTTGGAGCTTTCTTTTACATTTGCATATGGATTATAACTTTAAAAACACTTGATTTGAATTGGGAGGATCGCCCGCAAAGCTGTATAAGATCTTTGCACACGTCTTTAAGCCAAACACGAAAGTGTGAGGCAACTTGCTGTGGTGAGTGTCCCGCTGATGGGAGCGGGATCACGAAAACACTAAACACTGTGTGTGGTGGAGAATTTGGAAGAAGATTGTCTCACATTTGGATTGAATTTGTGTGGACTTTATTTAGTTTACTTGTGCACATTATTCACTTATGTCACAGGGTGTATATATTTAATTGATTAACAGTAACCTTCTCTCAGTCCAATCACACGGACACAGGAGGGGGAGGGTATCGTTTTTTAGCGCCGCTGTGTGAGGTTATTTTTGATTTTACACTATTTTGTTCATATTTCTTATTTAAAGTGGCTGCTGCATATTTGGTATAGGTTTAGTTTTAACCCTTAAGCGCGGTGGTGGTATATATGGGAAGGGCGCAACTTAATATTACCAGTTTTACACAATAGGCGTATATTGATTGGTTTGTGCAAAAGTTATAGCGTCTACAAAATAGGGGATAGTTTTATGGCGTTTTTATTATTATAATTTTTTTACTAGTTATGGCGGCGATCTGCGATTTTTATCGTGGCTGCGATTATTATGGCAGACACATCGGACACTTTTGACACTATTTTGGGACCATTCTCATTTATACAGCGATCAGTGCTATAAAAATGCACTTATTATTATTATTATTATTATACAGGATTTACATAGCGCCAACAGTTTGCGCAGCGCTTTACACCATCGGGGAAGACAGTACAATTACAATACAGGAGGAATCAGAGGGCCCTGCTCGTTAGAGCTTACAATCTAGAAGGGAGGGATTACTGTGTAAATGTGACTGGCAGTGAAGGGGTTAAACACTAAGGGGCGAGGAAGGGGTTAAGTGTGTCCTAGGGAGTGATTCTAACTGTGTGGGGGCGTGGCTACCAGTGACATGATAGTGATCACTGCACCCGATTTACAGGGGGAGCAGTAGATCAGTGTCTTGTCACTAGGCAGAACAGGGAAATGCCTTGTTTGCATCTCCCCCGTTCTGCTGCTCCTTGACACGATCGCGGGACACCGGCGGACATCGAATCCGCGGGTCCCGCGGGCACAGGTACGATGCTTTGCCTGCCCGTGCCGTAAATGAACGTTAGGCAGTCGGCAAGTGGTTAAACCCCACCAAAAGAAAGCTCTATTTGCGTGGAAAAAATGATATAAATGACATTTGGGTACAATGTTGTACGACCGCGCAATTACCAGTTAAAGTAGTGCAGTGATAAATAGCAAAAAAAAATGTTCTGGTCATAAAGGGGGTAAAAACCTTCTGGTTAAATAACAAGGTTCACCCCCCCCCCCATAGACTTCAATGTGGTTCATGGCAAAGTTTACAAAACAGCCCCACTGCCCCAGCAGATTGTCTCATCCCTACCGCGCACGTGCGGCTCCCCGCATCCGATTCACAGAACCTTCTAGCAGGCAGGGGAAGGGACTCCCAGAGTCTCTGATGCTATAAATACTTACCTGATGACTTTTTTTTTTTTAATGACAGCTTTAGTTCGGCTTTAATTGGAGAAATCCGATCGGTGTGCCGTTCTCCGCCAGCTGTACACTTTGGTGAACCCGTCGGGTCATTCCTACCCTGAGAACCATGATATCCAGAGCCGCCAACTGTTCCCTAATCCATTCCGGGGGGGATTAGGGGATTTATTGATGTCATCAATGTAAACAATGGACACATTACTACAGAAGGAGGCTTTGTAGCATCACGATGGACTCGGAGACCAGTCCGGAGAATTAGAAATTGTAATTATGGTGCCACATATGGCCGGACGGTATGGGATTAGAGGACAGTTGCTTGGCTCATATAGATTGGATTTACTGACTTCAAAGTGTCGCCTTGGTTTACACATCGGCAGGACGGTTCTGGCTGAACCAATGAACACTAGTAAGCTGAAATATGCATTGGTTCTAAAAGTAATTGCGCAGCCATCTTTTTTTTTTTTAAAGTGGTTGTAAACCTCAGACATGAAATATGAACAAAGCATATCCATCTTCATTGTGGGCCACATCAGCATTATGGTTGCCCTGAAAGGACCGGTGGTATCTGTAAGACTATATACGTTTATCCACCTATTTTCTCTGTGAATAGGTGTAGGAGCTCAACCACTCCCCACACCAGAGTTCAGGGGTAAGCTACATATATAAAACAGAGTTCAGGGGGTAGGGGTGCCCTATTTACTAAATGCAGAGTTTGGGGGTGCGATCCGTGCAGAGTTTGGGGGTGCAATCCGTGCAGAGTTTGGGGGTGCGATCCGTGCAGAGTTTGGGGGTGCGATCCATGCAGAGTTTGGGGGTGCGATCCATGCAGAGTTTGGGGGTGCGATCCATGCAGAGTTTGGGGGTGCGATCCATGCAGAGTTCGGGGGTGCGCTGTGTACAGCGTGCAGAGTTCGGGGGTGCGCTGTGTACATCGAGCAGAGTTTGGGGGTGCGCTGTGTACAGCGTGCAGAGTTTGGGGGTGCGCTGTGTACAGCGTGCAGAGTTTGGGGGTGCGCTGTGTACAGCGTGCAGAGTTTGGGGGTGCGCTGTGTACAGCGTGCAGAGTTTGGGGGTGCGCTGTGTACAGCGTGCAGAGTTTGGGGGTGCGCTGTGTACAGCGTGCAGTGTTCGGGGGTGCGCTTTGTACAGCGTGCAGAGTTTGGGGGTGCGCTGTGTACAGCGTGCAGAGTTTGGGGGTGCGCTGTGTACAGCGTGCAGAGTTTGGGGGTGCGCTGTGTACAGCGTGCAGCGTTCGGGGGTGCGCTGTGTACAGCGTGCAGAGTTTGGGGGTGCGCTGTGTACAGCGTGCAGGGTTTGGGGGTGCGCTGTGTACAGCGTGCAGAGTTTGAGGGTGCGCTGTGTACAGCGTGCAGAGTTTGGGGGTGCGCTGTGTACAGCGTGCAGAGTTTGGGGGTGCGCTGTGTACAGCGTGCAGCGTTCGGGGGTGCGCTGTGTACAGCGTGCAGAGTTCGGGCCTTATGTGTGACACGTGCTCTATAGTGTGTACTTGTCTCAGTCCAGAGCACGAAGTGTAATTTCTGTCTGCTGCCTCCTTCCTCTGCTATCTGCATGAGTCACTTCTGACATGTTTTCCTGACACCTAGAGATAAAAAGGTGACCGGGGTGGGAGCTCCAGCACAGAGCCTGTGATTGACAGCCTCACCTCTGGTGTGCTGTTTTTAGGCGGGGGGGGGGGGTGTTCCTTCCCCCCCATATCAGCTTTCATGGTGCTTCAGAGCCGGAGCTGTAGTTTATTTTTGGCCATAGACATGCATTACAAAAAAACGTAAAAGAATGTGGGCACCCATTATGGGCATATTTTTCAAATCACACTGCATGAAGCTTGTCGACCAAGAGGAGCAGGAGCTTCTTTTGGATGACAAGCGTCACGCACTTCGATTTGTCGCCATTAAAAATAATGGCACCTGAACCTGCATTTTGCCATCACAATTCGTCCACGATCCCAAAACGCCCGGGTGTGAATGGAGCCTAAAAGGGGCTGCAGCGCTAAATGTTAAAAAAAAAAACACCTGCCCGGCACCCAGGACTGCATGTCCCGGGCGTCGGGCGATATGATTTGCACATCCCTGGGCAGGAAGTGGCTGCAAAGAGACTGAAGGAGATCAGCACTGAGAGGCAACAAAGGATAGAAATTGTAGAAACAATATTTTTTGTAAACAGACAGTTGTGATTTCTGATGACACTCGGGGCTTTAGCAGACAATGACATTCAGTTGGGGGTTTTTATCCACTTCAGGAATACTTCACATACGGATATTCCGTCCCCGGATTGGGACAGCCGACGTGCTTTTGAAGTTAATATTTGGATTTCTCATAAAAACATATTTTTCTGTTGTTTTTAGGCGGATCTCTGAACAAAAGAAACCAAATAAAAATAAAACAAGATGTCAGAGTGGGGGGCGGTTTTCGCAGAAAGTCGGGTGATTCCACAACACCCCCAGAGATTGAAGCACGGCGTCGGGGACTCGGCCGGATATCAGATCTTCCTGGGGGCTCTGGAGTGGATTCCAAATACACAGGTGAGCTGTGACCGCTCTTCACCTGGAGGAGTCACGGGTTTTATTTCCCATCATAACATTGTGTTTCCAGGCTGTAGAGATACAATTACAAGTCAGAGGAGATATTGGTATGAAATGTACATAAAGCAGTTAGCAGAGGGGCAGAGGTGTAACTAGAACCTTCAGGGCCCCGGTGCAAGAAACCATGAAGGGGCCCCCCCTCCATGGACATCCTCCCAGAACCCTGCCCCCCACGTGCCCCCTGGGGCGAGCATTCAGTGTGTTCTGTGATTGCTGTGTCCTTAGGACAAAGCTGATCACAGTAAAGGACCAATCACGGCAGCCCTTTACCATGTGATCAGATGCGGCTACACTGATGGGCCCTAATAAGGCTGCACTGTGGTGGCACTGATGGGCTGCACTAATGGGCACTGATGGTCACAGATGAGGCTGCACTGATGGGCCCTGATGAGGCAGCACTGATGATGAGGCTGCACTGATGGGCCCTGATGAGGCAGCACTGATGGGCCCTGATGAGGCAGCACTGATGAGGCTGCACTGATGGGCCCTGATGAGGCTGCACTGATGGGCCCTGATGAGGCTTCACTGATGGGCCCTGATGAGGCAGCACTGATGGGCCCTGATGAGGCAGCACTGATGGGGCCTGATGAGGCAGCACTGATGGGCCCTGATGAGGCAGCACTGATGGGCCCTGATGAGGCTGCACTGATGGGCCCTGATGAGGCTGCCCTGATGAGGCTGCACTGATGGGCCCTGATGAGGCTGCACTGATGGGTCCTGATGAGGCTGCACTGATGGGCCCTGATGAGGCTGCACTGATGGGCCCTGATGAGGCAGCACTGATGGGCCCTGATTGGCTGCACTAATGGGCACTGATCCAGCACTGATGTGTGGCATCTGATATGAGGCTGACTGATATGTGGATGAGCCTATCGCTGTGCTGCTACCCTTTCTTTACCCAATCACGTCCTGAATTGAGTTGCCAGCCCCAAACACGAACGCACAGCAGAAGTAATGGATCAGACGCCCTCTAGTGGATATTCTATAGGAATATATGAAGGGCTGTCATTCTGAGTTTGTTCACATTTTTGGAGAGCGGTGAAGATTTCCCCAGATGAAGCACAGAAACCCATTTTTGTCTTTTTTTATTCCATGCAGGTCTTTCTATGTGGGGAGAGGTGATGTAATATAGTATGGTAGGGAATCTGCTGCTGAGCTCTGCATGTCCTCCTCTACGGTGATATTTACCTTTGCCGGGTAGCCTAGAAACTTCTGCGGTGTATCTATGTAGCTTGATATCCTATTTATCTTCCCTACAATGCCAGTCATTGCTTTTTGTTTGATTTGGGTGTTCCAATATTTCCTAATAGCTTTGTTCTGTAAAACGATCAGCATATATCTTATCTTGTGATGTCAGTAAAGCGTGCAAATATAGACCATCTATTATAGTAAGGGCTGGTTTACACTTACGATTTGGGGGAGGAGCTAGAACTATAAACAGGCAGTTTATCTGTATTTTTTTCTACCTTTTCCCAGCCACACCCCCTGAAGGCACCTGGATGGGGTTGCCCAAATGCCGCTTTGTCACTGCAGGAAAAAAATTATCCTCCCCGTCACGTTTCGGTGGGCAAATGCATCCCGAGATGAATAGAATAGAAGAGAATAGAGCTGCACTGCAACCGTGTAATGCACGTGGTTGTAGCACAGCTGTGCAGCATTTGCAGGGGGTCTCAATCTGGCGGCCCTCCAGCTGTTGTGAAACTACAAGTCCCATCATGCCTCTGCCTGTGGGAGTCATGCTTGTTACAGTCAGCCTTGCAATGCCTCATGGGACTTGTAGGTTTGCAAAAGCTGGAGGGCCGCCAGTTTGAGACCCCTGGATTACAGGGTTAAAATAGGCAGCGTAAACACAAATGAGGGAGTAATGTCAAACATATTTCTGCTCACACTCTACTAAAAATGGACGCTTTCTTCTATTCTGCTGCCAAAAAAATGTTTCAATCGTTTTACACTTATGCCGTGTACACACAATGGGATTTCCTATGGATTCTAATCCGATGGATTTTTCCATCAGAAAAAATGATGAAGCTGACTTCCATCAGTCTTGCCTACACACCATCAGTCAAAAATGCGACCTTCCCAAACGCCGTGACGTAAAACACTCCGACGAGCCAAGAAAAATTAAGTTCAATGCTTCTGAGCATGCGTCGACTTCATTCTGAGCATGCGTGGGTTTTTTATCCGATGGAGTTCCCCACAGACGATCGGAATTTGCTATCGTTTTTTTTTTCCCATCGGATAAATTTAAAACGTGTTATTTTTTCTCACCGATGGAAAAAAGACCGATGGGGCCCACACACGATCGGTTTGTCCGATGCAAAAAGGTCCATCGGACTGTTTTCATCTGTAAAACCGATCGTGTGTACACGGCTTTAGAAAACAAAAAACAGTTCAATCTAAAATTTAAATTTACCCAAAGATATAAAAAAAAACGTACAAAATGAACATCTTAATCCAAAAAATATGTTTGGCCACCACTAGGAGAATAGAAGTGTTTGTGATATTGGAAGATGAGAGAAATAAAAGCGGGAAATAATTCACACAACAAAAGGGCTCCTTTTATGAAGTTTCATTTTATATGGGATTTTTGCATTGATTTCCAAACAACATTTGCAGATCTTGTGTGTCTGTACTGCTTGGACCTCACACCAATGTTTCTCCATTTTTAAAAAAAAATAAAAAATTCCGGTCAATGCACACTTTAACCACTTCAGCCCCGGACCATTTGGCTGGCCAAAGACCAGGGCCACTTTTTGCAATTCAGCACTGCGTCGCTTTAACTGACGATTGCGCGGTCGTGCCACGCGGCTCCCAAACTAAATTTACGTCCTTTTTTTCCCACAAATAGAGCTTTCTTTTGGTGGTATTTGATCACCTCTGCGGTTTTTATTTTTTGCGCTATAAACAAAAATAGAGCGACAATTTTGAAAAAAAAATCAATATTTTTTTACTTTTTGCTATAATAAATATCCCCAATTTTTTTTTTAAAAAAGCAAATTTTTCCTCAGTTTAGGCCGATACGTATTTTTGGTAAAAAAAATCGCGTTTATTGATTGGTTTGCGCAAAAATGATAGCGTCTACAAAATAGGGGATATGGCATTTTTATTAATATATATATATATTTTTTAATAGTAATGGCGGCGATCAGCGATTTTTTTATCGTAACTGCGATATTATGGCGGACACATTTGGCGCTATTTTGGGACCATTGTCATTTTTACAGCGATCAGTGCTATAATATGCACTGATTACTGTAAAAATGACACTGGCAGTGAAGGGGTTAACCTGTAGGGGGCGCTAAAAGGGTTAAGTGTGACCTAGGGAGTGATTCTAATTGTTAAGGGGCGTGGCTTACTGTGACACGTCCCTGATCGCTGTTCCCGATGACAGGGAACAGACGATCAGTGACAGTGTCACTAGGAAGAACGGGGAGATGTTGTGTTTACACTGACATCTCCCTGTTCTTCTTCAGCTCTGTGACCCGATCGCAGGACACCGGCAGACATTGAGTCCGCGGGTCCGGCGGGCACGGTCACGAAGCTTGCAACAGGGTCGCGAGCGCCGTGCGCGACTACTTAAAGGGGACGTATATATACGCCCATCTGCGCAGCCCTGCCATTTTGTCAACGTAAATACTCGTGCGGCGGTCGGCAAGCGGTTAAAATTATGCAAAATCTCGAGGCACCACATTCTAAAATGTGAAAAACAAAGCCAATAGTTTTCTATAACACGGCAACATTCACACACATGGGATGTCCAATGTTACAGGTGATGTATTTTTTCCAAAGCAAATACACATTTGTACTGACTAGTACAACGATGTTTCTCTTCTCCCTCAGTTTTCCTCCATCTCTCAGCTAATAGGACCCCAGTGCTGACCGAGGCGGGCAGGGGAGGGATAAACAAGGATGCTGTGCATGTATTGGACGCCCTCTTTTTATTTGATGACATAATTGGTTGTTAGGACGCTGGCGGCCAGGGCTGGGGCAAGGATTTTTGACACCCTAGGCGAAACCTCATTTTGCCGCCCCCCCTTGGCTTCACCCCCTTTGTCCTGTCCATGTATACCCCACCTTTTGAATCAAGCACCCATCAAATGCAGCCTCGCCAGCGCCCATCAATGCAGTCTCACCAGCGCCCATCAATGCAGTCTCACCAGCGCCCATCAATGCAGCCTCACCAGCGCCCATCAATGCAGCCTCACCAGCGCCCATCAATGCAGCCTACCAGCGCCCATCAATGCAGCCTCACCAGCGCCCATCCATGCAGCCTCACCAGCGCCCATCCATGCAGCCTCACCAGCGCCCATCCATGCAGCCTCACCAGCGCCCATCCATGCAGCCTCACCAGCGCCCATCCATGCAGCCTCACCAGCGCCCATTAATGCAGCCTCACCAGCGCCCATCAATGCAGGTTTAGTTGCTTGCTGCAGAGAGAAGAGAGTAGGAACACCAGTGGCCGGGCGCCCTAGGCAGCAGTGCGCCCTAGGCGCTGCCTAGTTTGCCTAGTGGTGGCACCGGCCCTGCCGGCGGCTGGAAGGCTGTAATGGTGCACAATGAAAACCTAGGGCTTTGTGTAACTAAAAGGCAGGCTTGATCCACCCACTTGCTTGTATACAGATTTGGGGCAATGTTTAGGCTTTTGCCTAGGCCCACCTGAAGACACCCCAGGGTGCATCCTGGTTAAAAAAATAAAAAATAAAATAAAAAAGCCATTCAAATGTAAATATACCAAATTTTTATTGTGTGGTTATGAAAGTATAATTATGGACCTAGACACATTTTTTCCTTTTCCAACTATATAAACTCTGATTAAACCAAGAGTCCTTTGGTGAAATCAATTGGCCAGAAGTGAAGATCTGGTGATCCTCTCGCCCATTCGCTGACACACTTTTGACCAAGAGATTCCAAGCCTGCCCACCACGGCAAGGTAGACTCTTCTAGGGCAGGACCTACACTAAACTACACTAAGCTACCCTACTGGATGCTAGTCATCATTCTTCTAATGTTGGATGTGTGTTTGTAGTACAGGCCTCATCCTGTAATCTGTGTGTGTGATCTACTCTCTCCTAATTTGTCTGTGTGTGTGTGTGTGTGCATCTCTCTAAAGCATGGAGCGGTCAGTTTATGTACATCTGGACGTCCTCTGTTGGTTGTAGGTCAGTGGATGGCAGTCATTGTATGTTGACCAGTGTGTGTCAGTAAATAAATGTTAGTCCTGTTTTTCCTGGGCATGAAGCCAAACTCCTCTACAACCTGGAGTTCATCTTGCCTTCAATCAAAAAATCTCGGTCCTCCTGATTTGAGGAAGAAGGAATCGCATGCTCTGTCCATCTGTACTGTGCAGACACCTTCAGCCTAAAGATCTCCTCCTTCCTTTCAGATGGAAATGGTTTTGAAATCTCCGGGTTGTTATTTGGTTTAAAGGGGTTGTAAAGGTTCGTGTTTTTTCACCCTAATGCATCCTATGCATCATCCTATGCATTAAGGTGAAAAAACACCTGGCAATCACGGGCCCCCCGAGCCCCCCTGTTTTACCTGAGCCAGTTCACGTGCTGTGCTCGCCCCCTCCGGCATCCTCTTCTCCAGGGAGTCCCGGCGTTGATTGGATAGATTTATAGCAGCGCAGCCATTGGCTTCCACTGCTGTCAATCAAATCCAATGATGTGGCATGTAGGACTCCTCACTGGGTGCGATGTGTGAGAGCACACACATTACATTCATTGAGAACGTCCCACTAAGTGGAGCTCACTGCTAGACCCCGGGACTTGCTTGACAGCCCGGGACAGTCCCGTGGAATCCGGGACGGTTGGGAGTGTTGGGTATGTGTCACTTCCGGTCCAGGCTGGAAGTTTTTTGTTTTTTTTCTTAAAGCCGAAGATTAAAAAAAAAAACTTTTTTTTTTTTTTTGTTGATCTTTTGCTTTTAAAGGTAAAGAAGAGGAGATTTGGGGACTTATAGACCCCAGATCTCTACATAAAGAGGACCTGTCATCCTTATTTCTATTACAAGGGATGTTTACTTTCCTTGTAATAGGCAATAAAAGTGATCTAAAAAAAAAAAAGTGAAAGGAACAGTGTAAAAATTAAAATAGTTAAATAAATAAGATTTGTATTTATTTTTTAAAGCGCCCACATCCCTCCGTGCTTGCGTTCAGAAGCAAATGCATACATAAGTCTCGGACACATATGTAAACAGTGTTTGTACCACACATGTGAGGTATCGCCGCGATCGTTGGAGCGAGAGCAATAATTCTAGCACTAGACCTCCTCTGTGACTCTAAACAGGTAACCTGTAAAGATGTTTAAAACGCCACTCTGCTGGGTGTTCTCAGATTCAGGAGGCTTTAGATAGTACAACCCTACTGCCCTCCTACCACAGACCCCACCCCAGCACAACCCCCCCATCCCCACTATGTGTCCCAGGTCTTTGTGTGGAGGTGATGGAGGCCAGAAAACATCCATTCGCTGATCTCCCCTACTAAAGTAAGAACCAGAAACCAGGATTTGAGGAGGATTTCTGTTTCTGCTGTCACTTTCCCTGGCCGCTGTTGCTGTCGCTTCTCCAAGTGTAGTCTCTGTTCTTATCAGTGTCCAGTAGGGGGGGGGGGGGGCGCTGTGCTGCTTTTCTGGCCTTTTTTGGCAGCAGTGGCTGGCTGTATAGTGCCCCTGCTGGTGTGGTGGAGACTCTGAAGGCTAGTACCAGCTGGAACAGAAACTGGGGAGTAGTTCCTCCAGGAAAACTGGAGGTGGTCCCAGTGCCTCCTGATTTGAATGGTCCTATCTTGACCAAATTTTCCTTCTGAGCATAAATCCCCCCCTTCTAGCACAAATCCCCCCCCCCCCCCGCCCAAAATTTTCCTATGATCAAAAAGGCCCCCCCAGCACAAATCCGATCAAATTCCCCTTCATAGGACGACAGGAGGTCATCTGACCATTAAACTTTTATGAGTTGGTTGGACATGCCATGGCCAACCCACCGGTCCAATCCTAATGATTTGTTTCTTTTCCTTCACAGGGAACCTCAGAGGGAAATGCCGACACTCAGTATCAGGTCCGACTTTCTCTGTTTGATTTTCCTTACCACCATTTCTTTGGAAGGACTTGGAAAAGTTTAGAGAAGCCACTGAAAGCCGTCACGGGTCAGACATCAAAAGTTTTCTTTAATGAGGTGAGAGAATAGAACGACAGAAGTTGTGTGCAAACCAAAGGATCACCAAAGTGATAGCAGAGACCCTTCTATAGGCACCATTAGGAGTGAGACCCTTCTATAGGCACCATTAGGAGTGAGACCCTTCTATAGGCACCATTAGGAGCGAGACCCTTCTATAGGCACCATTAGGAGCGAGACCCTTCTATAGGCACCATTAGGAGCGAGACCCTTCTATAGGCACCATTAGGAGCGAGACCCTTCTTTAGGCACCATTAGTAGCGAGACCCTTCTATAGGCACCATTAGGAGTGAAACTCATCCAGGAGTTCCGTGTCACCTTCTGTGGTTGTGGTCGGTTTGAATAAGGCTCTTCCATGTCCACATTCCCTCCATGGACTGTCCATTTTGTTTCTGATAGCTGAGTAGTCAGTGTGGGCAAGTTGAAGTTAGAGGGGCTTGTGCAGCGCATAGGCAATCCAAAGCGGCATCACAGAGGTGAATGGTGGACCCTGAGGAATAGGGAACATGGAGGTCTCAGCTGAGAACCAGACTCTGCTCCTTCATTCAGCCAGCAATGACTTAGAAGCTCAGCTCCCTTTTGCTTTACCCTACCAGCAGTAGTTCAGTAGTTTAACTTAACCTGCCTCCCCCTCCTGCAGATTACCTTGCTCCCTTCCCTAGCAGGGACTTAGGAGCTCAGGTCACCCTGCTCCTCCTCCTAACAGGGATTTAGAAGCTTAGCTTACCTTGCTCCATTTTCTAGCAGGGACTTGGAAGCTCAGCTTACGTTGCTTCCCCTGCTTGCAGGGACTCGGCAGCGCAGCTCCCCCTATCAGCAATGACTCAGCAGATCCCGAGTCCCTGCTAGGAGGAGCAGGAAGGTAAGCTGAGCTTCCAAGTCCCTGCTAGGACGAGGAGCAGGGTGTCCTGGGCTCCCAAGTGCCTGCCTGTTAGGAGGTAAAGCAAGGCAAGCTAAGATCCCAGGTCCAGCTTACTTTGCTCCTCCTCCTAGCAGGGACTTGGGAGCTGCTGAGTCATTACTGATAGGGGAGAAGGGTGAGCTTCACTGCATAGTCCCTGCTAGCAGAGGAGAGCAAGGTAAGACGAGCCCTGGGTCTCTGCTAGGAGGAGGAGCAGGGTTCTGATGAGAGCTCAACTTACCTTGCTACCCTCCTAGCAGGGACTTGGAGGCTCAGCTCACCTTGTTCCCCTTCCTAGCTGGGACTTGGAGGCTCAGCTCACCTTGCTCCCTTTCCCATCGGGGGCTTAGGAGCTCAGCTTGCCTTGCTTCCCTTCCTAGCTGGTACTCGGCAGCTCAGCTTACCCCACCCTGCTCTTCTTCCCAGCAGTGACTCTGCATTAGCGATTAGAAGGGTGAAAAGGTGCAAACAGAGAGCATGAGGAAGGAGTGAGCTGAGCTGCCAGAGAGAATGCCTCGGATCACTTCAGTGATTTTGCTGTTAACTTTGAGGATTAATTGCTCCATAGTGACAGAGGCTAGTGGGTGATTGTTCAGACCACCATAGAAACAGATGGCAGCTTTTCTGCTGCAAGGTTGGAAAAAGTTACACTCACTAAGGCTAATGAAAGGAGGAAGGATAATGGCGGTTCTGATACTAATGAGACTTTAAAGTGTGGAATATAACAGTAAAGTACAATTTAGCTTTATAGAACATAACATTCTATGCCATCTGAGCACGCCGTTCATCATTATAGTCACTAGAGGGCAGTCACGCTCCATGCATTGCAGTGTGGCTTTTATGGATGAATTGATGATACATCTTCCCAATCATTGCATTGTCACCCATCTAGCTATAGGCTGAGGGCAAACATATGTATGTGTAGGTACTGTATGTATAAATAAATACAATAAAAATGTATATACAGTGTGTATGTATACGTGTGTGTATATACATATATATAATTGTTTGGTTGTTCTAAGTAATTTTCAAAGACCCCTTTCACACTGGGGCATTTTTCAGGCGCTTTGGCGTTAAAAAAAGTGCCTCAATGGGAAGGGGCGCTTTTGTATTCACCGCTCCTAAAGCGCTGCAAAGAAGCTGCTTGCAGGACTTTTTTTGATGCCCTGCCAGCGCAGCGCCTCAGTGTGACAGCACTCGGACTTTCACATTGAGATTGCAGATGAGGCTTCTTTCAGGCGCTTTACGCTTTTTTTTTAACGCCAAAGTGCCTGAAAAATGCCCCAGTGTGAAAGGGGTCTTAGGCCCCTTTCACACTGGGGCGGGAGGTGCAGTGGCGGTAAAGCACCGCGATTTTTAGCGACGCTTTACTGTCGGAAATGCGGCGGTATTCGGCCTCTAGCGGTGCGGTTTTACCCCCCCGCGCGCTAGCAGTCAAAAAAGGGTTAAACCTATATTAAGGCTTACCTGTAGGTGATCGAAATATCTCCTAAACCTCCACGGTTTAGGAGATATTTACAAAAGATGCGGGCGCCGATGTCTACCGCGCATGCGCCATAGACAACGGCGCAGGCGCACTTTAGAAGCCTTTAGAAATGACGATCGTGCTGTTTCTAAAGGAGAGCGTGCCGTGACTGGCGGCTCCCACGCGCATGAGCGGGAGTTGACGTCCTCGCGGCTCCGGCCAATCACTGCGCCGGAGCCGCGATTCCCCGAAAGGAAGATGGACGCTTCGTGGAACAGGGGACAGCGGTGACATCGCAGGCTTCGGTTTCAGGCAAGTGACACATAATGGGATATTATTCCATGCATACTAGCCCATTATGGTTTACCCTTGCAGGGAAACAAAGAGGAAGTAAAACCCAACAGGGTTTACTTCCTCTTCAAGACGTAGGCTCCTGTATAGAAAAACGAGTCGCATGCGGTTTGATTTTGGACCATTCTTCCACACAAACATCAGATCTTTAAGGTTCCGGGGGCCTCTTCTATGAACTCTGATCTTTAGTTCTTTCCAGAGATTTTCTATTGGATACAAGTCATGTGATTGGCTGGGCCATTCTAGCAGCTTTATTTTCTTTCTCCTTGGCTTTGTGTTTGAGATGATTGTCCTCCTGAGATCTCCTCCCTCGGTTTATCTTCATCATCCTAGTAGATGGCCACAGTTTTTTTATCACCATTCATCCTTTCCTTCAATGATATGAAGTTTGTCAGTCCCGTATGCTGAACAACAGCCCCGCCCTCACCATGATGTTTACCACCTCACTGTTGGTATTGGGGGTGTTTTTGGGGTGATGTGCCATGTGACCTCCAAACATGGTGTGTATTATGGCCTCCAAAGTGTTACATTTTGGTCCCATCTTAGCAGACTATATTCTCCCCGTATTTCACAGGCTTGTCTAACTGTTGGGCAGCAAACTTTAACCGAGCTTCACCATGCATTTTCTTCAGCAATGGAGTGTTGCGTGGTGAGCGTACATACAGGCCGTGGCGGGGGAGTGCATTACTTATTGTGTGTCTACTAAATCCAGGTCTTTCTGAAGCTCATATTGATGAATTGGTGGTATGCCCACCATTAGAATACCACCCTGCATCCACCCACTTCTAAGGACGGGCATTCATACACCATTCTTTTTTTTTTTCTTTCGTTCAGCCCATGGGCTGAATGAAAAATATAGAATCAGATTCCTCCATTCACATTGATTGATGTGGATGAAGAAATCTCTGCCAAGAAAAGTAAATAAAAATATATGCCGAAGCATAGGGACAATCCGCCCCTAATGTCCACCCCTGCCCCTCTGCTTCGGCATATATGATTTTTTTTTGTAATGTGTTTTTTTTTAATGCATGGGTTACATTAAAAAAAAAGAGAACCTAACAGATTCCTCCATTAATATTGATCAATTGGTGGTATGCCCCCTACTAGAATACCACCCTGCATCCACCCACTTCTAATGACGGGCATACATGCACCATTCTTTTTTTTTTTCGTTCAGCCCATGGGCTGAACAAAAAAAGAAGGATCAAACAGATACCTCCATTCACATTGATCGATGTGGATGAAGAAATCTCTGCCAAAAAAAGTAAGTAAAAATATATGCCAAAGCATATGGGGCAATCCGCCCCTAATGTCCACCCACCCCTGCCCCTCTGCTTCGGCATATATGCTCTTTTTTTGAATTGTGGTGGTGAAATCGCCTCCTACAGCGCTGGAGTTACGGGTTTACGTATCGTGAGAGCAAACACTGTTGCTGTCAAAATAAACAAATGAGTGCTGCAGCTGAATGGCGAACCATCAAAGCAAACAATAATTAACAATAAAACACAGTAACAGTACAGTAAAACAGTAAAATGACACTTTGAAAGCAAATACAATAAAACATTACAGTATAGCATGAAATGCCGTAAAACTGTAAGGCCTCGTACACACGACCGATTTTCTCGGCAAGAACCAGCAAGAAACTTGCTGGCAGAGAGGTCTTGCCGAGTAAATCGGTCGTGTGTACGCGGCTATCGGGTTTCTCGTCGAGAAAACCGACAAGAAACCTCGACGAGAAAATAGAGAACCTGCTCTCTATTTTCTCGTTGAGATTCTCCTCGGCATGTTTCTCGACGAGAAAAGTGAGTGTGTGTACACTTACCTGTCCTCCCGGAAGCCCGCGCATGTTCGAAATGAATTCGACGCATGCGCGGTAGCTTCCTAGGCATACGTAGGGTATACCAAGATGGCGGCGACGGCATCGAATGTGACGAGCGCATGCTCGTCGTAGTCGATGACGTCACCGCGTACGCTCCATTCAAAGAACCGCGGGTTCTTTGAAACGAGCGTGTGTACACTCGGCCGGGACAAGTTTCTTGTCCAAGAATCTCGTCGAAAAAAACGACATGTTTTTTTCAACGAGAATCTCGGCCGTGTGTACGAGGCTTTAGAACTATAAAATGACAACTATTTTGGGCTTTTTTTTATGTTATTTTTTCTTCTTTTTTTTTTTTTTTTTTTACACTTTTATTTGTAACTGTAAGGGTTCCAGGTTAGGGTCTCTCAAAATGTGATGGTCATCTAACATCTTTTGAGACCCTGTGTAAGTGTGCCCTATGACTGTGCTGTACCCTACGCTAATACAAGTGACACCAATGCAGTGATCAGAAAATAGATCTATGCACTATACTAATGACACTGTGACAGGGGGTGAAAGGATTAACTGGGGGTTAAACCTTTTATTAGGTTTCGGGTACCCCCCATATATTCCCTAATAAAAGGTTTAACCCCCAGTTAACCCTTTCACCCCCTGTCACAGTGTCATTAGTATAGTGCACAGATCTATTTTCTGATCACTGCATTGGTGTCACTTGTGACACTAAATGGCGTTAGGGCAGTTAGTGGTAGTTAGTAGTAGGCCCAGATAGGTTTTGGATACCCCCCATATATTCCCTATCTGGGCCTACTACTAACTACCACTAGCTGCCCTAACGCCATTTAGTGTCGCAAGTGACACCAATGCAGTGATCAGTGAAAAATTTGACAACTGCACTTGGCGACACTGTGACAGGGAGTGAAAGGGTTAACTGGGGGGCGATTAAAAGTGTGCCTACGTGTCCTGGTGTCAGTGTAGTGTTGGTGTACTCACAGTAGATGTTTTCTCCTCGCTCACTGGAACCCGAAAAGGACTCCACGAGGGGAGATGACATCACTTCCTCTGCTTGTGTTTGCATTACACAGGCAGAGGAGGCTTTTAATTTTGCCAGAGCCGATTGGCAGGTCCAGGCCAATGATGATTGGCGCGAGCGACGTACAGGTACGTCGGTTTTGCGCCGCCGGGCTGCCCTGCCGCAGTATATGTGTGCGGTGGGCGGTCCGGAACTGGTTAATTTGCACAGACAAGGGGCAGGATTGCTTTCTTATTACTGATAGATTTTCAGCTGGTGTCTTGGCTTTCTATGTCTTTTTGCACCTCCCTTTCTTCGTGTGTCCAATACTTTTCCCTGTGTCATTCCATTTTATTACATAGTTAGTCAGGTTGAAAAAAAAGACACAAGTCCATCCAGTTCAACCATAAAAATAAATACATAAATAAATAAAATAAATAATATCATACAATCCCATATACCTAATTCTATACCCACAGTTGATCCAGAGGAAGGCGAAAAACCCCAGCAGAGCATGATCCAATTTGCTACAGCTGGGGAAAAAATTCCTTCCTGATCCCCCGAGAGGCAATCGGATTTTCCCTGGATCAACTTTAGCTATAAATGTATAGTTATAGCTTCCTGAATCATAGTCACTGGTCTCAGTCATTGTTGGTGGAGACATCCTGGGGCCCTCAGTGCCAGTGACTGAAGGGGTTGTGCTATCCCCTCTGCAACCGCCCGTGGTTGCTTCAGTTGTTCGGTCTTTAGTCGATAACAGACCCCGAGGAGGGTTGTATCACAAAAAAGTCTGAAAGTTCTTCCTCCTCTTCTTGTATTTTCGTCTCTGCGAGTCCTTCTGTTATCCCTAAGAGTCCTTCTTCTATCCTCTTTAGACGGTCCCTCTCTCTTGGTCTGTCCACGCAGTACCAAGATCTGTGGAGATAAAGAAAGAAATGTTATAAGAATGAGTCCATAAACCAGCAGAAATTTTCAGAATTAATATCTGAAGAAGTCTAAATCTGTGTTTGATAGAAAACAAATAGTCACACGCCATCACCCCATTTGTTACTATTACCAGCAGCCTCGGTTTATTCACCCCTCCCCCATAGAAGAAATGTTAGAGGTGTGTTAATCTCATTATGGGGGCTTGTGCTGCTAAACCCCGAGCAATGCGCACAGAAAACCCACCGCCTCGGTCTGATCCACTGCCTGTCTGCAGGTAAATATTAGGGAGGTGGGAGCTCAGTGACAGTGGGTGATAACATGAAAACCTGTAATGTAGAAATTAGAGAAAACCTATGAAGAATGTAAAATGACTTACCCAACGAAGCATCCTGTTGTACTGACGATGATCAATATTAGAAGAAGTAGTCCAACTACTAATAGAACGTGGTAATTTATCTTCATTTGAGAGAACATGTTGATTAATTTCACACCGAGAGGGATGAGTGAGAATCCTGAAATATAGGTCCTGGTCTCAGTCGTCGTCGGTGAAGACATCCTGAAGCCCTCGGTGGCAGTGACTGAAGGGGTTGTGCTATGTGTATCTAGGCTTCCCGAATCATGGTCCCTGGTCTCAGTCATTGGTGGAAGCATCCTGGAGCCCTCAGTGTCATCGACTGAATGGGTTGCGCCATCTTTGTCTAGGCTTCCCAAATCGTAGTCGCTGGTCTCAGTCATTGGTGGAAGCATCCTGAAGCCTTCAGTGTCAGTGACTAAATGGGTTGCGCCATCTTTGTCTAGGCTTCCCGAATTGTAGTCACTGGTCTCAGTCATTGTTGGCGAAGACACACTGGGGCCCTCTGTGCCAGTGACTGAAGGGATTGTGCCATCTATGTCTAGACTTTCCAAATCATAATAAACATAGTCACTGGTCTTAGTCACTGTTGGTTGAGACATCCCAGCGGTCTCAGTGCCAGTGACTGAAGGGGTCGCACTATCTGTATCCAGGCTTCCCGAATCGTAGTAAGCAAAGTCCCTGGTCTTAGTCACTGTTGGTTGAGACATCCTAGCGCTCTCAGTGCCAGTGACTGAAGGGGTCGCACTATTTGTATCCAGGCTTCCCGAATCATAGTAAACAAAGTCCCTGGTCTTAGGTGTTGTTGGTGTAGACATCCCAGCGGTCTCAGTGCCAGTGACTGAAGGGGTCACACTATCTGTATCTAGGCTTCCCGAATCGTAGTAAGCATAGTCACTGGTCTTAGTCACTGTTGGTTGAGACATCCCAGCGGTCTCAGTGCCAGTGACTGAAGGGGTCGCACTATCTGTATCCAGGCTTCCCGAATCATAGTAAGTATAGTCACTGGTCTTAGGTGTTGTTGGTGTAGACATCCTAGCGGTCTCAGTGCCAGTGACTGAAGGGGTCGCACTATCTGTATCCAGGCTTCCCGAATCATAGTAAGCATAGTCACTGGTCTTAGGTGTTGTTGGTGTAGACATCCCAGCGGTCTCAGTGCCAGTGACTGAAGGGGTCGCACTATCTGTATCTAGGCTTCCCGAATCATAGTAAGTATAGTCACTGGTCTTAGGTGTTGTTGGTGTAGACATCCCAGCGGTCTCAGTGCCAGTGACTGAAGGGGTCGCACTATCTGTATCTAGGCTTCCCGAATCATAGTAAGTATAGTCACTGGTCTTAGGTGTTGTTGGTGTAGACATCCTAGCGGTCTCAGTGCCAGTGACTGAAGGGGTCGCACTATCTGTATCTAGGCTTCCCGAATCGTAGTAAGCATAGTCACTGGTCTTAGTCACTGTTGGTTGAGACATCCCAGCGGTCTCAGTGCCAGTGACTGAAGGGGTTGCACTATCTGTATCCAGGCTTCCCGAATCATAGTAAGTATAGTAACTGGTCTTAGGTGTTGTTGGTGTAGACATCCTAGCGGTCTCAGTGCCAGTGACTGAAGGGGTCGCACTATCTGTATCCAGGCTTCCCGAATCATAGTAAACAAAATCCCTGGTCTTAGTCACTGTTGGTTGAGACATCCCAGCGGTCTCAGTGCCAGTGACTGAAGGGGTCGCACTATCTGTATCTAGGCTTCCCGAATAGTAGTAAGCATAGTCACTGGTCTTAGGTGTTGTTGGTGTAGACATCCTAGCGGTCTCAGTGCCAGTGACTGAAGGGGTCGCACTATCTATATCCAGGCTTCCCGAATCATAGTAAACAAAATCCCTGGTCTTAGTCACTGTTGGTGTAGACATCCCAGCGGTCTCAGTGCCAGTGACTGAAGGGGTCGCACTATCTGTATCCAGGCTTCCCGAATCATAGTAAACAAAATCCCTGGTCTTAGTCACTGTTGGTGTAGACATCCCAGCGGTCTCAGTGCCAGTGACTGAAGGGGTCGCACTATCTGTATCCAGGCTTCCCGAATCATAGTAAGTATAGTCACTGGTCTTAGGTGTTGTTGGTGTAGACATCCTAGCGGTCTCAGTGCCAGTGACTGAAGGGGTCGCACTATCTGTATCCAGGCTTCCCGAATCATAGTAAGTATAGTCACTGGTCTTAGGTGTTGTTGGTGTAGACATCCCAGCGGTCTCAGTGCCAGTGACTGAAGGGGTCGCACTATCTGTATCCAGGCTTCCCGAATCATAGTAAGTATAGTCACTGGTCTTAGGTGTTGTTGGTGTAGACATCCCAGCGGTCTCAGTGCCAGTGACTGAAGGGGTCGCACTATCTGTATCCAGGCTTCCCGAATCATAGTAAGTATAGTCACTGGTCTTAGGTGTTGTTGGTGTAGACATCCCAGCGGTCTCAGTGCCAGTGACTGAAGGGGTCGCACTATCTGTATCTAGGCTTCCCGAATCGTAATAAGTATAGTCACTGGTCTTAGGTGTTGTTGGTGTAGACATCCTAGCGGTCTCAGTGCCAGTGACTGAAGGGGTCGCACTATCTATATCCAGGCTTCCCGAATCATAGTAAACAAAATCCCTGGTCTTAGTCACTGTTGGTGTAGACATCCCAGCGGTCTCAGTGCCAGTGACTGAAGGGGTCGCACTATCTGTATCCAGGCTTCCCGAATCATAGTAAACAAAATCCCTGGTCTTAGTCACTGTTGGTTGAGACATCCCAGCGGTCTCAGTGCCAGTGACTGAAGGGGTCGCACTATCTCTATCTAGGCTTCCCGAATAGTAGTAAGCATAGTCACTGGTCTTAGGTGTTGTTGGTGTAGACATCCTAGCGGTCTCAGTGCCAGTGACTGAAGGGGTCGCACTATCTATATCCAGGCTTCCCGAATCATAGTAAACAAAATCCCTGGTCTTAGTCACTGTTGGTGTAGACATCCCAGCGGTCTCAGTGCCAGTGACTGAAGGGGTCGCACTATCTCTATCTAGGCTTCCCGAATCGTAATAAGCATAGTCACTGGTCTTAGGTGTTGTTGGTGGAGACAACCTGGAACCCCCAGTGTCGGTGACTGATGGGGTCTCGCTCGGTTTTTGTAGGTCTCCATGTTGCTTCTTGACTGTCTCGGTATCAGCAGCCTCCAAAGTAGAATCTGATGAAACAAAAACAAAGGAAATTATCTTAAATGTTTATAAATAATGAACACTGGAGCTGAGCATTCATGACTATAAATTTACTCCAAATGACCCTGGTCCAATGTGTCATGAATCAAAAACAAAGTCAGGTCTTTTACATTTTTGGATAGAGCAGGGTGGGGTTAGAGCCGTACATTTCCGCTCACTTCCTGTACTGGGGACCAGGACCACAGAAACCGGAAGTGGTGAGAAACCTCCCCATTGGGGGCACACCAATAAAAACCTAACAAAATATCAGACTCTTCCCCACTGTATTGAAAGAAAATTGCTCTTTGTGTTTCCATTGAATAGATTTCCCCTCACTTCCTCTGCCGAGGAAAGACGGTGCATTACACTATATAGGGACCATCACACTATACATCTATAGGGACCATCACACTATACATCTATAGGGACCATCACACTATACACCTATAGGGGACATCACACTATACACCTATAGGGGACATCACACTATACACCTATAGGGGACATCACACTATACACCTATAGGGGACATCACACTATACATCTATAGGGACCATCACACTATACACCTATAGGGACCATCACACTATACACCTATAGGGACCATCACACTATACACCTATAGGGACCATCACACTATGTTGCTTAGGTATAGTGTGATGATCCCTATAGGTGTATAGTGTAATGGTCCCTATAGGTGTATAGTGTGATGGTCCCTATAGGTGTATAGTGTGATGGTCCCTATAGGTGTATAGTGTAATGGTCCCTATAGGTGTATAGTGTGATGGTCCCTATAGGTGTATAGTGGGATGGTCCCTATAGGTGTATGGTGGGATGGTCCCTATAGGTGTATAGTGTGATGGCCCCTATAGGTGTATAGTGTGATGGTCCCTATAGGTGTATAGTGTGATGGTCCCTATAGGTGTATGGTGTGGTGGCCCCTATAGGTGTATGGTGTGGTGGCCCCTATAGGTGTATGGTGTGATGGCCCCTATAGGTGTATAGTGTAATGATCCCTATAGGTGTATAGTGTGATGATCCCTATAGGTGTATAGTGTGATGGTCCCTATAGGTGTATAGTGTGATGGTCCCTATAGGTGTATAGTGTGATGGTCCCTATAGGTGTATAGTGTGATGATCCCTATAGGTGTATAGTGTAATGGTCCCTATAGGTGTATAGTGTGATGGTCCCTATAGGTGTATAGTGTGATGGTCCCTATAGGTGTATGGTGTGATGGTCCCTATAGGTGTATAGTGTGATTGTCCCTATAGGTGTATGGTGGGATGGTCCCTATAGGTGTATAGTGTGATGGTCCCTATAGGTGTATAGTGTAATGGTCCATATATGTGTATAGTGTGATGTAGTGTGATGATCCCTATAGGTGTATAGTGTGATGGTCCCTATAGGTGTATAGTGTGATGTAGTGTGATGATCCCTATAGGTGTATAGTGATGATCCCTATAGGTGTATAGTGTGATGATCCCTATAGGTGTATAGTGTAATGGTCCCTATAGGTCTATAGTGTGATGTAGTGTGATGATCCCTATAGGTGTATAGTGTGATGATCCCTATAGGTGTATAGTGTGATGGTCCCTATAGGTGTATAGTGTAATGGTCCCTATAGGTGTATAGTGTAATGGTCCCTATAGGTGTATGGTGTGATGGTCCCTATAGGTGTATAGTATGATGACCCCTATAGGTGTATAGTGTGATGGTCCCTATAGGTGTATAGTGTGATGGTCCCTATAGGTGTATAGTGGGAGAAGTGATGAGATACAATACATCAGATTACAATGACCAGCCATCTCCTGTGTTGATGATTTTTGGGTATAAGATTTGTGTTTTGCATTGTGTGGGGGAGAAAACTGGCAGGGAAAGGGTTAAACAATTACCCAGCAGCCCACAAGTCCTCTGAGCTGGACCTGGTTCTCAGTAGACCCCCCCCCCCCTCAAAGCAGGAGAAGACCCCCCCCCCCCATAGAATGAACAATAAACCAAAACCTGTAACACTTACCAGTCACGTGAACGATGATCTTCATGTATGGCTGACGCTGGACGTTGTCCACGGTGAGGCGGACCTCGTAGGTTCCGCTGTCTCTTTGCAGGACGGGGCTGATGACCAAGGAGCAATCCTCTTCATCTGAGTGGGTCAGACCCAGATGAAACCTTTCACTTTGGTGCTTCTGTAGGTTGGCCTGATTATGGCGAAGGATAGGTGTGTAGGGACCGTCTCCTTCTTCCGGAGTCCTTCCCCACTCAATACCAACACTGCTTGCACCAGAGAGATGATTGGCGGTGACCACACATGGGATCACCAGTTTAGAGCCGGCTGTAGCATCCAGACGGGTGTACAATGGCCGGGCATGAGCATATTCTACACTAACTGCCAGAAAGCAGAAAATCACAAGAGCTTTAAAAAGGCTCATTTTTCAAATTTGTCACTAAAAATATAGAAATGTGACAGAAATGATCAATAAAACTGTATTTATTTGCTTAGCTAATCAGAAAGATCGCTTAGTAAATAAATTGAATGAGAATTCTCAGAGCTGATCAGAACAGAGATGTGTTCTCTTCAGAGGCTGAGCTCAAACTGACCCAGCCAGCCCTGAGAGCTGTTTTTATACCCGCTCAGTGATGATGTCATAGTGGCAGTTGGTCTGCAGCTGGCTGACGGCCAAAAATAAATTTCACGTGAGGTCATAGTGGCAGTTGGTCTGCAGCTGGCTGACGGCCAAAAATAAATTTCACTTGTTTGAGAAAAAAAAAATGTGTCAGGCTTCAGAAATAAACATCCGGTGTGAATTAAAGGACACCATGGAAATCTGGAAATGATTTGAAAGTGTATATATATATATATTAATAGAAAATAATAATAAATATATATATATTAAGTAAATAATAAAAATAATAATAAATAAATAAATAAATATTACATACATACACACACACACACATATATATTTATTTATTATTATTTTTATTATTTACGTAATATATATATATTTATTGTTATTTTCTATTAATATATATATATATATATATATATATATAAAATAAAAACATTTTTTTTTATATTTATAAAGCCTAATGGACATTTTATTTACCGTTTTATTTACCAAAGTGCCCATTAATTTTGGCCAACTAAAAAAAAATAGTTGTAACTATTTATTTTTAGCTGAAGTCAGTGAAATTTGAAAAAAAAGGCTTAGGAGCAACAAAGCTACATTTTGGAGAACAAAATCCTATTTACCAAAAATTCAAATACAGGTGAGTTTGGGCTGCATCTGGCTGACAGCTAAAAATAGCAGTCGCTTTGTTTGAAAAAAAAAAATGTCTGTCAGGCTTCAGAAATAAACATCCGGTGTGAATTAAAGGACACCGTGGAAATCTGGAAATGACTGTGCTGATTGAAAGTATATAAATATAAATAAATTTAATATGTGTGTGTGTGTGTATAACGTTGTACCCAAATAAAATTTTCTCGTAAATAGAGCTTTCTTCTGGTGGTATTTTGATCACCTCTGCGTTTTTTTTTGTTTTTGTTTTTTGCTAGAAACAAGAAATGAGTAACAGTTTTGAAAAAATAAATAAATATATATATATATATAATTTACTTTATGCTATAAAACATACCGTATCCAATAAAAAAATCTAAAACATTTATTTTCTTCATCAATTTAGGCCAATATGTATTCTGTTACATGTTTTTGGTAAAAAAAACAAAAAAAACAATAAGCGTAATATTGATTGGTTTGCGCAAAAGTTATTGCATCTACAAACTATGGGAAAATTTAATGGAATTTTTTATTTATTTATTTTTACTAGTAATGACGGTGATCAGCGACTTATAGTGGGACTGCGACATTGCGGCGGACGAATCGGACACTAAGTGACACTTTTTTGGGGACCAGTGACACCAATACAGTGATCAGTGCTAAAAAATATGCACTGTCACTGTACTAATGACACTGGATGGGAGGGAGGGGGCGGAGAGGGAGGGTTAACATCAGGGATGATCAAAGGGTTAAATGTGTTCCTAGGGAGTGCTTACTAATTGTGGGGGAGGTGCTTGTACTATGGGAAGGCAGAGATCCGTGTTCCTGCTTCGCAGAATCACAGGTATCGCTACCTTCCCTACTAACAGAACCGTGATCTACCTTGTTCACATAGACAGACCGCCGATCTGCTTCTCCCAGGAACGATTGGCAAGTCCCGGCGGACATCGAGTACAAAAAAAAGACTGAGAATTTTGAAGAAAAAAACAAACAATGTTGCTTCCTTTCTGCTATAAAACATCCAATGAAAAAAATGGAAAAGAATCAAATTTCTTCATCAATTTAGGCCGATATGTATTCTGCTACATACAGTGTGTGTGTGTGTGTGTGTGTGTGTGTGTGTGTGTGTGTGTGTGTGTGTATATATATATATATATATATATATATATATGTGGTTGTATTAAAAATAATAATAATAAATATATATTTATTTTTTATAATACCAGAATAGGTAAGTGCTTTGATTGTCCTTGTTTGAGGGATTTCCTCACTTTCTCTCCCGGGGGAATGCTGAGATCCCTTGACTTCCTATCCCACAGATACAAGAGGAAGTGAGAGGACATCCCCTCTTAGACAATTGTCCCCGGAATAAGTGACCACAGAATTTCACTCTGTTCCTGTTCTGGTGACAACTGGAAGACGTTAGGTTTGCCATCACTTGTCAGGATTGTCAGATAGAGAGGATGAATCCTGCATCTCCCTTAGGCCCCTTTCACACTGGTGCGGGGATGTGCGCTGGCGGTATAGCGGCGCTATTTTTAGCGCCGCTATACCGTCGGATTTGCCGCGATATTCGGCCGCTAGCGGTGCGGTTTTAACCCCCCGCTAGCGGCCGAGAAAGGGTTAAAACTGCCCGCAAACCGCTGCTACAGCAGCGGTTTGCAGGCGGTATAGCCGCGGTGTCCCATTGATTTCAATGGGAAGGAGCGGTATACACACCGCTCCTTTACCGCTCCAAAGATGCGGCTTGCAGGAGATTTTTTTCCTCCTGCCAGCGCATCGCCTCAGTGTGGACCCCCTCGGGTTTTCACATTGAGAATGCTGGGGCAGGATTATTTCAGGCGTTATTTATGCGCTATTTGTAGCCCTAAAATGCCTGAAATACACCTCAGTGTGAAAGGGGCCTTAAAGCAGAACTAAATTCTCCCGGTCACCAGGAACTCTGTGTAATCCTTACGCTGCCAGCATTAGTAAATAGATAGGAAGGGAGATTATATTTTCTTGTTTTATTTATTTTTGCATTTCTTCAGTTGCTTCCTGGTTTCTGGCCTAGACCAAAATGATGTCATCCATCCCAGGAGTCTTCATGGGAGGAGGGGGCTTTCTCAGCTAAGCACACCCTACTGCCTGCATGCCCGAGCTAGGGGCAGATGGATCCCCGAAAGTAAATGCTATATGAATAATCTCCCCCCTACTCAAGATGGGCACAGCTAGAAATGCTAGAGGGGTGTTTTCGAAGTGATTTCTCACCAAACTAAAGCATGGAGACATGGATGGATGGATGGACGGAGACATGGATGGATGGATGGATGGACGGAGACATGGATGGATGGATGGACGGAGACATGGATGGATGGATGGACGGAGACATGGATGGATGAACGGAGACATGGATGGATGCATGGACGGAGACATGGATGGATGGACGGAGACATGGATGGATGGAGACATGGATAGATGGATGGATGGAGACATGGATGGAGACATGGATGGATGGAGACATGGCTGGATGGAGACATGGCTGGATGGACGGAGACATGGCTGGATGGACGGAGACATGGCTGGATGGACGGAGACATGGATGGATGGATGGAGACATGGATGGATGGATAGATGGAGACATGGATGAAGACATGGATGGATGAACGGAGACATGGATGGATGAACGGAGACATGGATGGATGGACAGAGACATGGATGGATGGACGGAGACATGGATGGATGGATAGATGGAGACATGGATGAAGACATGGATGAACGGAGACATGGATGGATGGATGGAGACATGGATAGATGAACGGAGACATGGATGGATGGATAGAGACATGGATGGATAGATAGATGGAGACATGGATGGATGAACGGAGACATGGATGGATGGAGACATGGATGGATAGATGGAGACATGGATGGATGGATGGAGACATGGATGGATGAACGGAGACATGGATGGATGGACAGCGACATGGATGGAGACATGGAGGGATGAACTGAGACTTGGATGGATAGATGGAGACATGGACGGAGACATGGATGGACAGAGACATGGATGGATGGATGGAGACATGGATGGATGGAGACATAGATGGGGACATGGATGGATGGATGAACGGAGACATCAATGGATGGACGGAGACATGGATGGATGGATGGACCGAGACATGGATGGATGGATGGATGGAGACATGGATGGATGGATAGATGGAGACATGAATGGATGGATTGATGGAGACATGGATTGATGGATGGAGACATGGATGGACGGAGACATGGATGGATGGACGGAGACATGGATGGATGGATGGACGGAGACATGGACGGAGACATGGATGGATGGACGGAGACATGGATGGATGGACGGAGACATGGATGGATGGATAGATGGAGACATGGATGGATAGATGGAGACATGGATGGACGGAGACATGGATGGATGGATAGATGGAGACATGGATGGATGGATGGATAGATGGAGACATGGATGGATGGATAGATGGAGACATGGATGGATGGAGACATGGGTGGATGGACGGAGACATGGATGGAGACATTGATGGATGGATGGAGACATTGATGGATGGATGGAGACATTGATGGATGGATGGAGACATTAATGGATGGACGGAGACATGGATGGACAGAGACATGGATGGATGGACAGAGACATGGATGGAGACATTGATGGATAGATGGAGACATTGATGGATGGATGGAGACATTGATGGATGGACGGAGACATGGATGGACAGAGACATGGATGGATGGACAGAGACATGGATGGAGACATTGATGGATGGATGGATGGATGGAGACATGGATATATGGTGGGGAGGAAAGGGCTAGGAACTACAAGTCCCATGAGGCATTGCAAGGCTGAACAGTTACAGGCATGACTCCCAAAGGCAGAGGCATGGTGGTATTAGTAGTTTAGCAACAGCTGAAGGGCTACAGGTTGAGCACCTATGTGCTAGATCAGGGTCGGCAACCTACAGCCTGCGGGGCTGTGTAATGTAGAGTGGTCCAGAAGTGCAGGGGGCGGTGTAATGTAAAGGGCTCCAGAGGTGCGGGGAGCTGTGTAATGTAAAGGGGTCCAGAGGTGCGGGGAGCTGTGTAATGTAAAGGGGTCCAGAGGTGCGGGGCGCTGTGTAATGTAAAGGGGTCCAGAGGTGCAGGGGGCTGTGTAATGTAAAGGGGTCCAGAGGTGCGGGGGTCTGTGTAATGTAGAGAGGTCCAGAGGTGCGCGGAGCTGTGTAATGTAAAGGGGTCCAGAGGTGCAGGGGGCTGTGTAATGTAGAGGGGTCCAGAGGTGCAGGGGGCTGTGTAATGTAAAGGGGTCCAGAGGTGCGGTGAGCTGTGTAATGTAAAGGGGTCCTGAGGTGTGGGGAGCTGTGTAATGTAAAGGGGTCCTGAGGTGTGGGGAGCTGTGTAATGTAAAGGGGTCCTGAGGTGTGGGGAGCTGTGTAAT
Source organism: Rana muscosa (assembly GCA_029206835.1). Taxonomy (NCBI): domain Eukaryota; kingdom Metazoa; phylum Chordata; class Amphibia; order Anura; family Ranidae; genus Rana; species Rana muscosa. The sequence goes on along the minus strand of CM055124.1, from coordinate 310,762,814 downwards.
GTAAAGGGAACCAGTCAGAGTTCCCACTTACATCAGGGTCTGCAGCATTGCCCTTTTACATCAGAGTTCCCCTTCACATCAGCATCCACAGAGTTCCCCCTTGTACTGTAAGGGGGAATCCTGATGTAAAGGGGAATGGCGGGAACTCTGATATGGGGGGGGGACTCTGGTGACCAGAGACCACCTTCTGCAAAGTAATTGCTCTAAGATGCGGGGGTCCTGATATAAGGAGGAACCATTTTATATCAGTGCCCCCTCACATTATTGTATTCACTCCCCCATTACATCAGTGAACCCCCCTCAGACTGGCCTGGCGGCGCTGTCACTGACCTCCTTTCAGGTGCAGGGCTCAGTCAGTCGGCTCCAGCTTGGTGGCTCTGGTTTTATCCTACAGTCTCCTTTTCACAGTCCACACACGTCTGACTTCTCCCGGGACCCCCATCCTGGTGGCACTTCCACTCTTGACTCTTCTCCAGACTCCCCCTCAGAGACTGCAGACATGATAAAAGACAAGAGATGTTCAGAGACTGCAGACATGATACAGGAGATGGTTAGAGGACACAGACAGCCATATTTTTTATGCCTGCCGCCAGATACAGTGTGCCAATTGCCACCCATAGCCTGCCACCAAAGGCAGTGTGTCACTTGCCACCCACAGCCAGCCACCAGGTGCAGTGTGTCACTTGCCACCGATAGCCCATCACCAGATGCTTTGCCACTTGCCACCCATAGCCCACCACCAGACACAGTGCCACTTGCCTCCCATAGCCTGCCACCAGATACAGTGTCCCACTTGCCACCCATAGCCCACCACCAGATGCTTTGCCACTTGCCACCGATAGCCTGCTGCCAAATGCTGTGTATTGCTTGCCACCAATAGCCAGCCACCAGGTGCAGTGTGTCACTTGCCACCCATAGCCCACCACCAGATGCTTTGCCACTTGCCACTCATAGCCTGCTGCCAAATGATGTGTGTCACTTTCAATCTGCAGAGGTTCATGCTGGGACCTGTAGTCCTTCACTTTTGAGGGGGTCACATCCATGTCTGCGTGGTCTGGATTTAGCAGGGCTCCTGGTGGAAGGCGTAGAGGCTCCTGATAGCGGTGGGCTGGTGTGTTTAGGGACTTGGGACCCTCTCTGTATGGGCTGCATGCCCGCAGTGTGCTTCAAGAGCTTGCCTGCTCCTCTCTTGGGGCCGCCGCCATTTTGGCCAAGACCAGTGGAGGGCCTGGAGAAAAAGTCGGCCAGCTTACCCGGCCGCGGCTGGTCCCGGCGCCTTTATGGCAAAGTGTGGAGACGCCCGCAGCTTGGGGGACCAAAACCACCCGCCATTGTCATGTGTAGGGGCTCTGTGGGAACAGAGATCCTCGGTGGCCGAGAGGAGCTACTTCAAAGAGCGGCCATATCACAGCGCGCTCACCACGCCCCCGAGGAGGAGGAGGAAGTTAAATCCTCCTCCTTTCTGAATGCTGGGGCCTCGCTCTTTGGTGACGTCACTGGTTGCTGGACGCCGCCATGCAGCAGGTGCCTAGCAACCAGTTAGGGCAGTGAACTTGCGGGTGGTGGATTCACGTAAAACGGTTCTCGGCTGGCCCAGGAGTCCACCAGGACAAGAGACAGCGGCGATGTAGCGGCTTATTTAGGGGGCATCAGATCGCGGCTGCTAACAGGAATGGGGTTCTTGCTGTGAAAAAAGTGCAGGAAATTGTTCCCATGTGTTCCCGCAGGGCTTGTGGGCAGGGCCGTCGGAACAGGACAGGCAAAACAAGCAATTGCTTGGGGCCCCGAGCTGGCCTGGGGCCCCAGCCTAGGGTTCCTGCCTGCTGCCTGTCAATGTCCTGGATTTCCGCCCTGAGCCGATCCGCGGATTGCAGCCATAGGAAAGGCTGCGGCTTCGGCCTAGCTCCGGTGCGGCGGCCATTTTGGTACACCCGGCGGCAGCGGCTGAGGTCAGATGTGGGAAGATGTGGACATTACAGGGGGGAGATGATGTGGATATTACAGTGGGGGAGATGATGTGGATATTACAGTGGGGGAGATGATGTGGATATTACAGTGCGGGGTCCCCCTGTCCCTCCCACGGTCCCCCTGTCCTTCCCACGGTCCCCCTATCCATCCCACGGTCCCCCTGTCCTTCCCACGGTCCCCCTGTCCATCCCACGGTCCCCCTGTCCCTCCCACGGTCCCCCTGTCCTTCCCACGGTCCCCCTGTCCATCCCACGGTCCCCCTGTCCCTCCCACGGTCCCCCTGCCCATCCCACGGCCCCCTGCCCATCCCACTGTCCATAAACAGTCCTAAACAGCATCTTAATGTTAATGTGAGTGTGTCTGTGTTTTAAGTATGTTGAATTATATGCAACAGCAGTATTTGCACTGTAAACCTTTTTTATTTATATAAAGTGTGGGTGAGCTTAAACTGTATCGCTATGCTGTGGTTCCTGTAGGCTTTGCGTGAGTGCGGGGCGGGGGGGAGGGGGTGCACTGCCTGTGGTGGATATTTTGAACATTTCATATTCATATCCGGGACTCTAAATAAAGCACCATGCCCCCAATGGATGTATATGTAGGGGGATGGGTATAACCGTATAGGAGGTTACAGGAATATATATATATTTTGTGATATAATGCCAAGTTATATTCTAGAAGGACAGTTTTGCAGCCTACTGAGAATATGGATTAGGTTTCAGGTGATACTTAAGTGTCCTTTGTCTTGGGGGGGCCGGTCACTGCAGGGGCCCTTAGCATGCTAATGTGAGAACTGGTTGAACTGAGCATCAAAGGAACACACCTCTATCTGATAAAGCAGCAAGTATTTCTGGTTTAGATTTGGCAGGCTAAGTAAAGAGGCTTGAGATTTCAACCAATCAGGTGGTCAGCTTTAAACCAATGAGACCACGGGATTTTGGATCCTGGTTGATGGGGGGGTAGGCATAGAAGGGGTATAAATTAGTCAGCCAGAGCCATGATTAACTCTCTTAGAATGAAGATCTGACGCAGACGACATGGTGACGTAGTAAGCTCTCCCTCTCTCCCTCTGCCTCTCTCCCTCTCTCCCTCTGCCTCTCTCTCTGCCTCTCTCTCTCTGCCTCTCTCTCTCTGCCTCTCTCTCTCTGCCTCTCTCTCTCTGCCTCTCTCTCTCTGCCTCTCTCTCTCTGCCTCTCTCCCTCTCTCTCTCCCCCTCTCTCTCCCCCTCTCTCTCCCCCTCTCTCTCTCTCTCTCTGCCTCTCCCCACTTCCGTCTTACTTCTCTTTTGCTTCCAGTAACTCTTATTTGTCTATAACTTGTCCCGATATACTGCTGTGTCCATTATAGCCATATTCTTATTGGTATTATTGTGTAGCATTTATGTTATAGCAATATTCCTATTTGTATTATCGGTATCATCTTTGTTTTAAAGGTGATATCATTTATGTTATCGGATTAATACAAGTTTTGTATCTTTATAAATAAATGTAATTGTTTTCTCTTTTTGCACCGCTATTGTTTGATTTCATTTCATATAGACAAAAGGTTTTTAATCACTTATTTTAAGCATGTAAGCGAAGTAGAAATAGGTCCGTAACAGATGGTGCCCCGTGTGAGGAAGTTTAAAGTTGGGTGAGTATTATTTCTCGTATGGTAGACAGAGCTGGTCCTAACGCCAGAAATGCTAAGCGTTTTCTTATGTCTTTTTAACCTGTCTGAACACCTAACAAAAATTTCTCAGAACTTAACTTTTTACCTTTTTGTCTAGGCGAATATTTTGATGAGACTGATTTTTGAATAATGTATGTATATAGAATGAAATTGCAGCAGGGTGTCGGTATGAATGATAAGGGCTCTGTTTGGAATCAATTTCAGTTGACCCTTTGAATAAGATTAGGCCAATCTTTGGGATTGAAACAAACCTGTGCGTATAGGGCTGCGTTTCCACTGGCGCAACTCCAATGTCGTGTGACGTTGAAATGCAGCTTTAGTGCGACTGTGGTGTGGCGTTGAATGCGATTTTGATAGAGTCACTGCAGCTTTGAGTCACATAGATTGGAATGGGTGCTATTGAAATCAATGGTAAGCGATTTGTAATGCGACTTTGTGTCCAAGGTCGCATGGCGAATTGCATCAGTGGAAACGGAGACTAAATCACACTGAAATATCTGGATGTATGGGAATCTATCTTTCTGTGTAAACTACTAACGGGGGGATTGTAAGCTTTTGGGGCAGATTTTGATGTTTGGTGCGAATGGAGTAGTGCGTTTTTTTTCGGTGTTGCAATCTGATGGAGACTATTTTTTGTTTTCCTTTGTGTGTGGGAACCCATGTGGTATGTCCCATGCTGGTTTTGGCGGGAAAAATTGGGCATCATCCACCATTTTGTCATTGTCCATGAGATGTGCGGTGGTCATCCACCATTTTGTTGTGGCCTGGCTTGTCGGCCATCTTGAGAGGCGTTTAGAGTTTGAGATGGGAAGTTCCAGGTTAGCAAACAAAACTGTCTCCTGCACTACAAGCAATCATAGGGTCTAATCAAGCTTAACGCTTGGGAAGCCCTGTGATACAGTCATTTTTTTTTGGAATACTTTGGAGAAGTCCACGGGGAGATTAAACTATTTACTTAGTTGGGAAGATTTCCAGGCTTATTTTTTGAAGGACTATAGTCAGAGCAGTGGTTGTTCTGGCAGAGTAGTGAAAAAAGGTTCGCAACGGCAACAGGGGCGGTACCTGTTGAACCCAATCATTGGTCAGAGAGTAGTTAACTCTGGGAAAAGGCAACCTATAAGAGGTTGCGGGATCAGTTCAAGGTCCATTGTTTTTACCCACAGGAGGGTGAAATATCTTTCTGGTCCAACAGAAGATCAATATGGCCTGCAATTGACAGGATGAACCACAAATCTTTGAGGAAAAAGTGGGAGAATGTGGGCCTTGAGTTGGGAAATATGCAATGTTGGGGATCGCTGGACTGGGAAACTATATTTAAAAAAAAAAATGGTTCTGTCAAGCCGAATGCTTGGGAAAGAGATGCTTATTGTGCATGGATGGTGGAAAAATGATGAACAAAGGGACAAGGAGGAACCTGACCAAACAGATGTTATGGGTTTAAGAAGTACAGGTTATGATAGAAAAGATGCTGATTTGTGTGATGTCTAGAGGTCATCTTTGACCAAGTGTGTGAATATGTGTGTGTGTGGAGACTATGCGAGATGTGTCGTGCTGATCTGTGATGTTATGGTATGTTTTCAGCTGCTGACAGCCCAAAATGTCCCCCAGAATGACCCCCCCCCTTTCTTTCCAACCAGATCTGTGAGAATGTAAAACGAATTGTATTGACATGCAAATGACCTGAGCCAGGTTAATTATCTGTAATAGTTTTTTGAAAAGGTGCATTTACTAAAATGTGTTTGTGTTACAGAAGACAATTCAGCAAGGGATTTTGTGGTGAAGTATTATGATTGGTTGATAAATGGTACTGTTAAAAAGTTTAGGACAAGTTGCTAATTTTTTTCTCACCATGGTGAATATTTTTTTTTTTTCGGGAATTATTGGTATACCATAAAACAAAAACCACGTGGCATTAATGTGTATTATGTAATAAATATTAATTAAAAGTTGAGCTCAACAATTTTTGGTATTTTAAAAAAAGTGCACGGTTTATGTAATGTAAAGTAATGTATATTTGTGTTTCATATGCTAATGTCTTGTTACTGGAATTGTTATTTGTAAATTGCGAAAAATGGAATGTTTATCACTAACTTTTATTGGAATTTTATCCCTCAGAGTCGATAATTGGGTTTTCTGGCTTTCAGAACAAGAGGAAATCGTAGCCTCCAGAGGACAACGTGATAAAAAATTATTTTTTCCTGGTTGGTCGGGTTTCACATGTAAATGTTTTAGGTTGTCGCCACCATTATCTAGTTGCAATGTCTAGTTGTCAGTCCATTCGGTTGTGTTTTGGACCACCCAGTGTGTGTTGTATGTTCTGATCCACTGAGTAGCAGAACCAATTAACGGAAGTCCGCATATTAGTTGTTATAAAGTAAAAGTTGAGTAAGACTGCCGGGGATAATTGCCACTCTAACACATATGTGAGGCTAAGGAGCATTATAAATCTCTGCCAGGGGTACTGCACTTAGTGGTAAAAGGGTAATGGTCTGATGTTACTTTGGGCGAACTTGTGTTCAGGAGTAGGACTGCTTACACCCCCCCCTCGCTGTTATTGTAATTAGGTACACGCCCAACCATACCTGGCTGTACAAGGTTGGCTCATTGCCTGAAGCTAAGGTATGCTAATGTCCCTAGCTATCTGTGTGTCCCCAAATGTAGTTCAAACCTGTTTCCTACCGTGTCACCAAGCAATCCCATCTCTCTGAAATAGGGCAAACCAACCCTTCTCATAGTTTCCTGCTGGGACTGTTTATGTGGCCATTTGTTACCAATTGCCTAATAAATATCTGTGTGTTTCAAGGCACACCGGTCGGCTCGGGTACCCCCTACTGTTCAGTGGTCCCAGCGCCTCAGTGCTGCAAGGGATTTGTCTTAGTCTGTGGGTCAGGTGTGTCTGGTAGCAGCAGTTTCTCAAGCTGGATACACATTATGCAATTTTGTTTTCCAATTTATTTTAGATTTACCTGCAGATGTGGGGTATGAGGGCCTGCCTGATTGCATACAAGTTGAGAGGGTATAGGTCTGGCCTCATATTGTATAGTTTTGGTTGAGTCTGGGGAAAAATTGTGCAGGAAGGTTGTATGGGGTGCTACCAGCGCTTGGCTGTTCCAAGAGCCCTCACGTCCGAGGTATGTGTGGGCATGCCGTATTCTCCTCAGTTTACACCCATAGGCGTCCTTCCTGTCCTAGAGTCCTTGTGTACCTTAACTAGTTGTCTGTGTCTTGCAGGCCAAGAAGACCAGTGCCCCAGTGTGGCACTAAGCTCCTGTCATTCATGTGAGTCCTGTCTGAATAGTGTAGGCAGCTTGTGTTGTAGGGGTGAAGTATAACATTGTCTGAATACCGAATTGAAAGAGGAGGGAGGAGGTGAGCAGTCTGAATGAGGGATTGGGTGTACCTGGTGGCAGTTGGTTTTCAATCCGGGTATCCAGACCATATCCCAGAACTTAGGAAAAAGAGAGGCTTGATGGCGACTGTCTTTGGAGCGGGAGGCAGGTCACCGGGTACCGTTAACACTATGTAGCTGGAGATATTCAGGAACACATTGGGAGGTCCTGGGCTACATATCATTGAAAGGAGGAAATGTTTTTTTTGGGGGACATGTGGGACACTGAATATGGTGCAGGTATCTACAGTATTCCATCACCACATGGCGCTCCAGCATCTCATAGTGGTTGATAAAAACCTATTATCCTATATGTGCTGAATACACACTGAATCAAGTGCGGTCATGGTACCAGTGGCTTGCTCCCAGAGATATGCGGACACAGGGTGAGGTTCATACAGGACGCTTATCTCTGAGGAGTAGCCGGAAGAGGAGGGATGTATTCAGCACTATATGGGGGGGAATAGGACCCAGTGTAAAGGGGCTCAAGATTTTGTCCGCAATGGTGAGAGGTTGGTAGAGAGTATGGGATGGTACAGGGCAGATATATGTCAGTGGCTCTGGTGTGCACACATGGGCAGGTGGAGTTGTCAACCAACATCACGCTGTTTGTACAAATCTCTCTTTCTTTCTCGTACATCACGGGACACAGAGCGACATAGTCATTACTAATGGGTTATATAGATACCGTCAGGTGCTGGCACTGGCAACTTCCAAAACCGGAAGTACCCTCCCCTATATAAGCCCCTCCCATCCGGGAGCACCTCAGTTTTTTGCCAGTGTCTAAGGTGTTGGCCAAGAAGAAACATGTGTTTTTCACTGAGCTTGCGTACAGGTTCTTTTGGGCCTCAGTAAGCTATTCCGGATCCGACCAAAAAAGCTTCATAGCTAAACGGTCGGTACCGGGGCCTTGCAAAGAAGAGCAAGGTTTTGCCTGTAATGCTTCTCTTAGGAGAGCTGGACCCTGGGATCCAGAGCTCTGGTCATACCCACGACCAAGATGTTTTCTGTGCAGGGTGCTATACAGGTCCAGGGGAGTGGAATCCTTGGGAACCCGGTCCCTGAAGGTTTGATTACAATGCCTGCCGTGATAGGTGAAGTTTGGGCTTTTGTGGACCAAACAAAGTCCTGCGGCGGGGAACAGGTAAGTGGGGGCCCCCAGGAACTTGGTTCTATTGGGGGACCCCCAAGCCTAATTTGTCTTTCTGTCTGTTACCTAATGGTATTCCCGCTAATATCTGTGCATGCCTGTAACTGCTAAAAAAATGTAATACTTTTTAATGGTGGTCAAGAAAAAAATAAATAATTTTTTTTATATATATATATTTAATATATTAGACTGCGGTACCTGTGTTTGTCCACTAGAGGCCGCTGTGGAACGTTTCTTGTCATGTGGACTAGTTTCTTCTCATCAGAGCAAGTCCAGGCAGATGGTGAGTTCTCTTATGGGAAACTGCTTCCTCTGCCATGTTGCAATGCTCGTCCATCCCCCGGCCTGCGGCAAAGGGGCCCTGGCTCTTGTCCCTGGTTTCCATTTTCGAAATTAGCGCCGAAGGCGCACGTGGCCGCGCGCGTGCGCGTGCACGCGCCTCTATATATAGAGGTGAGCCGGGAAAGGGGGCGGAGCCTGGGTGATGACGCTCTGTGCGCGCCGCAGCGCTTCTGCGCATGTGCGGGCGTCCCAGCATGTTAAAAACCACAATTTTGTGTGGTGAGCTGGCTATGAAGTACAGAGACAGAGCTGGCAACATTTAAAGAAGGCATACAGCAAGCGGTTGATACAGGCATCCCCTAGAAAGGCACATTAGTAGACACCAACTGTTTCTTATAGCAGCATTTATGCTAGACTATTGTCAGTAACTGGTGTATTTCGGCTGGAATACCTCAGCTTTGTGGCTTAGGAATATGCCGTCTAAAAACTCCGGGACTAGAAATTCCAGGAGGAATAGGGGGTCTCCATCGGGCTCTGAGGATCTTGGGCATGCTTTGGCTGCACCAGTCTCCCCTGAAGAATCAGAGGTTAGTGACCGTAGAGCACCCTCAGGAGTACCTGGTACTGTGGCTGTCCTCAGTTCGCCTGCTCCTGTGTATGTAACAGAGGAGGTTTTTTCCTCAGCTCTGGGAGGGCTGGAAGAGAGATTGTCAGCATTGATCGCGGCTTCCCTGTCACAGGAGAAAAGCGCCCGATCTCCATCTCCTCCCTCAGAGTGCCTTTTAACAGAGCAACAGTCCCATACAGGGATCGACCTACCTGAAGGGGATCAGGATGAGGTCGATTCGGTTGTAGAGGAATCAACAGTGGAAGAGCCATTCTCAGCATCACATGCTGAAAGGTTATGGGTTCAGTCCCTGACTAATATGGTCCGATCAGCATTTAAAATGCCACTTGCGGAGCCATCATCCACTTCTGTCTCCTCGTTGGGGTCGCTAAAAGCTCCCCAGACTGTTTGTTCCTTTCCGATCCATCCTTTACTGGAAGGGCTCATTTACCAGGATTGGGAGCATCCTGACAAAATATTTACTCCCCCCAAGAGATTTCCGGTGGTCTATCCCATGGAGGATAAGTTCATCAGAAAATGGAGGGTCCCTACAGTGGACGCAGCCATCTCTTGTGTGAATAAATCACTGACATGTCCGGTGGAAAATGTGCAAATGTTCAAGGACCCAATAGATAAAAAATTGGAGTCATTATTAAAATCTGCTTTCTCTACAGCAGGATTGGTGACACAACCAGCAGTGGCAGCTATTGGGGTCTGCCAAGCAGTGAAGGATCAGTTGAAACAGGTCTTAAGGGACTTGCCAGATCAGCAGGCTCTTGCCCTAGCTGATCTACCTAGAGCCTTATGCTTTGCGGTGGACGCTATAAAGGATTCAATCCATCAGGCCTCCCGCCTTACGCTGTCTGTGGTACATATGCGCAGGCTTCTATGGCTCAAAAACTGGTCTGCTGAAGCTCCCTGTAAAAAATTGCTGGTCAGCTTCCCATTTCATGGTGAACGCTTATTCGGGGAAGACCTGGACAAATATATCCAGAGAATTTCCAGCGGTAAAAGTACACTTTTGCCGGTTAAAAATAGAGTTAGAGGTCCCTCTTTTAAGAGGCCTGCTTCTCCAGTCCCTAGGACATCGGCTGTGAAACAGTTCCGACGGCCTCCTCGGTCAAATCCCGGAGGTAAAAATCAGGGACAATTGCAGGGTAACAAGAAGCCCTGGAGCAGGAGAGGTACAAAACCTCCCCCAAAGTCAAATGCATGAAGGGTTGCCCCCACCCAATCGGGTGGGGGGAAGACTTCAGTTGTTCACAGAGACCTGGCAGGACACGATCCGAGACAGATGGGTGCTCTCCGCAGTAAATCTGGGATACAAATTGGAGTTAAACTCCCCTCCTTCCCGCTTTATAAGGTCAAACGTGCCAAGGGATCCCCAGAAGAGAGGATCCCTCCTGTTGGCACTAGAACAATTATTGCTCCAAGCAGTAATTATAGAGGTTCCCCTGGAAGAATGGGGGTTCGGGTTTTACTCAAACCTCTTTACAGTCCCGAAGCCAAACGGGGACGTGAGGCCCATAATAAATCTAAAAGGGCTAAACAAATTCCTACATATCAGGACTTTCCGGATGGAGTCGATCCGATCGGTAGCCACTGCCCTACAAGGGGAGGAATGGTTAGCCTCGATCGACATCAAAGATGCTTATTTGCACATTCCCATCTTTCCAGCCCACCAAAAATTTCTACGCTTTGCGGTAGAAGGGCGCCATTTTCAGTTCAGAGCCTTACCCTTCGGTCTGGCCACAGCACCAAGAGTGTTCACAAAAATTCTGGCCCCATTATTGGCCAATCTAAGAACACGAGGTGTAACGATAATGGCATATCTAGACGACTTGTTGCTGACAGACCACTCAGTGGAAAAACTAGAAGTGGTTGTTCACGAGACAATCAAGTATCTGGAATATCACGGTTGGATTATCAACCGAGACAAGTCAGCCCTAAAACCAGTCAAAAGTCTGGAATACTTGGGGCTAAGGCTGGATTCAGACCAGAGAAAAATTTTCTTGCCTCAAGAAAAGGGGTCGTCTTTGAGAGATTTGATCCACTTAGTGGGTTCAAAAAGACAGCCATCCATACGCCTGTGCATGAGGCTGCTGGGAAAAATGGTGGCATCATTCGAAGCAGTACCCTATGGTCAATTCCATTCAAGGACGTTGCAAAGGGCCATACTGTCAGCCTGGAACAAAAAAGTTCAGGCTCTGGACTTACCAATGTCCTTGTCCCCTTCCGTTCGCAAGAGCCTCCGCTGGTGGTTGGTTCCCCAGAATCTGGAAAGAGGGAAATCCTTCAGTCCGATTTCCTGGAAGGTGGTCACTACAGATGCCAGCCTTATAGGCTGGGGAGCAGTACTGGAGCAATGGTCTCTCCAGGGCAGATGGTCGGATGCGGAAAAGGCCCTGCCCATCAATCTCTTAGAGATACGAGCAGCTCGGTATGCCCTAGTAGCATGGACATCCAAACTCCAAGGGTCCCCTGTCAGAATTCAATCAGACAATGCCACAGCAGTGGCATATATCAATCGTCAGGGGGGCACCAGGAGTCGTGCAGCCCAAAGGGAAGTAAATTACATCCTGAGATGGGCAGAAAGATATGTCCCAGCCATATCTGCGGTATTCATTCCAGGAGTGGAGAATTGGAAGGCGGACTTTCTAAGTCGCCAACAATTATGCCCAGGGGAATGGTCCCTTCATCCTGAGGTTTTCCGGACAATATGTCAGCGGTGGGGAACACCGGATGTAGATCTGCTAGCATCCAGATTCAACACAAAAGTGGACAGGTTTGTCTCTTGGACAAGGGATCCCCTAGCTTGCGGCTCGGATGCCCTAGTGTTCCCTTGGGATCAGTTCAAGCTGATATATGCATTCCCACCGCCACAATTGTTACCTCGATTACTCCGCAGAATCAGGGTAGAAAAGAAACCAGTGATTCTGGTGGCTCCAGCGTGGCCCCGAAGAGCATGGTACGCAGAGATTGTAAAAATGTCTGTGGGGAGTCCTTGGACCCTCCCACATCGTCCGGACCTGCTTTCGCAAGGACCGATATACCACCCTTCCTTACCAGCCCTAGGTTTGACGGCCTGGCTATTGAAGCCCACATTCTAAAAAAGAGAGGGCTCTCTAATGCTGTGGTATCTACCATGATCAATGCCAGGAAGCCGGTATCCAGGCAGATCTATTATAGAATCTGGAAGGCGTACATCGCCTGGTGTGAGGCCAAGAAATGGCATCCACGTAAATACGTAATAGGTAGGATTCTGGACTTCCTACAATGGGCTGTAGATAGGAAGCTTGCCTTGAGTACTATCAAGGGTCAGATTTCGGCCTTGTCAATATTTTTTCAAAGGCCCTTGGCTTCGCATTCACTAGTCAAAGCCTTTATACAAGGAGTGATGCGTATTAGTCCTCCGGTTAATATTCCCATATGTCCATGGGATCTAAACTTGGTTCTGTCGGTTTTACAGAAACAACCATTTGAACCATTACAGCATATTTCCTTGGTGCTTCTCACCAGGAAATTGATTTTTCTAGTAGCCATTTGTTCGGCTAAAAGAGTGTCGGAATTAGCAGCTATGTCCTGTAAAGAGCCATATCTGGTTATCCATAAGGACAGAGTAGTATTACGTCCTCAGCCAGCCTTTCTTCCTAAGGTGGTATCGAGGTTTCATTTGAACCAAGATGTGGTTCTTCCTTCTTTTTTCCCCAAACCTACTTCGGTAGAGGAAAAGTTATTGCATTCTTTGGATGTAGTAAGAGCAGTTAAAGCTTATCTAAAAGCCACTGCTCAGATTCGCAGAACGGATACTTTGTTTATTCTGCCGGAAGGCCCCAGAAAGGGTCAGGCAGCGTCAAAATCTACTTTAGCCAGGTGGATTCGACAGGTCATAATACAAGCCTATGGCTTGAGAAGGAGACCACCTCCGTTCAAAGTTAGAGCGCACTCCACGAGAGCAGTTGGAACTTCATGGGCAGTGCATCACCAGGCCTCCCTGGCTCAAATCTGTAAGGCCGCAACATGGTCTTCAGTTCACACGTTTTCTAGGTTCTACCAGGTGGACGTTAGAAGTCAGGAGGATGTCGCCTTTGGGCGCAGTGTGTTGCAGGCCGCAAAAGATCCTCATGTCTGATAGCGCTCAGCTTATATATGGTGTATCCCCCCCCTCATTTGGCATTGCTTTAGGACATCCCATTAGTAATGACTATGTCGCTCTGTGTCCCGTGATGTACGAGAAAGAAAATAGGATTTTTATAACAGCTTACCTGTAAAATCCTTTTCTTGGAGTACATCACGGGACACAGAGCTCCCGCCCCTCTTTGGGGACACTTATTGCTTTGCTACAAAACTGAGGTGCTCCCGGATGGGAGGGGCTTATATAGGGGAGGGTACTTCCGGTTTTGGAAGTTGCCAGTGCCAGCACCTGACGGTATCTATATAACCCATTAGTAATGACTATGTCGCTCTGTGTCCCGTGATGTACTCCAAGAAAAGGATTTTACAGGTAAGCTGTTATAAAAATCCTATTATGAGGGGCAGTGGCCTGATGAGTTAGCATCACCACTCAGTAAGACTGTGCCAAAACACGTCGCCTACACTAATCCAAAGTGGTAGTCGAATGCCTGGATGGGCTGTACTGGTTTGGATTGTGAAAGGTGTTACAGAAATGCAGACTCGGTCTGTAGAGTTGAGGGCACCAGTGGCTTGCTGACTGGGGATTCTATCTTGTTGCATTTGTGGCTAAGGGACCCACATGTGATCAGAGGGTACGGAAGCTGGGGGCAGGTTGATGTTTCCCTCTGTCATAGGTGTGACCACAATGTCCCTTGCACGGCCAATACACAGTGGTGAATGTATTTCACTCTGTTCTGGATGGGGAGATCATTGCTGGGAAGGAAGCACCTGGGTATTTTTTGGGATATAGGCGAGTTTAGTTCTTTGACCTAGAGGATACTGATGTGGCGTTAGTCATGGAACAAGGGTGTTTCTTGAACCTAACAGTAGGTAGGGGTGCATGATATACCCTGGGCATGGTCACTGGGATAGAATTTTGTGGGTTTTTGTCATTGCTTCGATGGTGTAGGTGTTGGTAGACTCAATACCGGATGCTGGGGTACTGATGCTGACATCACATGGCTAATGATACACTGTTTGCAGCATCAGGTGGAATTGTACTCGGCAGGGTACACTACCTCGGGGAGTCTATTGTACCTACACTCTTGTCCTTGGGAGGGATATAGAAGGAACCCCAGGTTGCACCCCGATAGCCCCGAAAGAAAGTTTTTTTATCAAACCTGACATCCCCTTACACTTAGTGAAACTTCCGTTGGGATTCGGGGAGGAGTTAAAAGATGGGTAGTTAAACTTTGGGCAGGAGGCACATGCGCGGCAGCCTCATGGACGGTCGCAAGTCCTGAGAGCTCCGCTCCACTCCGGCCTAATCTGCCCACCATACCGCCTTACAGAAGGGGATTTCACAGCTCGGCCACACTACCTGCAGCTGTAATCTCGGGCCACCCGCCCGCTGGATCGGGATCACGGCGAGACGAAATCTGAGCCGACTACTCAACCCGGATCCCGAGGCCTCCGCCATGATGGCGGCTGCTCAATCACCACAAGGCCTACAGCAGGAACCAGCTGAATCCATCGCGGATCTGTCTCCTTCTCATCCTCACAGCGCTGTGCAGATTCCTCCCGCAGTGAGTAATCCCCAGATGCCCTTTTTATCCCCCACATCCACGGAGTCGCTGCTGGGGAGAATGCATGGGGGTTCTCCCCTCACTCCTATGGAGGATTTCATTAATTCTCCTGTCCATCATAGACCTCCCTTGGGATCTCTTCCCTCCACTCCCATAGACTTTGCCTCCCTTATGGACACTTTCTCCACAATGCTATCTAAAGGCCTAGCCCAGAATGCCTCTCACATCACTTCCACTATACAAGCTGACTTGCAGCACCTGGGGGCCAGGATAGAGGCTATTGAGGCTAAAACTGACCAGACGGTAGCTATGGCTATACAGAATACTGACAGAATTTCTGAGCTCCATGAACAACTGGATATTGCTTACTATAAGCTGGATGACCTCGAAAACAGGAATAGGAGATATAACTTTAGACTCAGAGGCCTCCCTGAATCCTTTAAGGACACAGATAAAGTTGTGCGTGCTTTTATCTCCTCCTTAATCCCTGATCTCCCGGATCACCGTCTGGAGTTAGACCGCGCCCACAGAGCTCTCCAACCTCCACGTCAGGATGGTCTTCCCAGGGATATCGTGGTCAAACCCCATTTTTTCAAAGTAAAAGAGGAGGTCATGCGCAGGGCCCGGGAGGCGGAAAACCTCTCCTTCCAGGGCCATCCAATTCAAGTTTTTTCTGACCTCTCCCCGTACACGATTCAAATGAGAAGAACCTTAAAGCCTCTCTTGCTAGTCCTTACTCAGAATTCAATCACCTATCGTTGGGCCTTCCCGTTTCGCCTGACCTTCACATTTTCCAACAAGCCATACAGCTTCGCAAATTTCGCTGACGGAGAACGCCTCCTGCTACAACTGGGGTTAATCTCCCATTCCCCGGGACCCTCCCTGGACCCCAAGACACCTGTCTCCACGAAGAGGCCTCCCCCCGCAAGCCCCACCAAACCACTATGGCAAAGGAAACAAGCGAAGAGACCCAAGGATGGTCATCCACCATAAGAGGAACTCCACTTCCCTTTTGTTTGCTCTTCCTCCCCCTACTTATAGTGGGGCCTTTGCACTGACTAGATCCTGATCTCGGGATCTCCGTGCTTCTCATTGGCATCCATCTTGCTACAGATGTACTTTTCCCCCCCCCCCCTTTTTTTTTTCCTCTTCTCTCACAGATTACCTCAGTTTTCCTTCGCTCCAGAGGGACATGTGTTGTGGGTAACCCTTTTTCCTCCCTCCCGCAATTTATTGTTTGGGGTAGGTCAGAGGGTCCTTCTAAAACTGTTGCTCACAGTCTACTACTATCACGTAATAGTTTCTTGCATTGTAAGGCCCATCATTTTCTTTTCATTTTTTTTTTTTTTTTTTTTCAGGTAATGTGCATCTGAACTTAGTTAAATTTGCCTCCATCCTCTGTTTGGCTAATTTTGTTTGTTTATTTGTTTTATCCTTATACATGGTGTGCGGTCAGGTTGGAGTGGTGTGCACTGCACCTCCACCTGTCTCGGAGTGGCGCTTTTCCTCCACTCGGAGACTCCTAAATACCCCCTCTGGTTGGGGACTTTTTTTTGTTGTTCTCTATTTTTATCAGGGAACACCTGCTGGGGAACGATGGCGGCTTCCTTCCCCTGTAGGGATTCTTTATTCCTATATTGGCTGCCTTTGTTTTTTTCTCTTTATTTTTGGTCTGTTGCTCCAAGATACGTGTTTAAGTTTAACTTTTGTACCTATCTCTTCCAGGATCAGTATTCTCCTCCTCCTCTTCTATTCCCCCTCTTTCCTTTTTTCTGGGTCACCCAGGGGATCGTTTTGTCACCTCAGATAACATTTCAAACTCTGCAGTCGACTATGACAGGAAACCTGAGGTACTCCCGGGAGGTTCAGGTAAGATATTTACTTTTGATGCGTTTTTCCCCTCATCTGGTCCGTGATGTCTGACACCAATTCGCCCCCTGACCTCTGTGTGGCTACGCACAATGTTCAGGGACTAAACTCCCCGGTTAAAAGGAGGAAGCTTTTCAAATATTACCAGTCACAGAAAATAGATGTCTTATTATTACAGGAAACTCATTTTCCATCCTCTTACAATCCTTCCTTTCTCCATGGGCACTTCCCCCAGTTTTTCCTCTCCAACGCCCCCAATAAAACGAAAGGGGTAGCTATTTGTCTCTCCAAGTCCCTGAAATTCTCACCGTCTGACATTGTTAGAGATGAGGAGGGTAGATTCCTTTTAGTAAAGGGTTCTATAGAAGGGACACAGTACTCCTTTCTTTCTTACTACGCCCCTAACAAAGGCCAAGCTTCGTTCTTTGCCTCCATGATGTCCACACTGGGTCCTTTATTTGAAGGTAAGGTTATACTGGGAGGAGATACTAATCTCCGTTTTGATCATTCCCTGGACAAGTCGGGGAAGGGCATCCCTCGCTCAAGGAAGCCCCCGAAGCATAGTACTAAAATAGCAATGACGCTCCACTCGCTGGGCCTGGTGGACATCTGGAGGGAAATGAACCCTAAATCTAAAGATTACACTCATTTCTCGGCCCCCCACCAAGTCTATACTAGAATTGACCACATCTTCATCCAATCCAACTCTATACCCTTAGTTTCAAAGGCAGTTATTAGGGATACTGCGATTTCGGACCATTCTATGGTCCTCTTATATATGCGACGATCCCACAATCCCTGCACGCAATTTACGTGGCGTCTTAACGAAGGTCTCCTAAGTGACCCGGTCCAATGTACAATTCTCACAAGGGACATTCAAGAATATTTTGTACTGAGCAAAACTGACACAATTTCCCCAGAATCTCTATGGGCTGCGCACAAGGCGGTTATCAGGGGGAGGATTATTCAGATCTCCTCCCAGCTTAAGAAAGAACGTAAGGCAGACATAGATAAGCTCTCCACGGAATTCCAATTTTTGAGCAAAGAACACAAGCGCAATCCAACCTTGGATTCTTTGAACTCCCTTGAATTAGCTAAAACGTCTCTGAACCTGGCTCTTACCACCGAGGCCGAGAAGCATTTACGATGGTTAGGAGCGCGCTTTTACTCTCAAAGGGACAAAATCGGAGCCAAGCTCGCGGCTAAACTCTCTCCTAAGCCCCGGTCCTTCGCATTTCCCAAGATCAGAGACTCTGCGGGTGATCTGACACAAAATCCCCTGCGCATTATGAAAATGTTCCACAAATTATACGCTTCCCTTTATAAACATGATCAGGCAGCATCTCAGACTTTCTTAGACGATTTCCTCAATGCTACCCCACTCCCGAAATTGTCCGCAGACCATGCTGACCTCCTGGATGAGCCGATCTCGGTATCGGAGGTACTGGAGGTTATCAAACGGCTTAAGCCTAATTCTGCCCCGGGTCCGGATGGCTTTTCGGTGGGTTATTATAAGAAATTTGCGACTACCCTCACCCCACACATGGTCTCCTTCTTTAATTCTATCCGCTCTAGCTCCCCCCTCGACAAAGCCCTAAACTTAGCTTTTATTTTGGTCATTTCTAAACCTGGGAAGGATGGGTCCCTAGTTTCTAACTATCGTCCGATATCGCTCATTAATAATGACCTCAAAATTCTAACAAAAGTTTTAGCCAATAGACTCTCCTCATTTATTGCTATTTATGTCCACAAGGACCAAGTGGGATTTATCCCGGGGAGACAGGGACCTGATCAGATAAGGAGGGCGGTTGATGTCATCTCCCTCCTTAAGTCTCGTTGGGATGGTGGACCTTCCCAGGAAGGTTATCTTTTGTCAATTGATCTCCAAAAGGCCTTTGACATGATTTCATGGCCCTATCTATTTAATGTCCTAGAGAGATGGGGCTTTGGCCCTCTCTTTCTAGGGACGCTACGTGCTTTATACTCGAATCCCAGCGCGCAGGTCCGATTACAGGGCTGCTACTCTGACATCTTCACAATAGAAAGAGGCACTAGGCAGGGTTGCCCACTCTCTCCCCTCCTCTTCGCTATCGCGATTGAGACCCTGGCCATAGCCATCAGAGCTCATCCCGATATCAAAGGAGTCCTCAGCGGACAGCAGGAACATAGATGCGCCTTGTTCACTGACGATTTGCTTCTATTTGTCACTTCCCCATTGATTTCGACGACCAACATATTCTCCCTACTTGACAAATTTGGCACAGGTTCTGGCCTAAAGGTGAATACTTCAAAATCCTTAGCCTTAAATATCACAGTTCCCCCCAACATCTTAGGCTCATTACAAAGTCACTTCCCATTTACTTGGTGTCCCTCAACAATACCATACCTGGGGATTAACCTTTCTTCTAGTATAGAATCGCTCTACCCTACTAACTATCCGACCACGTTTAATAAAATGGCGGCGGACCTAGGGATCTGGTCTAAACTTGGTTTATCCTGGTTAGGTCGCATATACGCGATCAAGATGACCTTTCTCCCACGCCTCCTCTACCTCTTCAGATCTCTCCCTATCCCTGTTAGGAAAATACAGGTCCAAACCCTTCAGTCTAAAATTCTGAAATTTATCTGGGGCCCGAAAGGGTGTAGAGGCTCAAAACACCTCCTGTATAGACTGAAAAATCAGGGGGGCTTAGCCCTCCCGAATATATGGTGGTACTATCAGGCAGCACAATTAGCTCAGATTTCCATAGTATATTCCCGGGGACCCAAACCTGATTGGGTCTCCATGGAGAGACAGGCAATTCCTCTTCACACCATCGACTTCCTGATATGGTCTCCCCCTAAATCTAGACCCCCTATTATGGCTCCCACCCTTTCTCACTCGCTGGCCCTTTGTGATCAATTACACAAAAAACCCTCACTGGTCTCGGCTCTCCGCCCCTTAACACATGTTTTTCATAATCCAAATTTCCCTCCAGGTATGAATATCCTAGCGTTTAGCTGGTGGCTCAATAAAGGACTATTCAGAATTGGAAATTTTTTCAACTCCTCAGGCCCCATCTCAATTGCTTATTGCACTAGCAAATTGGAGATGCCCCAATCGGAAAAGTTCAGATATTCCCAACTATTACATTTCCTCCATTCCATTTGGCCCAATAAACCCGACCCCCCGGTAGTCTCACTATATGAGTCTTGGTGTGCTGGCGTCACGGATCAGAGGGGCGGGATATCTGTCATATATTCCTCCCTGGCCACGACACAATTTAAACCTCCCTATGCCCTCTCCTGGGAAAACGACCTGGGCATATCATGGGACCGGGATAAATGGTTCTCCTGCTTTCAACGCTCCTTTAAAGGCATTCTTAATGTTTCCCTGATTGAAGCGAGCCTTAAAATAATTATCCGCTGGTACAGGGTTCCAGCTGTCTTGGCCAAGATTTATCCTGACGCGTCTCCGCTGTGTTTTCGTGGCTGTGGTCACGTAGGCTCTCTACTCCACATATGGTGGTCTTGCCCACGCATAAGAGGCCTCTGGAACAAGGTTTTTGCTCTTATTCGCAAGTTACTATCTGTTCAGGTACCCCAATCTCCAGAGGTAGCTCTACTTAATCTTAAAGTGGACAAGGTGGATACATTTTCCCAGGCCCTAATTTTCTTTATCTTACTGGGCACCAAAATCACCATAGCGGCTCATTGGAAAAAAGCCTCGGTCCCATTTGCTGCGGTAAGACGCAAAATCTCTTGGATAATGGCACAAGAGAAAATTGTTGGTATCATCCAGGATAAATCTCGCACATTTGAAAATATCTGGGAACCCTGGGCCACATTCCATAACATACCCCTTTTCCCGGGACTATAAGCTCACTATACAGGACCCCCGCTGGATGACCTCACTCTTCTCCCCATTCCTCTTCCCTGTTCCCTCTCCCTTCTCTTCCCTTCTCTCCTCCTCGCTCCTATCTTATTTCTCACCTCTATTTCCTCCTGCACGCTGCAATCTTATGCAAAAATCGACTGATCCTGAATCTCTCTTTGTTTAGTTTCTTTCGTATGTTGGTCTTTCGGTCTACATTTTGGAGCAAGCTCCTGCACAGTAGGAGCGATTTCATTGACACCGCTTTTATGCGCTGATGGAGCCAGGGATCCCCGTACTTTCCAGGCCCCAGAGGTCTGTGACTCTTTCACCGTTAAATCTACACTGAAGGTTATACGTCATTTTTGCTTTATGGTTATGTAAGTTTTTCGACCGCTAAATCTGGGGTCCTCAAATGGTACCTTTCATATTAAAATACAGGGCTGATGTCTGGGAGGGGTGGGTAGGGGGGTATCCCCTGCCGCAGCCAGATCCTCTACGGGGCGGTGGGGGGTGCCCCTGTTCACCCTCTCCTCCACATATAATAGGGAGTAGGTGAGTGATACTCCTGGTAATACCTCTGACCCACTCGTTATAAAGTTTCGGTTACCCTAGGCCATCGTCCAAGAGACTGTTGTCTGAAACCTGGACTATTTTTATTACCCCTCTTGGGGGATTTTTTTTTTTTTTTTTTTATATTTTTTTTGTTGGCCTCCCTTTGGTTCCATTGGTTTAAGCTTTAGTTTTCTGTTGGTGCACCAGGATGTTCTGATTCTTGAGAATGATCTGTTTAGTGCCTAATGACCTGCTGTGATTTACACAACCAGGCTTCAATTATCCTGCTGTCATATGTACTTCTTGTCTGTATACTTATGCGTTTCTCAACAGTGTTTTGTATACTGTAACATGTTTACCTTTTTCAAAACTAATAAAAAGTATTGAAAGTAAACTTTGGGCAACAGGATTTAATGGGTGCCAACAGTTTGGGCAAGGCGTGAATAAAAAGGCCCTTCTCTAGGGGTTGATAATCTAAGGGGAGGGGGTGGAACAAAAATAATAGCCGCTGGGAATTATCTGATATGAAGCGGGCTGAGGTAACATTTTAGGTGGAGGCGGGGTAGGCTTCCTGGAATAAAAGAGTATTTAGGGACACCTAGGTGTGGAAAGGGGAGCGCCTGGCTGGGTGTATGGTTTTAAAGGTGGGGAGTTCCAGAGGTTCTGGAGCAGTCCTGAGGTGGAGCATGGGAGGAGATAACAAGGGAGATGGAAATCAGGATGTTCTGGGGCCAAAACTTTAGTAAACTCCACCCTGTTGCGGTCCCAATGCGGGTCACTATTAAGAGACCGATTTAGAGTAGCTTGCGCATTTAAGAGAGGACCCTAGAACTATATTTTTCTTGTTTTTGTTCTAGGGATAAGCCTGTTCAATCTATAATATTAAAGGACAGTCGGGGTGACTAAATTCTAAAAAAGTTTTTTTGGCAACCATTGGGTTAGCCTCTCCTTTTTAATATATTTTTATTTTTTGTTTTTCTACCCGACTTGTAAATTGTTAGTGACAGTGATCCTGTTCACCTGTTGATCACTAATAGGGGAGAAGAGTTATCTATTTTTATTTTTTTTTGTTCCTCCTTTATTTTATTTTTATTGTTTTTATTTTTTTCTGCCAAGTTGCTGCTGCAACAGCCACAATATATTATTTTTCGAGGCACTGTTTCAGGACAGTTATATATTGTTTGTTTTTATGAATGCAGAGTCAGTGCTCTTTGACATAAAGGGAAATGGGTGACAAACGGTCTGGGTCGAAGCAGCATTGAACCTGTATGTTTGGTTGCTTATTGTATTTTTTTTCTCTTTCTTTTCTCTTTCCTACTTTCTTTGGTTCATATTCTGCTTTATCTTGGAAAATAAATGTATTCATCTTCTGGAACTTTTGTTTGAATATCAGAGATGAGTTGTGAATTGTAAGGGTTTACCGTCTCTGCCTGACTCCATTTTTAAGAGTCCAGTGGGTTCCATAGAATGGGTTCCTGAAACATACAAATACCATATTTCACAAAGTATCCCTGGACATCCAGGTCCCATGTCTTAATGTAATTTTACCTCCCCTAATCTGCCCACTGCTTTAACCTGAGCCCCGTGAGCAGGTGTGGTGAACCCAGGGACCTGACAATAGCAGACAGTGTTGACTATCCCTACCATCAAGGGCAATGGATGATACTGGCCGTGGCTCGGTCTCGGTACCCTGTGGGGATCCCACCTTACTCGTCCACATTGCACCCCTCATAAGATATTTAGTCTTCGTGGCCACGCCACTACTCTTGTCTGACATTCCGCCAATAACTCCTGTCTGACATTCTCCTTTTTGTTCTTGTTTTTTGTATTCATGCACGACTGTCCGGAGGCCCGCCCAACCACCACCTGAAGAAGCAACGCATCTCTTAAGAAAAACGTGCCACGAATAAGACTCTTCTGAAACTTTCCTTCACCATGCTGAAAAGTACTGTCTCACGGTCCGATCCAATCGTGACAATCATAACACCATATTACCAAGCTACAGGACTAAATATGCAAGGATCCCGCCAGTAATGTTTGAATTCCGCTCTTCCAATGCAGAGGGGCGATGAAGCATTGCAGTACAGACTCTCATGGGTCGGATGTGAAGTCTCAAAGGCACCAGAACTGTCTCAAGTCTACCTTGATGGGTTACGGCGGGTTCAAGAAAGGAAGAGGCCGCAGTGGTGGTGGGGGAAGGGTCGGAGGGCTTCTGGGCCGTTGTGGGTGGGTACAAGATCATTGAAGGAGGTCATAAGTTCAATAATGAACTTGAGGGGGTACTGTGGTGGATATTTTGAACATTTCATATTCATATCCGGGACTCTAAATAAAGCACAATGCCCCCAATGGATGTATATGTAGGGGGATGGGTATAACCGTATAGGAGGTTACAGGAATATATATATATTTTGTGATATAATGCCAAGTTGTATTCTAGAAGGACAGTTTTGCAGTCTACTGAGAATATGGATTAGGTTTCAGGTGATACTTAAGTGTCCTTTGTCTTGGGGGGGGGGGGCGGTCACCGCAGGGGCCCTTAGCATGCTAATGTGAGAACTGGTTGAACTGAGCATCAAAGGAACACACCTCTATCTGATAAAGCAGCAAGTATTTCTGGTTTAGATTTGGCAGGCTAAGTAAAGAGGCTTGAGATTTCAACCAATCAGGTGGTCAGCTTTAAACCAATGAGACCACGGGATTTTGGATCCTGGTTGGCATAGAAGGGGTATAAATTAGTCAGCCAGAGCCATGATTAACTGTCTTAGAATGAAGATCTGACACAGACGACATGGTGACGTAGTAAGCTCTCTCCCTCTCTCTGCCTCTCTCTCTCTCTCTCTGCCTCTCTCTCTCCCTCCCTCCCTCTCTCTCCCCCCCCCTCTCTCTCTCTCCCCACTTCCGTCTTACTTCTCTTTTGCTTCCAGTAACTCTTATTTCTCTATAACTTGTCCCGATATACTGCTGTGTCCATTATAGCCATATTCTTATTGGTATTATTGTGTAGCATTTATGTTATAGCAATATTCCTATTTGTATTATCGGTATCATCTTTGTTTTAAAGGTGATATCATTTATGTTATCGGATTAATACAAGTTTCTTATCTTTATAAATAAATGTAATTGTTTTCTCTTTTTGCACCGCTATCGTTTGATTTCATTTCATATAGACAAAAGGTTTTTAATCTCTTATTTTAAGCATGTAAGCGAAGTAGAAATAGGTCCGTTATTAGGGTGAGCTTAAACTGTATCGCTATGCTGTGGTTCCTGTCGGCTTTGCGTGAGTGCGGGGGGGGGGGGGGTGCACTGCCTTGAGACCTTTTTAACCCTTTGTTAAGCCAGACATTGCACTTCGACTGCTGGTAATGAGATCTGCCAGCACAGACAGTGTTAATTGTGGTAAATATTTCCACCCCAGTCACCACCTCAATATTTTATTACAGGGGAAAGATAATTAAGGTTTATATGGAAGTAAAAAGTCAAGCAGCAATTTTTAAATATTTTTTTTTATTTACATGATGATATCTGGATGGGAGCGTGGAACAAAAATAATAAAGTTTGGGGCTGAAAAAGTGGAAACTTTTATATTTCAGTCACTCTGCGATCGTGGAGCGAATGAAGACGGAATCCTCTCGCCGGTATATTATCTGAGATGCGATGAAGTTGGGATTTAATATCCGATAAATATTGTGCTGCAGTTATTAAACTTTGTGTGTCCCGGGGGGCCCCTCTGTGACGGAGGAGGGGGAGGCATCAGCTGTCAGATTTCTAGTTCAGGATCCAAAAATCCAATAAGACGTCTTCTATAGCAATCCTTTCACTATTAATGTCCTGCCTCGCTGTGTGGTCTGATCACAGCAGATGTAGGGAACCCTGCCCCCTGCTGGACACCGCTGGTATTAAGATTTCCTGTACTGTTTATACATTTTTTTTTTTTTTATTAACCATATTTTTCCCCTTCATACTCGGGGACCTCAATCAGGACTCTATGATTTGAAAGAGGTTTTAAGTAAATGCCAGGCCAGACTTTTTATTTTGTATAGTTTTGTCAGGTTTTTATTGGTGTTACATTAAGACCCGGTTCACACACAGGGGGCGGCACGACTTTGGGGGCGACTCGGCCAGGCCGATCTCAAGACGACTTCAGAGGCGACTTGCAAAATGACTTCTGTATTGAAGTTAATGCAAGTCGCCCCGAGTCGCCCCCAAAGTAGTACAGGAACCTTTTTCTAAGTCGGAGCGACTTGAGTCCCTCCTATTAGAACAGTTCCATTAAACAGAGCGGAGCGCGACTTGTCAGGTGGCTGAGTTGCCCCTGCGTGAACCGGCTCTAAGGAAAAGACCGGTGATGGAGAGATACAAAGTAATGTTGTTTGTAAACATTGATCAGACAGGAGATAAAGAGATACAAAGGAGCATTGTTTATAAACATTGATCAGACAGGAGATAAAGAGATACAAAGTAACATTGTTTATAAACATTGATCAGATGGGAGATAGAGAGATACAAAGTAACACGGTTTATAAACATTGATCAGATGGGAGATAGAGAGATACACAGTAACATTGTTTATAAACATTGTACAGCCAGGAGATAGAGAGATGAAAAGTAACATTGTTTATAAATAAACAGGGGTATACGGGGGAGGGGGAGCACAGAACTGGTTAAATTTCTGTTGAAATTCAGTCTTGTCCTTTATTGCATTTCTCAATAAACTTTAATTAGATGATATTGGATCTGCTCAGAACAGATTTTTTTATCCAAATCCATAAGCACAGCGATCTCCGGTGTATTGTGCTGATTGAGCTCATTATTGCCACATTTTCACTGATATAAAGAAGGATGTAATAATAACACTTTTCTCAGTCAGATGAGATCTATGACAGGGGACTTGTCAGTAAGGTCATTTTTTTTTAATCAAGGAATTCAGTTGATGGGTGATGGATGGAGGTGCATTGTGTGGAACTTTGCCAAAGAAAATGCAAGTCTTTTTTTTTTTTTTTTCCAATACAGATAAGTTTGTGGTAAAGTCTCAACCGGCCTAGAATGGATGAAAGGATCACAATGGTTCTGTGGAGGACTTTTTGGCCCACCTGACTAAATCCTTTGGGGTTCTACTTTCTTGTTGCCCCCTAAACCTCATTCCAAGTCATTGTTTGCATGCGCTGCACTAATGATGGTCATCGGGCCTCCATAATCTAACAATGTATAATAATGCTGTGAAACCTCCTCTCTCTGTCCATCTCTATCGCTCTCTCTCTCTGTCCATCTCTCTCTCTCTCTGTCCATCTCTCTTTCTGTCCATCTCTCTCTCTCTCTGTCCATCTCTCTCTCTCTCTCTCTGTCCATCTCTCTCTCTCTGTCCATCTCTCTCTCTCTCTCTCTCTCTGTCCATCTCTCTCTCTCTGTCCATCTCTCTCTCTCTCTCTGTCCATCTCTCTCTCTCTCTCTGTCCATCTCTCTGTCCATCTCTCTCTCTCTCTGTCCATCTCTCTGTCCATCTCTCTCTCTGTCCATCTCTCTCCCTCTCTCTCTCTGTCTGTCCATCTCTCTCTCTCTGTCTGTCCATCTCTCTCTCTCTCTCTCTCTGTCTGTCCATCTCTCTCTCTCTCTCTCTGTCTGTCCATCTCTCTCTCTCTCTCTGTCCATCTCTCTCTCTCTCTCTGTCCATCTCTCTCTCTGTCCATCTCTCTCTCTGTCCATCTCTCCATCTCTCTCTCTGTCCATCTCTCCCTCTCTCTGTCCATCTCTCTGTCCATCTCTTTGTCCATCTCTCTCTCTCTGTCCATCTCTCTGTCCACCTCTCTCTCTCTTTGTCCATCTCTCTGTCCATCTCTCTCTCTCTGTCCATCTCTCTCTCTCTGTCCATCTCTCTCTCTCTCTCTGTCTGTCTGTCCATCTCTCTCTCTCTGTCTGTCTGTCCATCTCTCTCTCTCTGTCCATCGCTCTCTCTCTCTGTCCACCTCTCTCTCTCTGTCCACCTCTCTCTCTCTGTCCATCTCTCTCTCTCTGTCCATCTCTCTCTCTCTCTGTCCATCTCTCTCTCTCTCTGTCCATCTCTCTCTCTCCAAATTCAAATTCAAATAAGCTTTATTGGCATGACCAAATACTTGTTAGCATTGCCAAAGCAGTTGAGTTTGTAAAAGGGAAGGGGGTGGGGGGGGGTAGTATAAAGGGGAATGGACTTAAGTCTGTGAAATTATTTTTAAGTCCTCAGTTTCTCATGTCCCTCTCAGTCTGTGACACTCTGTCACATATTGGGCAGCTCTCTTCACCATTGGCTCCTCTGTCCATCTCCCTCTCTCTGTCCATCTCTCTCCCTCTCTCTGTCCATCTCTCTCCCTCTCTCTGTCCACCTCTCGCTCTGTACACCTTTCTATGTCCATCTCTCTCTCTCTCTCCCTCCCCTCTCTTTGTCCATTTCTCCCTATATCTGTCCATTTCTCCATTTCTCTGTCCATCTCTCTGTCCATCTCTCTGTCCATCTCTCTCTCTCTCTCTGTCCATCTCTCTCTCTCTCTCTCTCTCTGTCCATATCTCTCTCTCTCTGTCCATCTCTCTCTCTGTCCTTCTCTTTTTGTCCATCTCTCGCTCTGTCCACCTCTCTCCCTCTCTCTGTACATCTCTTGCTCTGTCCTCTCTTTGTCCACCTCCCTCCCTCTCTCTTTCCACATCTCTCTGTCCATCTCTCTCCCTCTCTCTGTACATCTCTCGCTTTGTCCTCTCCGTGTCCATCTCTGTCTATCTCTCTCTCTCTGTCTATCTCTCTCTCCTCTCTGTCCATCTCTCTCTCTCTCCCTCTGTCCACCTCCCTCTCTCTCTGTCCCTCTCTCTGCCCTCCCCTCTCTCTCTCTCTCTCTTTCTCTCTCTCTCCCCCCTCTCTCCCACTCTCTCTCTGTCTCTCTATATAATTTGCAATGTTGCTATGTATCTAGTAATAACAATCATTAGCGGGGCACCTTGAGATGGAACCCCCCCTTTCCTCCGGGGGGGGGGGGGAGAGATGACATTCTACTATTCCTCATACCTGCTGCTCTGGTTTTGGCTCACCCTCCGCCTTTTATATCCTGTAATTTCCTTTTGCTCACCGGTGGCTCCTTTAATCCTCTCTGCAGAGAGCTAATGTGCCCAGATGATAAAGAAGGATTCTCATAGGGTTTCCTTTTATTGGACACACAAAACAATGCCTACTAAGTAGCCAATCGTTTTCCGGTGCTCCCTTTTTTTCTTTTTCGTACATCACGGGACACAGAGCGACTTAGTCATTACTAATGGGTTATATAGTTTACCTTCAGGTGCTGGCACTGGCAACTTCCAAACCGGAAGTACCCTCCCCTATATAAGCCCCTCCCATCCGGGAGCACCTCAGTTTTTTGCCAGTGTCTAAGGTGTTGGCCAAAGAGTAACATGTGTTTTCCTGGGCTTGCGTACAGGTTCTTTTACGGGCCTTAGTAAGCTGTTCCGGATCCCACCAAAAAAGCTTCATAGCTAAACGGTCGGTACCCGGGCCTTGCAACAGAAGAGCAAGGTTTTGCCTGTAATGCCTCTCTTAGGAGGGCTGGACCCTGGGATCCAGAGCTCTGGTCATACCCACGACCAAGATGTTTTCTGTGCAGGGTGCTATACAGGTCCAGGGGAGTGGAATCCTTGGGAACCCGGTCCCTGAAGGTTTAATTACAATGCCTGCCGTGATAGGTGAAGTTTGGGCTTCTGTGGACCAAACAGAGTCCTGCGGCGGGGAACAGGTAAGTGGGGGCCCCCAGGAACTTGGTTCTATTGGGGGACCCCCAAGCCTAATTTGTCTTTCTGTCTGTTACCTAACGGTATTCCCGCTAATCTCTGTGTATGCCTATAACTACTGGAAAATGTAAAATTTTAATAGTAGTCAAGAGAAAAAAAAAAAAAAGAGGACCGCGGTACCTGTGTTAAACCACTAGAGGCCGGTGTGGTCCATTTTTCTTGTCATGTGGATCTTTGGTTTTCTCAAGTCAAAAGATCCAGGCAGTTGGTAAGTTTCTCTGTGGGAATCCAGTTCCTCTGCCCTGTTGCTGCGCTCATCCACCGCACAGGCCCTCCGGCAAAAAGGGCCCTGGCTCCTAGTCCCTGCTTGGTTTCAAAAAAGGGCGCCAATGGCGCATGGGCGCGCGGGCGCGTGCACGCGCCTCCTATGAAAAAAAATGGGCGGGGCGGGTGGATGACGCTCGATGCGCGCCGCGGCGCTTCTGCGCATGTGCAGGCGTCCCAGCATGTATAAAAGACACAGTACAAGTGTCAGCTGGATGCAAACAGAGCTAGCAACAAAACGGTGGCACACAGAGGCGGTTGATGCAGGCATCCCCATAGAAAGGCACTTTAGTGGACACCAGCTGGTATATAGCAGCAACTGTGTTAGACTATTACCAGCAAAATTGGTGTATGACGACGGGAATACCTCAGCTTTGTGCTTAAAGGATATGTCGTCCAGACGCTCCGGAAATAAGTCTTCCAGGAAGCCAAAGGGGTCTCCATCGGGCTCTGAGGATATTGGGCATGCTTGTACTGCACCAATCTCCCCTGAAAATTCAGAGGTCAGTAGCCGTAGGAACCCCGCAGGAGTGCCTGGTGCTGCGGCTGTCCCCAGTCCACCTGCTCCTGTATATATAACAGAGGAGGTTTTATCCTCAACTCTGGGAGGATTGGAAGAGAGATTAACAGCATTGATCGCTGCTTCCCTGTCACAGGGAAAGCGCGTCCGATCTCCGTCTCCTCCTTCAGAGTGCCTGTTAGTGGAGGAACAGCCCCACACAGAGATCGACCTACCTGAAGGGGATCAGGATGAGGTTGATTCAGTTATAGAGGAATCAACAGTGGAAGAACCTTTCTCAGCATCTCAGGCTGAAAGATTATGGGTTCAGTCTCTGACTAACATGGTCCGATTAGCATTTAAAATGCCTCTGGCGGAACCATCAACCACTACGGTTTCCTCGCTGGGGTCGCTGAAAGCTCCCCAGGCTGTCTGTTCCTTCCCAATCCACCCTTTATTGGAAGGGCTTATTTACCAGGATTGGGAGCATCCTAATAAAATATTTACTCCCCCCAAGAGATTTCCAGTGATCTATCCCATGGAGGATAAGTTCATAAAAAAATGGAGGGTCCCTACAGTGGACACAGCCATCTCTTGTGTGAATAAATCGCTGACATGTCCAGTAGATAATGTTCCAATGTTCAAAGACCCAATAGATAAAAAATTGGAGTCTTTACTAAAATCTGCTTTCTCTACAGCAAGCATGGTGACACAACCTGCAGTAGCAGCGATTGGAGTCTGCCAAGCAATGAAAGATCAGTTGAAACAAGTCTTAAGGGACTTACCAGATCAGCAGGCTCTTGCCTTAGCTGACCTACCTAGAGCCTTGTGTTGCGGTGGACGCCATAAAGGATACAATCCAACAGGCATCCCGCTTTACGCTGTCTGTAGACATATGCGTAGGCTTCTATGGCTCAAAAACTGGTCTGCTGAAGCTCCCTGTAAGAAATTGCTGATTAGCTTCCCATTTCATGGAGAACGCTTATCTGGAGATGATCTGGACAAATATATCCAGAAAACTTCTGCCGGTAAAAGTACACTCTTGCCGGTTAAGAACAAGGGTAGAAGTCCTTCTTTTAAGAGGCCTACTTCTCCAGTCCCTGGCACATCGGCTGTGAAACAGTTCCGACGGCCTCCGCGGTCAAATCCAGGGGGCAGAAATCAGGGACAATCACAGGGTAACAAGAAACCCTGGGTCAAGAGAGGTACAAAACCTCCCCCCAAGTCATGAAGGGTTGCCCCCACTCAATCGGGTGAGGGGAAGACTTCAGTTGTTCACAGAGACCTGGCGGGACACCATCAGAGACAGATGGGTGATCTCCGTAGTAAGTCTGGGATACAGGCTGGAGTTAAAAGACATTCCTCCTGCCCATTTTATAAGGTCAAACGTGCCAAGCGATCCCCAGAAGAGTGGATCCCTCCTTCTGGCACTAGAACAACTATTGCTCCAAAGGTAATCATGAAGGTTCCCTTGGAAGAAAGCGGGTTCGGGTTTTACTCGAACCTTGTCACAGTCCTCAAACCAAATGGGGACGTGAGGCCCATATTAAATATAAAAGGGCTAAACAAGTTCCTACATATCAGGACTTTTTCGGATGGAGTCGATCCGATCGGTGGCCACCGCCCTACAAGGGCAGGAATGGTTAGCCTCGATCGACATAAGGGATGCTTATTTGCATATTCCCATCTGTCCGGCCCACCAGAAATTTCTACGCTTTGCAGTAGAAGGGCGCCATTTTCAGTTCAGAGCCTTACCTTTCAGTCTGGCCACAGCACCACGAGTGTTCACAAAAATTCTGGCCCTACGATTGGCCAAACTAGGAACACAAGGTGTAACGATAATGGCATATCTAGACGACTTGTTGCTGATAGACCACTCAGTGAAAAAAACTAGAAGTGGTCGTTCACAAGATAATCAAGTATCTGGAATCTCACGGTTGCATTATCAACCGAGACAAGTCAGCCCTAAAACCAGTCAAAAGTCTGGAATACTTGGGGGCTAAGACTGGATTCAAATCAGAGAAAGATTTTCTTACCTCCAGAGAAGGTGTCGTCTTTGAAAGATTTGACCCACTTAGTGGGTACAAAAAAGAAAACCATCCATACGCCTGTGTATGAGGCTGCTGGGAAAAATGGTGGCTTCATTCGAAGCAGTACCCTACGGTCAATTCCATTCAAGGAACTTGCAGAGGGCCATACTGTCAGCCTGGAACAAAAAAGTTCAGGCTTTAGACTTACCAATGTCCCTGTCCCCTTCCGTTCGCAAGAGCCTTCATTGGTGGTTGGTGCCCCAGAATCTGGAAAAAGGGAAACCCTTCAGTCCGGTTTCTTGGAAGGTGGTCACTACAGATGCCAGCCTCATAGGCTGGGGGGCAGTACTGGAGCAATGGTCTCTCCAGGGCAAGTGGTCAGAAGCAGAGAAGGCCCTGCCCACCAATCTCTTAGAGATACGAGCAGCCCGGTATGCCCTAGTAGCATGGACATCCAAACTCCAAGGGTCACCTGTCAGAATTCAATCAGACAATGCCACAGCAGTGGCATATATCAATCACCAGGGTGGCACCAGGAGTAGTGCAGCCCAGAGGGAAGCGAATTGCATCCTGGAATGGGCAGAAAGATATGACACAGCCATATCTGCGGTTTTCATCCCAGGAGTGGAAAATTGGAGAGCGGACTTTTTAAGTCGCCAGCAATTATGCCCGGGGGAATGGTCTCTTCACCCCGAGGTTTTCCAGGCAATATGCCAGCGGTGGGGAACACCGGATGTAGATCTGCTAGCATCCAGATTCAACGCAAAGGTGGACAGATTTGTGTCTCGCACAAAGGATCCCCTAGCTTGCGGTTCGGATGCCCTAGTGTTCCCTTGGGATCAGTTCAAGCTGATATATGCATTCCCACCGCGATTAATCCGCAGAATCAGGGTAGAAAAGAAACCAGTGATTCTGGTGGCTCCAGCGTGGCCCCGAAGGGCATGGTACGCGGAGATTGTAAAAATGTCAGTGGGAAGTCCTTGGACCCTCCCACATCGTCCGGACCTGCTTTCACAAGGACCGATATACTACCCTTCCTTACCAGCCCTAGGTTTGACGGCCTGGCTATTGAAGCCCACATTCTAAAAAAGAGAGGGCTCTCTAATCCTGTGGTATCTACCATGATCAATGCCAGGAAGCCGGTATCCAGGCAGATCTATTATAGGATCTAGAAGGCGTACATCACGTCGTGTGAGGCCAAGAAATGGCATCCACGTAAGTACGTAATAGGTAGGATTCTGGACTTCCTACAGTGGGCTGTACATAGGAAGCTTGCCTTTAGTACTATCAAGGGTCAGACGGCCTTGTCAATATTTTTTCAAAGGCCCTTGGCTTTGCATTCATTAGTCAAAGCTTTCATACAAGGAGTGATGCGTATTAGCCCTCCGGTTAGTATTCCCATATGTCCATGGGACTTAAACCTGGTTCTGTCGGTTCTACAGAAACAACCATTTGAACCATTGCGGCACATTTCCTTGGTTCTTTTCACCAGGAAATTGATTTTCTTAGTAGCCATTTGTTCGGCTAAAAGAGTATCGGAATTAGCCGCCTTGTCCTGTAAGGAGCCATATCTGGTTGTCCATAAGGACAGAGTAGTGTTACGTCCTCATCCAGCCTTCTTCCTAAGGTGGTATCGAGGTTCCATTTGAACCAAGATGTGGTTCTTCCTTCTTTTTTCCCCAAACCTAGCTCGGTAGAGGAAAAGTTATTGCATTCTTTGGATGTAGTAAGAGCAGTTAAAGCTTATCTTAAAGCCACTGCTCAGATTCGTAGAACGGATACTTTGTTTGTTCTGCCGGAAGGCCCCAGAAAGGGTCAGGCAGCATCAAAAATCTACTTTAGCCAAGTGGATTCGACAGGTCATAATGCAAGCCTATGGCTTGAAAAGGAGACCGCCTCCGTTCAAAGTTAGGGCGCACTCCACAAGAGCAGTTGGAACTTCATGGGCAGTGCATCACCAAGCCTCCCTGGCTCAAGTCTGTAAGGCCGCAACATGGTCTTCGGTACACATGTTTACTAGATTCTACCAGGTAGACGTCAGAAGTCAGGAGGATGTCGCCTTTGGGCGCAGTGTGTTGCAGGCCGCAAAAGAGCCTCATGCCTGATGGCGCCCAGCTTATGTATAGTGTATCCCTCCCCTCATTGGGCATTGCTTTGGGACGTCCCATTAGTAATGACTAAGTCGCTCTGTGTCCCGTGATGTACGAAAAAGAAAAAGGGATTTTTATAACAGCTTACCTGTAAAATCCTTTTCTTTTTCGTACATCACGGGACACAGAGCGACTTAGTCATTACTAATGGGTTATATAGTTTACCTTCAGGTGTTGGCACTGGCCAATTCCAAACCGGAAGTACCCTCCCCTATATAAGCCCCTCCCACCCGGGAGCACCTCAGTTTTTTGCCAGTGTCTAAGGTGTTGGCCAAAGAGTAACATGTGTTTTCACTGGGCTTGCGTACAGGTTCTTTTGGGCCTTAGTAAGCTGTTCCGGATCCCACCAAAAAAGCTTCATAGCTAAACGGTCGGTACCCGGGCCTTGCAGCAGAAGAGCAAGGTTTTGCCTGTAATGCTTCTCTTAGGAGGGCTGGACCCTGGGATCCAGAGCTCTGGTCATACCCACGACCAAGACGCTGTCTGTGCAGGGTGCTATACAGGTCCAGGGGAGTGGAATCCTTGGGAACCCGGTCCCTGAAGGTTTAATTACAATGCCTGCCGTGATAGGTGAAGTTTGGACTTCTGTGGACCAAACAAAGTCCTGCGGCGGGGATCAGGTAAGTGGGGGCCCCCAGGAACTTGGTTCTATTGGGGGACCCCCAAGCCTAATTTGTCTTTCTGTCTGTTACCTAACGGTATTCCCGCTAAATATCTGTGTTTGCCTATAACTACTGAAAATGTAAGATTTTAATAGTAGTCAAGAAAAAAAAAAAAAAAAAACAGGGACCGCGGTACCTGTGTTAAACCACTAGAGGCCGCTGTAGTCCATTTTTCTTGTAATGTGGATCTTTGGTTTTCTCAACTCAAAAGATCCAGGCAGCTGGTAAGTTTCTCTGAGGGAATCCACTTCCTCTGCCCTGTTGCTGCGTTCATCCACCGCACAGGCCCTCCGGCAAAAAGGACCCTGGCTCCTAGTCCTCTGTTGGTTTTCGAAAAGGGCGCCATTGGCGCACGGGCGCGCGCGCGGGCGCGTGCACGCGCCTCCTATGAAAAAAAAGGGGCGGGGCGGGTGGATGACGCTCGATGCGCGCCGCGGCGCTTCTGCGCATGTGCGGGCGTCCCAGCATGGTTAAAAGACACAGTACAAGTGTCAGCATGCAAACAGAGCTAGCAACAAACAGTGGCACACAGAGGCGGTTGATGCAGGCATCCCCATAGAAAGGCACTTTAGTGGACACCAGCTGGTATATAGCAGCACCTGTGTTAGACTATTACCAGCAAAAATTGGTGTATGACGACGGGAATACCTCAGCTTTGTGCTTAAAGGATATGTCGTCCAGACGCTCCGGAAATAGATCTTCCAGGAAGCCAAAGGGGTCTCCATCGGGCTCTGAGGATATTGGGCATGCTTGCACTGCACCAATCTCCCCTGAGAATGCAGAGGTCAGTAGCCGTAGAAACCCCGCAGGAATGCCTGGTGCTGCGGCTGTCCCCAGTCCACCTGCTCCTGTATATATAACAGAGGAGGTTTTATCCTCAACTCTGGGAGGATTAGAAGAGAGATTAACAGCATTGATCGCTGCTTCCCTGTCTCAGGGAAAGCGCGTCCGATCTCCGTCTCCTCCTTCAGAGTGCCTGTTAGTGGAGGAACAGCCCCACACAGAGATCGACCTACCTGAAGGGGATCAGGATGAGGTTGATTCAGTTATGGAGGAATCAACAGTGGAAGAACCTTTCTCAGCTTCTCAGGCTGAAAGATTATGGGTTCAGTCTCTGACTAACATGGTCCGATCAGCATTTAAAATGCCTCTGGCGGAACCACCATCCACTACGGTTTCCTCGCTGGGGTCGCTAAAAGCTCCCCAGGCGGTCTGTTCCTTCCCAATCCACCCTTTATTAGAAGGGCTTATTTACCAGGATTGGGAGCATCCTGATAAAATATTTGCTCCCCCCAAGAGATTTCCGGTGATCTATCCCATGGAGGATAAGTTCATAAGAAAATGGAGGGTCCCTATAGTGGACGCAGCCATCTCTTCTGTTAACAAATCACTGACATGTCCAGTAGATAATGTTCCAATGTTCAAAGACCCAATAGATAAAAAATTGGAGTCTTTACTAAAATCTGCTTTCTCTACAGCAAGTATGGTGACACAACCTGCGGTAGCAGCGATTGGAGTCTGCCAAGCAGTGAAAGATCAGTTGAAACAAGTCTTAAGGGACTTACCAGATCAGCAGGCTCATGCCCTGGCTGACCTGCCTAGAGCCTTGTGTTTTGCGGTGGACGCCATAAAGGATACAATCCAACAGGCCTCCCGCTTTACGCTGTCTATAGTACATATGCGTAGGCTTCTGTGGCTCAAAAACTGGTCTGCTGAAGCTCCCTGTAAAAAACTGCTGGTTAGCTTCCCATTTCATGGAGAACGCTTATTTGGAGAAGATCTGGACAAATATATCCAGAAAATTTCTGCCGGTAAAAGTTCACTCTTACCGGTTAAGAACAAGGGTAAAAGTCCTTCTTTTAAGAGGCCTACCTCTCCAGTCCCGGGCACATCGGCTGTGAAGCAGTTCCGACGGCCTCCGCGGTCAAATTCAGGGGGCAGAAATCAGGGACAATCACAGGGTAACAAGAAGCCCTGGATCAAGAGAGGTACAAAACCTCCCCCCAAGGCATGAAGTATTGCCCCCGCTCAATCGGGTGGGGGGAAGACTTCAGTTGTTCACAGAGACCTGGCGGGACACCATCAGAGACAGATGGGTGCTCTCCGCAGTAAGTCTGGGATACAAGCTGGAGTTAAAAAGCACTCCTCCTGCCCAATTTATGAGGTCAAACGTGCCAAGAGATCCCCAAAAGAGAGGATCCCTCCTTCTGGCACTAGAACAACTATTGCTCCAAGGTGTAATCATGAAGGTTCCCCTGGAAGAAAGCGGATTCGGGTTTTACTCGAACCTTTTCACAGTCCCCAAACCAAATGGGGACGTGAGGCCCATATTAAATCTAAAAGGGCTAAACAAGTTCCTAAATATCAGGACTTTTCGGATGGAGTCGATCCGATCAGTGGCCACCGCCCTACAAGGGCAGGAATGGCTAGCCTCGATCGACATAAGGGATGCTTATCTGCATATTCCCATCTTTCCGGCCCATCAGAAATTTCTACGCTTTGCAGTAGAAGGGCGCCATTTTCAGTTCAGAGCCTTACCTTTCGGTCTGGCCACAGCACCACGAGTGTTCACAAAAATTCTGGCCCCATTATTGGCCAATCTAAGAACACAGGGTGTAACGATAATGGCATATCTAGACGACCTGCTACTAATAGACCACTCAGTGGAAAAGCTGGAAGTAGCTATTCACAAGACAATCGAGTATCTGGAATATCACGGTTGGATTATCAACCGGGACAAGTCAGCTCTAAGACCAGTCAAAAGTCTGGAATACTTAGGGCTAAGGCTGGATTCAAATCAGAGAAAGATTTTCTTACCTCCAGAGAAGGTGTCGTCTTTAAGAAATTTGACCCACTTAGTGGGTACAAAAAGAAAACCATCCATACGCCTCTGCATGAGGCTGCTGGGAAAGATGGTGGCTTCATTCGAAGCGGTACCCTACGGTCAATTCCATTCAAGGAATTTGCAAAGGGCCATACTGTCAGCCTGGAACAAAAAAGTTCAGGCTTTAGACTTACCAATGTCCCTGTCCCCTTCCGTTCGCAAGAGCCTCCAGTGGTGGTTGGTGCCCCAGAATCTGGAAAGAGGGAAACCCTTCAGTCCGGTTTCTTGGAAGGTGGTCACTACAGATGCCAGCCTCATCGGCTGGGGGGCAGTACTGGAGCAATGGTCTCTCCAGGGCAAGTGGTCAGAAGCAGAAAAGGCCCTGCCCATCAATCTCTTAGAGATACGAGCAGCCCGGTATGCCCTAGTAGCATGGACATCCAAACTCCAGGGGTCCCCTGTCAGAATTCAATCAGACAATGCCACGGCAGTGGCATATATCAATCACCAGGGTGGCACCAAAAGTCGTGCAGCCCAGAAGGAAGCAAATTGCATCCTGGAGTGGGCAGAAAGATATGTCCCAGCCATATCCGCGGTTTTCATCCCAGGAGTGGAAAATTGGAGAGCGGACTTTCTAAGTCGCCAACAATTATGCCCGGGGGAATGGTCTCTTCACCCCGAGGTTTTCCAGGCAATATGCCAGCGGTGGGGAACACCGGATGTAGATCTGCTAGCATCCAGATTCAACGCAAAGGTGGACAGGTTTGTGTCTCGCACAAGGGATCCCCTAGCTTGCGGCTCGGATGCCCTAGTGTTCCCTTGGGATCGGTTCAAGCTGATATATGCATTCCCACCGCCACAATTGTTACCGCGATTACTCCGCAGAATCAGGGTAGAAAAGAAACCAGTGATTCTGGTGGCTCCAGCGTGGCCCCGAAGGGCATGGTACGCGGAGATTGTAAAAATGTCAGTGAAGAGTCCGTGGACCCTCCCACTTCGTCCGGACCTGCTGTCGCAAGGACCGATATACCACCCTTCCTTACCAGCCCTAGGTTTGACGGCCTGGCTATTGAAGCCCACATTCTGAAAAAGAGAGGGCTCTCTAATTCTGTGGTATCTACCATGATCAATGCCAGGAAACCGGTATCCAGGCAGATCTATTATAGGATCTGGAAAGCGTACATTACGTGGTGTGAGACCAAGAAATGGCATCCACGTAAGTACATGATAGGGAGGATTCTGGACTTCCTACAGTGGGCTGTAGATAGGAAGCTGGCCTTGAGTACTATCAAGGGTCAGATTTCGGCCTTGTCAATATTTTTTCAAAGGCCCTTGGCTTCGCATTCACTAGTCAAAGCCTTTATACAAGGAGTGATGCGTATTAGCCCTCCGGTTAGTATTCCCATATGTCCTTGGGACTTAAACCTGGTTCTGTCGGTTCTACAGAAACAACCGTTTGAACCATTACAACACATTTCCTTGGTTCTTCTCACCAGGAAATTGATTTTCTTAGTAGCCATTTGTTCGGCTAAAAGAGTGTCGGAATTAGCAGCTATGTCCTGTAAGGAGCCATATCTGGTTGTCCATAAGGACAGAGTAGTATTACGTCCTCATCCAGCCTTTCTTCCTAAGGTGGTATCGAGGTTTCATTTGAACCAAGATGTGGTTCTTCCTTCTTTTTTCCCCAAACCTAGCTCAGTAGAGGAAAAGTTATTACATTCTTTGGATGTGGTAAGAGCAGTTAAAGCTTATCTAAAAGCCACTGCTCAGATTCGCAGAACGGATTCTTTGTTTGTTCTGCCGGAAGGCCCCAGAAGGGGTCAGGCAGCATCAAAATCTACTTTAGCCAAGTGGATTCGACAGGTCATAATACAAGCCTATGGCTTGAGAAAGAGACCGCCTCCGTTCAAAGTTAGGGCGCACTCCACAAGAGCGGTTGGAACTTCATGGGCAGTGCATCACCAGGCCTCCCTGGCTCAAGTATGTAAGGCCGCAACATGGTCTTCGGTACACACGTTTACTAGATTCTACCAGGTAGACGTTAGAAGTCAGGAGGATGTCGCCTTTGGGCGCAGTGTGTTGCAGGCCGCAAAAGATCCTCATGCCTGATGGCGCCCAGCTTATGTACCCCCCCCTCATTTGGCATTGCTTTGGGACGTCCCATTAGTAATGACTAAGTCGCTCTGTGTCCCGTGATGTACGAAAAAGAAAAAGGGATTTTTATAACAGCTTACCTGTAAAATCCTTTTCTTGGAGTACATCACGGGACACAGAGCTCCCACCCCTCTTTTTGGGACACTTATTGCTTGGCTACAAAACTGAGGTGCTCCCGGGTGGGAGGGGCTTATATAGGGGAGGGTACTTCCGGTTTGGAATTGGCCAGTGCCAACACCTGAAGGTAAACTATATAACCCATTAGTAATGACTAAGTCGCTCTGTGTCCCGTGATGTACTCCAAGAAAAGGATTTTACAGGTAAGCTGTTATAAAAATCCCTTTTTCTTGGAGTACATCACGGGACACAGAGCTCCCACCCCTCTTTTTGGGACACTTATTGCTTTGCTACAAAACTGAGGTGCTCCCGGATGGGAGGGGCTTATATAGGGGAGGGTACTTCCGGTTTGGAAGTTGCCAGTGCCAGCACCTGAAGGTAAACTATATAACCCATTAGTAATGACTAAGTCGCTCTGTGTCCCGTGATGTACTCCAAGAAAAGGATTTTACAGGTAAGCTGTTATAAAAATCCCTTTATTCATTTTTATCAGTAATGAGCTTCGAGTGCCGCCGGTGGATCAGAAGTCACAGAAAGTCAGAAAACTCCGCTCTGAACTTTCTTGAAGGGCCCGGCGGGAGCTCCGTGAGTGTGACCGCGGGTCCCGCAAATTCGATGTCCGTCAGGAGTCCTGCGATCGTCTCACGTAGAGGAAAAAATGGGAAAATGCTGATGTAAACAAGGCACTTCCCCGTTCTGCCTAGTGACAGGACTCTGATCACAGCTCCCTGTAATCGGGAGCAGTGATCAGTGTCGTGTCACACGTAGCCCATCCCCCCCCACAGTTAGAATCATCCCCTAGGAAACACTTAACCCTGTCAGCGCCCCTACAGGTTAATTCCTTCCCTGCCAATCACATTTACACAGTAATCGGTGCATTTTTATAGCACTGATCGCTGTAAAAATGACAATGATCCCAAAATAGCGCCAAAAGTGTCCGATGTGTCCGCCATTATGTCGCAGTCACGATAAAAAATCGCAGATCGCCGCCATTACTAGTAAAAAAAAAAATTATTAATAAAAATGCCC
Organism: Rana muscosa; assembly: GCA_029206835.1. Classification (NCBI taxonomy): domain Eukaryota; kingdom Metazoa; phylum Chordata; class Amphibia; order Anura; family Ranidae; genus Rana; species Rana muscosa. Next base: position 310,722,246 of record CM055124.1, on the reverse strand, counting down.
TAAAACTATCCCCTATTGTAGACGCTATAACTTTTACGCAAACCAATCAAAATAAACGCTTATTGCAATTTTTTTTATTTGTTTTTACCAAAAATATGTAGAAGAATACGTATTGGCCTAAACTGAGGAAAAACATATATTTTTTCTATATTTTTTGGGGATATTTATTATAGCAAAAAGTAAAAAATATTGTTTTTTTTATTTTTCAAAATTGTCGCTCTTTTTTTGTTTATAGCGCAAAAAATAAAAACCACAGAGGTGATCAAATACCACCAAAAGAAAGCTCTATTTGTGGGGAAAAAAAGGACGTGAATTTTGTTTGGGAGCCACGTCGCACGACCGCGCAATTGTCAGTTAAAACGACGCAGTGCCGAATCGCCCAAAAAAAAAAGAGTGCTCTGGTCTTTGGGCAGCCAAATGGTTCCGGGGCTGAAGTGGTTTTAATGTTCCTAATTCTAGGAGCGCGAAAAGAACAATTTGTAGCGTGATGGTAATATGGAGGATAATAATATTGTGGTGTCAGAATAGTCGGTCGTGCTGTTCGGGGACATCGTAGCGGAGAGAAAACAATTTAATCGCATTCCAAACGCATAATGCTCGGCTCTTCTATAGATCGCAAAGCCTTCAGATAATGTCTTGTCTTGAGATATGGAGGTAAAAACGAGCCGTACAATTATAAGAGAGCCAATCGCATTTCAGGGAATATTATTTTGTGTAAAACACGTAATTCTGAGTTATTTTGTACTCTTCACCTTAATGCAGCTTTATCATGTTTTCCATCTCCATAGTGCTCCTCCGTATGGAGCCCCTAGTGAATTTGGTCCTACCCCCCCCCCCCCCTCAGAGAACACACAATGCATTTTCAGAACTCCTCCACTGGCTCCAAAGAACAGTCTAGGGCAGCGGTCTCCAAACTGCGGCCCTGGGGCCAAATGCGGCCCTTTGCTTGCCTTTTTTCCGGCCCTAGGGAAACTTTTCCTTCCACTGTTACAAGACACTATTCCTCCCTCTGATACTAATGATGGGTCATTATTTCTCCCATTGACGCCAACGATGGAGCACTGTTAATCCCCTGACCCTGACGATGGGTCGATATCCTCCCCTATGACGCCAATAAATGGGGCTCTATTCCTCAAACTTACACCAACAATGGGGCACTATTAATCACAGTGATCAGCGCCAGCCGGTCTATAAGGGAACTCTGCACTATATAAAAGAATTCTGCACTCTGTATGTAGCGTAATCCTGAGCTTTGTATGTAGCGTAATCCAAACTCTGCATGCTGTACATAACACACTCCTGAACCCTGCACTCTGTATGTAGCGTAATCCGAACTCTGCACGCTGTACTTGACACACTCCTGAACCCTGCACTTTGTATGTAGCGTAATCTGAACACTGCATGCTGTACATAACACACTCCTGAACTCTGCACTCTGTATGTAGCGTAATCCTGAACTCTGCACTCTGTATGTAGCGCAATCCTGAGCTTTGTATGTAGCGTAATCAAACCTCTGCATGCTGTACATAACACACTCCTGAACCCTGCACTCTGTATGTAGCGTAATCCTAAACCCTGCACCCTCTATGTAGCGTAATCCTAAACCCTGCACTCTCTATGTAGCATAATCCTGAACTCTGTACCCTGTATGTAGCATAATCCAAACTCTGCACGCTGTTCTTAACACACTCCTGAACCCTGCACTCTGTATGTAGCGTAATCTGACCTCTGCACACTGTACATAACACACTCCTGAACTCTGCACGTAGTGTAATTTTGAACTGTATATGTAGCATAATCCAAACTCTGTGTATACAATGGAGCATGGGGGAGTTCAGGTCCATAATGGGGGTGGTAGTGACACAGCCTCAAATCCACAATGGCTCAAAAGTGATATGGTCCAGAAATATTTAGACAGAATGAAGGTGGATAAAGCACCTGGACCAGATGGCATACACCCACGGATCCTAAAAGAATTGAGCTCTGTCATTTCAAAGCCATTGTATTTAATTTTTAGGGACTCATTAATGATGGGAATAGTACCACTGGATTGGCGCAGGGCCAATGTGGTGCCTATATTTAAAAAGGGAACAAAGTCTTTACCAAGTAACTATGGACCTGTTAGTTTAACTTCCATTGTTGGGAAGATACTGGAGAGATTAATAAAAGACACATAGATGAGTTCTTGCTGGAAAAAAACTATTTAAGCAACAGACAGCATGGATTCATGAAAGACAGAAGTTGTCAGACAAACCTGATTTATTTTTATGAAGAGGTAAGTAAGACCTTGGACAGAGGGGTGGCAGTGGACGTGGTATACTTGGACAGAGGGGTGGACGTGGTATACTTGGATTTTGCAAAAGCGTTTGATACAGTTCCCCACACACGGCTCATGTGTAAGGTAAAGTCTACAGGATTGGAAATATCAGTTTGTAAATGGATAGAAAACTGGCTAAAAGACGGAATTCAGAGAGTCGTGGTTAATGATTCTTACTCTGAATGGTCCAAGGTTATCAGTGGTGTACCCCAAGGTTCAGTGCTGGGACCCTTACTTTTTAATATCTTTATAAATGATATTGGGTCTGAGATCAAAAGTAACATTTCTGTCTTTGCAGATGACACCAAGCTATGCAGTGGAATAACGTCCTTACAAGATGTCGCCAATTTACAAGCCGACCTCAATGCTCTGTCTAATTGGGCGACTATGTGGCAGATGAGGTTTAATGTTGATAAATGTAAAGTTCTGCACTTGGGGGCTAAGAATATGAATGCATCATACATACTAGGGGGAGTACAACTGGGGGGATCCGTAGTGGAGAAGGATCTGGGGGTTTTGGTGGATCATAAGCTCAATAATAACATGCAATGCCAAGCTGCGGTTTCCAAAGCGAGCAAAGTCCTTTCTTGTATAAGAGAGGTATGGACTCCAGAGAGAGAGACATCATCTGTACAAATCATTAGTAAGACCTCATCTGGAATACGCAGTTCAGTTTTGGGCCCCAGTTCTCAAAAAGGATATTGGGGAACTGGAGAAAGTGCAGAGAAGGGCAACCAAACTGATAAGAGGCATGGAGGAGCTCAGCTATGAGGAGAGATTAGAGGAACTGAATTTATTCACTCTTGAGAAGAGGAGATTAAGGGGGGATATGATCAACATGTACAAATATATAAGGGGTCCATATAGGGAACTTGGTGTTCAGTTATTCACTTTACGGTCAACACAGAGAACAAGGGGGCACTCTTTACGTCTAGAAGAAAAAAGATTTCATCTCCAAATGCGGAAAGGTTTCTTCACAGTAAGAGCTGTGAAAATGTGGAACAGACTCCCTGCAGAGGTGGTTCTGGCCAGCTCAGTAGATTGCTTTAAGAAAGGCCTGGATACTTTCCTAAATGTACATAATATAACTGAGTACTAACAGTTCTAGGTAAAGTTGATCCGGGGAAAATCCGATTGCCTCTCGGGGGATCAGGAAGGAATTTTTCCCCTGCTGTAGCAAATTGGATCATGCTCTGCTGGGGTTTTTTGCCTTCCTCTGGATCAACTGTGGGTATAGAATTGGGTATATGGGATTGCACGATATTTTTTTATTTTATTTTAGTTATTTTTTTATGGTTGAACTGGATGGACTTTGTCTTTTTTCAACCTGACTAACTATGTAACTATGTAACTATGTAACTCTGCACGCTGTACTTGACACACTCCTGAACCCTGCACTTTGTATGTAGCGTAATCTGAACACTGCATGCTGTACATAACACACTCCTGAACTCTGCACTCTGTATGTAGCGTAATCCTGAACTCTGCACTCTGTATGTAGCGTAATCCTGAACTTTGTACCCTGTATGTAGCGTAATCCAAACTCTGCACGCTGTTCTTAACACACTCCTGAACCCTACATTCTGTATGTAGCGTAATATGACCTCTGCACACTGTACATAACACACTCCTGAACCCTACACTCTGTATGTAGCGTAATATGACCTCTGCACACTGTACATAACACACTCCTGAACCCTGCACTCTGTATGTAGCGTAATCTGACCTCTGCCCACTGTACATAACACACTCCTGAACTCTGCACGTAGTGTAATCCTGAACTCTATATGTAGCGTTATCGGAACTCTGTACGCTGTACTTAACACACTCCTGAACCCTGCACTCTGTATGTAGCCTATAAAGCAGCAATTATTCCAATCCTACTGAACGCTGCAAAGATACTGATTCCGAAACATTGGACGGTAAAGCAAGCCCCAATGATACAGGAATGGTTGAGGGAAGTAGACAAAATAAGAAATATGGAAGAGGCAATACATCTATATAAGGAACCTAAAAATTAAGATACTAGAATTTGGGGGGGGGGGGGTTGGGTAGAGTTCAGACATTCCCTGGTATACGCTTGCTATATGAGTAGTGAAAACCGAATTTAAGGAATTCTGGTGGTTTTGGCCTAAGGTGGTAGGAGGAGCAGGCCTTCCCCTTCCCCTTCCCCCCCCCCCCGGGGGGTGTTTCCCTTTTTTTTTTGCTTGTTTTTTTATTTTTGTTTTATTTTATCTTTTTAATTCTTCCTTTTTTTTTTTTTTTTTTTTTTGTGTGTTCACGAGGAGGTAGCGGGTATTTGGGAAAAGAAAAGGATACCCGTGCCCCCCCTATAAACAATTAAACAAATTTAGATTTCACATAGCTAACACAGAATAAGATTTGGGAAACTGAGCACGACTGCGTATAGAACGCATAGGTGATGGGGTTTTTTTTTTTCACAGAGAGGTTAGTGGGATTAGGGGAAGAAGGGGAAACCCATGCCCCCTTATAAATAATGAAACACTTTCAGATGTCACAAAGTTCTAACCACAGAATAAGATTTGGGAAACTGAGCACGATGAGTTTAAAATGATATAGGGGGAGGGTTCCCCCCCTCTTTTTTTTTTTTTCTCTTCCCCCAACACATGTGGGGTAGTGGGAAATGGGGAAAGAGAGTAATTCCCTCGTCCCCTCAAAAACAAAATATACTGGAGGTTATAGCCATAAGAAATGGGAAATTGAGCACTTAGCACTTTAATAAAATAAGGGGGGGAGAGTGTCCCCCCCCTCCCCCCCCTTTTTTTTTCCTTTTCCCTGTTTTTCTTCCCTACGGGGGGTATAGGGAAAGGCCGAGGTAATAGAGAGAAGAAAAAGTAGGACGATGCAGGATAGACCCATTGAATTGTTGTTGTTGTTGTTGTAAATGTGATGATGTGTTTATTTTAAATGTGAATTTTTTTTTCTTTTTTTTATTGTTATGATTATTGGAAATGTCATGAAAGCTGTATTTATGTAGAAAAAAATTGAATAAAACAAATTTAAAACTAACAATATAGTATTTCTTCCACGGCGTTAAAGTGTCAGCGCAGGCAAACCGCTAAATACAGCCGCCCGCCAAGCAATGCGCCAATCTGTTCAGCCCGTTTTCTAACCCAGACACCCTATAGACTGGCATAACCATCCGCTGCAGGCAAAGCAATGTAGGTTGATTGGGTAATGGAGCAGCAGATCGCCGATGAGGTCATCCCTGTGCTGTTTCCTCCAATCAGGAAGCTCCATTTATTAGATTCACAGCACTGGGAAATGCGGTATCACAATTACACGGCTGTCTTGTCCTCTCCCAGTTTGAAAGCTGTGCCAGGGGGTTATAGAGGGGCGGATCAGAGGTTGAAGGAGGAGGAGCTACTTGAAATGTAACATCTGAATTCCAGGTGTGTATATTTTGCGTAGTTACATTACGTTGGTCCCGCTTGGACCAATAGACACTCACCGGCCACTTTATTAGGTACACCTGTTCCATCGCTTGGTAACACAAATCGCTAATCAGCCAATCACATGGCAGAAACTCAATGCATTTAGACATCTAGACCGTCAAACAACTTTCATTCCCGAGACAAGGAGGTGGATGTACAATAAATAAGGACAGGAGGGGAGTTGTTGCCCCTAGCAACCAAGTTCTAAATGAACATTTTATTTAGAAGATGATGACTTGGTTGCCATAGACGACGGCTTCACCTTTCCACCAGCTTCTATAGACTTTTATTGCTTGCATAGGGGATCGGGTTTCCCAAAAAAACAGGACCAAAGTGAGGTTGTTGCCCCTAGCAACCTGTTTTTAAAAGAGGTTTGACTGGCTGCTATGGGGGACAGCTTCACCTTTCCACCAGTTTCCATCAGCCAAACCTCTTCTGTTGCTGACAAGGGGCGGGTGGCTGCACAACGAACGAGGACAGGAGGTGAGTTGTTGCCCCTAGCAACCAGATTTTTTATGAAAATGTAATTGACAAGAAAATGACTGGTTGCCATACACGACAGCTTCACTTTTCCACCAGCTTCTAAAGACTTTTATTGCTTGCATAGGAGATGGGTTTCCCAAAAGAGGGACCAGCGTGGAGCTGTTGCCCCTAGCAACCTGATTTTAAAAGAAAGTCTATTACTCTTTCGTCCATGGACCGACACAGCTTCTCTATTGACAAAGTGGGTATTATCCCTTAATTAGGAGTGACTAGGCAGAAAAACTTGTAAAAAGTGTTGCATCACACCTTCTACAGTACCGCCCAGGGGGCGGACCCTCTGGGTATACCCTCTCAGTCTGCACATCGCAGATCAGTTTTTTTCTGTCTAGCAAGGAGTAGGACATGGCTCCCTTCGGGCCCATTGGTCCGGGGAAAAAAGATATATATATATATATATTTTTTTTTTTGCTACATTTGTTGTTTCCTGCGATCTTCGATCAACTGCCGACTGGGTGGATCCTCGATCCTTGTAGTCTCCCCAGTTTCGGCCATTGAGCGTGTGCCGACCCTAGCTACGCGCTGGGTTTTCCACGACATGCCCGTCGCTCCACGGGTGGCCGGTAAGCTTACGCTCCAGGGCCTGCATCGGACCGCTCAGCTTCGGCTGACCTTACGGCCGAGTCGCAGCAGCCTGGCTGGTGAGCGTCATGCTCCAGGGCATACATATGATCGTCCCTTCTGGGTCCAATCACAGCATGCCTGGCCAACAGTCACCTTCCGTGCGCGGACGATGATCTGTTTGGAATGTCTTCCAGCAGAATACATGCAGGATAGGTAAGTAAAACTCCCCTGCCTCGGCTGGGTGATTTAGCTGGACATTCCTGGAGAGATCAAGTAAGTGGTTGTGGCCCCTTTCTTCCCTCTCTCCCTGCCTTTCCCTCCTCCCTGGGCTTCTAGCTAAAGGTTGCTGGGTGCTGGGGGTCACCTAGGGGGTCCCACTGGAGCGGGGCTGGCTGAAACTAACATTTAAAAGAAATGTAATTTTTTCTTACCTGTGTTTGTGTCCTTCCTCCTCCATGCTGTCGGTGGCCATTTTGAGGTGGTCCATGCCAAGTTTGGCCTCTTGTGACTGCCCGGTGGCCATCTTCCTGTGGTTCGGCCACACCCACTGGCCCCTATCAGCTGATCGGCGGCCATGTTTGTCCACCCTGTATGCAGATATTGCCGTTCGGCGGCCATCTTTTTGTGGGCTATGGCTGCTTGACCTCTATCTTCTGTCGGCGGCCATTTTCTTAGAGCCCACATTATCTTCCATACAGACGTTTTTGGCAACCATTTTTCGAGAGCCTCCGGCCTCTAGGGTGCATTACACTGGCGCGAAAATTCACACAGGAAGTGCTGATAAAAGAAGCAGACTGACACAGCAGCAGAAGGAAAAGCATCACAGGCGCAGCATAGCAGTACCTATCCAGGGTGGTGAGTCCTCTGGGTGACCCGGCCTCTCTGCAGCACAGGAGGGTGGCCTATTGATATCTTGCCTGGAGCCCTGTGAGTGTCAGCGTGTGGTCAGCATGGCATCTGAGCCAGATGTCTTCTCCCCTGAAACACCAGATTTAGCAGCTGGTGCCCCTGAGGTGTCTATGGACGCTATGACTGCAATCCTAGAGGCGTTTGCTGCCAGGGTGGAAGCAGCACACGGGAATACAGGGGGTAGTAAACGCCCCATCCCCTGCAAGCTTCTGGGGATAATTCTGGTGCAGAACCAGGTCCAGCTACGGCTCGGGCCCAGATTCTGACGCATCAGAGACTGCAGACCGTGACCGGACAGTGAGAATGACTCAAAGTCCAGGTCAGTACGCGAGACGGCTTTGGTATCTGACCTTATTACTGCAGTGCGGGATATGCTAAAATTGGAAAATACTGCAGAAGCAGCAGAGACTCCGGTCCACTTGGGTTTCATAGACCTGCCCGCACTGCTAAGGTGTTCCCTTGTGTTTCTTTTGATAAACTCTTATACAAGGAATGGGAGAACCCACTGAGGGTCTTTACAGCCCCAAAGAGGTTTGCGGTACGGTACCCCTTTTGAGGAGAGTTTTCTGAAGAAATGGACCTCTCCCCCCTATAGTGGACCCTCCGGTGTCCAGACTTAATAGAGCCACCACAATTCCTGTAGAAGGGGCTCCTGTTTTCTAGGACCCTGTGGATAAGAAGGCTGAAGCACTCGCTTGCTACCTATACTCAGTGGTAGGCTCGGCAGTACGCCCGGCATTGGCGGGGGCCCTAGTGTCTCACACACTTACTGAATGGGCAAGATTGCTACTCCAGGGGTTAAGGAGCGAGATGCTCCTCCTGATGAGATAACATTGGCCGACCTGTTGGTCCAGGGCCTTAGGTTTGTCTGCGAGTCAGACATGAATACTATTCCCCTGCTGTCTAAAACTTCAGTTTATGCAGTAGCAATACGCCACCTGATCTGGCTAAAAGGCTGGTCTGCGGACCAGACTTCCAAGAAAGCCCTGTTGGATCTGCCTTTTAAGGGTGACAGACTTTTTGGGGCTTCTCTGGATGACATCATCAAGGATGCCACAGGAAGTAAAAGCACTTTGCTTCCCCAAATTAGCAAGGGTAAGGGGCCACGCCAAGGGCAAGGGCCCTCCTTTACTGCACACAAGTGTTTTTTTCGTCCCCCTAGGGCGACAGGGAAAAGACCCCAGGCCGATAAAGCGCCTGCCCAAGGACAAAAGTATCCCTGGTCCCGCATACCCAATAAGCCTGCGGACAAATTTGCGTCCGCATGAAGGTCCACCCCCACCCAGCTCTCGGGTGGGGAGACGTCTTCGCAAATTCGCGACTCAGTGGACAGCACTAATCTCCGACAGGTGGGTTTGCGAAGTAAATCTCCTCAGGCTACAAGATAGAGTTTCTCTCTTGTCCACCGGACAGATTCAACACCTCCAATCTCCAGCTACTACCGACCCGTCGGGAGGCCCTGTATGGGGCGGTCCAGGGTCTACTGGAACGCGGGGTAGTTATTCCAGTTCCAGAACTGGAACAGGGTTTTTACTCAAATCTGTTCATTGTGCCGAAGAAGGAGGGGGTTCGTCCAAGCTTGGATCTCAGAGCCCTCAATTGCTTTGTGAAGGTACAAAGTTTTCGGATGGAGTCGGTTCGATCTGTAGTCACGGCTCTCCATCCGGGGGACTTTCTGGCCTCCTTGGACATCAAGGACGCATACCTGCATGTCCCCATATACTCCAGACACCAGAGGTTTCTGCGATTTGCTATCGGGAAGGACCACTACCAGTTTGTGGCCCTCCCGTTGGGCCTTGCCTCAGCACCCAGGACGTTCACCAAGGTGCTCGCTCCGATTCTGGCACTTCTAAGACAGCGGGGTATCGCTATCACAGGCTACTTGGACGACCTTCTGCTGAAGGCCCCTTCAAGCTCAGAATTAGAGGTAAGCGTGTCCATTACCTGTCAGACTCTTCGAGACTATGGTTGGATACTAAACACGCAAAAGTCAGTATTGGTGCCCACTCAACGCCTAGTGTACCTGGGGTTGATTCTGGATTCCTCAGAGGCAAAGGTATTCCTCCCTGTGGAGAAGTTGCAGACCCTCCGGGCTGCAGTACGGCAGCTGACTTCCAGGAATTGGTCGTTACTCCGTTTTTGCATGCGAGTGTTGGGCCTCAGGGTAGCCTCCTTTGAGGCGGTTCCATATGCTCAATACCACACTCGAGTGTTACAGAAGGAAGTTCTGTCCAGATGGAACAGATGTCCATCATCTCTGGATTATCAAATCCGAGTGAGCCACATAGTCAGGAGATCCCTGGTATGGTGGCTGACAGCACCGGCTCTAATGGCCGGGAAGTCATTTCTTCCGGTTTACTGGATAGTGATCACGACGGACGCCAGCCTTACAGGTGGGGGGGAGTCTGGGGTGTTCAGTCGGCGCAAGGTCGCTGGACCCCAGAGGAAGCCCTCCTGCCGATCAATGTCCTGGTAATCCGGGCGATCAAATTCAAATGGTCTCAGAGGCTGCAAGGGCATCCAGTCAGGATCCAGTCAGACAACGCCACAGCAGTGGCATATGTCAATCATCAAGGAGGAACAAGAAGCTCAGCTGCAACATCGGAGATCGCTCGCATCCTGAAGTGGGCAGAGAGGAGCGTACCGGCACTGTCGGCCGTGTACATTCCGGGTGTGGAAAACTGGCAGGCGGACTACCTGAGCCGCCAGATGCTGGACCAGGGAGAAGGGTCCTTACACCCGGAGGTGTTCCAACTCCTCTGCCAAAGATGGGGCACACCAGATGTAGATCTTCTGGCTTCCCGACTCAGTCGGAAGGTATTGAGATTTGTGGCCCGGTCAAGAGACCCATGGGCAGACGCAACGGACGCGTTGGTAGCATCGTGGGGTCAGTATCGGCTAATCTATGCCTTCCCTCCCTTAAGGCTTCTTCCTCTTCTGCTCCGCAGAGTGGAGGCAGAGGGAATTCCAATGATCCTAATCGCTCCAGATTGGCCTCAGCGTCCTTGGTACGCCGATCTAGTACGTCTGGTAGCAGACGTCCCCTGGCGCCTACCACTACGGAAGGACCTGCTATCGCAAGGTCCCATATTCCATCCTGCTTTACAGTCATTGGCTTTAACGGCATGGCTGTTGAGAACCAGGTACTGAGAGATCGGGGCCTGTCAGACTCAGTAATCTCTACTATGAGAAGTGCTCGGAAACCGTCCTCTAAGAAGGTCTATCACCGCACTTGGAGGGCCTACATCTCCATGTGTGAGGAAATGAAATGGCATCCGCGTACCTATTTGGTTTCCAGAATCCTGCTGTTTTTACAGCATGGGGTGGACCAAAGGCTTGCCCTAAGTACGATTAAGGGACAGATATTTGCCCTGGCTGTCTTTTTTCAGCGACCCCTGGCGACTCACTCTCTCGTGAGTACATTTGTGCAGGGGGTCCGTCATGTGGCCCCTCCGGTCCGCCCCCCGTTACCTCCGTGGGACTTGAACCTGGTCCTCTCGGTGCTTCAGACGGCACCGTTTGAGAATATTAGAGATATTCCCCTGTTGACACTTTCTCAGAAGGTGGTCTTTTTGGTGGCTGTTACGTCAGTTAGACGAGTCTCTGAGCTGGCAGCCCTGTCCTGCAAGGCTCCCTATTTGATTTTCCACAAGGATAAGGTGGTGCTGCGGCCGCAGCCTTCCTTTCTTCTGAAGGTCGTTTCGGCTTTTCATCTCAACGAAGACATTGTACTTCCATCCTTGTGTCCTCAGCCGTCGAATCCTAAGGAGTGGGCGTTGCATTCCTTGGACGTTGTCCGAGCTTTGAGAGTATACCTATCTGCTACTTCCCTGTTCCGGAAGTCAGACTCACTGTTTGTTTTGGTGGCTGGTCCCAAGAAGGGCCAAGCAGTCTCATCGGCCACCATCTCTAGGTGGATCCGACAGATAGTAATCCAGGCTTACGCCTTAAAGGGTCAAGCGCCCCCCTTTCCTGTCACGGCGCATTCGACCAGGGCAATAGGTGCCTCTTGGGCTTTCCGACATCAAGCGTCTGTTTCCCAATTATGTAAAGCGGCGACTTGGTCGTCCGCTCACACTTTCACAAAATTCTACAAAATTGATGTAGGTGCATCTTCGGATGCCTCTTTTGGCCGCAAGGTTTTGCAAAAGGCTGTTTAGAGTTGCAGCTCCTCCGTTGGAGGAGTGCTGTTTTGTGTTTTGGGGTGAAGTTTGTTTTTATGCTGTTACCACCCCTCGTTTTTTCTCTGACACTGCTTTGGGACGTTCCACTTTGTCAATAGAGAAGCTGTGTCGGTCCATGGACGAAAGAGTAAATAGGATTTTTTACTCACCGTAAAATCCTTTTCTCTGAGTCCATGGACCGACACAGCACCCACCCCTCCTTTTAAGTTTGTACTGCTTTTTGACGAACTGATCTGCGATGTGCAGACTGAGGGGATATACCCAGAGGGTCCGCCCCCTGGGCGGGACTGTAGAAGGTGTGATGCAACACTTTTTACAAGTTTTTCTGCCTAGTCACTCCTAATTAACAGATAATACCCACTTTGTCAATAGAGAAGCTGTGTCGGTCCATGGACTCAGAGAAAAGGATTTTACGGTGAGTAAAAAATCCTATTTTTACAAGAGGATGACTGGTTGCCATGGGCGACAGCTTCACCTTTCCACCAGCTTTTACAGATTTTTATTGTTTACAAAGGGGGTTGGGTTTTCCCAAAAAGCAGGACGAACGTGAGATTGATGTCCCTAGCAACCTGATTTTTAAAAGATTTGACTGGTTGCCATGGGCGACGACTTCACCTGTTCACCGGCTTCTGTGGAAGAGCTCTCAGGAGGAGGAGGCACAATACATGAGGACAGGAGGGGCGTCGCTGCCTGTTGTTCTGTTAAACTCACAAGAAAGACACTTAACAGGTTGTCGTGGGCAACAGCTTCACCTTTCCATCATCTTCCATTAACCCAACCAGGTGAAGCGGTTGCCCCTAGCAACAAAATATTTTAAATATAATTCACAAGAAGACGCTGGACCGGTTGCCGGGGGGAATATCTTCAATGTTCCTCCGATTTCCATAAACTAGGCCACTTCTGTTAAATACAAAGACAGATGGATTTACCAAAACGGGGTCAATTTGAAGTGAAGTTGTTGCCCCTAGCAACCAGACTTTAAATATAACTCACAAGAAAGACAATTGAGGGGTTGCCATGGGCAACAGCCTTACCTTTCTATCAACTTCCATTGACCAAACCTCTTCTATTGCTGACAAAGGGGGGTGGATTTAACAATGAGAAGCCGTTGCCCTTAGCAACCTCATATTTTAAGTATAATTCACACAAAAAAAGACACTGGAGCAGTTGCCGTGGGGAACAACTTCAATGTTACACCGACTTCCTTAAAATGAGCTCTCCTATGTTAATTATGCATACAGGTGAAAGAAAATGAGGACCAAGGTGGAGTTGTTGCCCCTAGCAACCAGAAATATAACTCACAAGAAAGGTGCCTGAGGGGTTGCCATGGGCAACAGCTCCACTTTCCCACCAGCTTCCGTCTACCAAACCTCTTCCATTGCTGAAAGATAAGGGCCTGAGTGAAGTTGTCGCCCCTAGCAACCGGATTTGAACTATAACTCAGTAGCAGATGTGGGACCGGTTGCTAAAGGCAACTTCTACACCCTTCTATCACCTTCCATGAGCTTGCTGCCTTTGCTTCCATTACTGAGATGGATGGACCAGAATGAGGAACGTGGCGGAGTTGTTGCCCCTAGCAACCTGATTTTAATAAGAATTCCCTAAGAAGATGTTCACCTGGTTGCCAAGGGTAACAAGTTCTCCTTTTCACCGGCTTCCACTTACTGCTGACGCGAGGAGAGGGGGATTCACCCAACTGAGAACCAAAGTGAAGTTGTTGCCCGTAACAACCAGATATTAAATTCCTAAAAAGATTATTGACTTGGTTGCTATGGGGAACAGCTTCATTGTTACATCAGCTTCCATAAACAGGACAACACTTAATGTATGTTGTCTCCACAAGGGGAAAGGGGGTGTATATAGAATATAGACTGAAGTGCAGCTGTTGTCCCTAGCAACCAGACTTCACATTGGAATTCTGAAGAAGATGATGGGTTGGTTTCCACAGGCAGCAACTTCAAGGGCCCCAAATGAAGTTGTTGCCCCTAGCAACCAACTCACAGGAAGATGTTGGGGTGGTCGCCATGGGCAACAGCCCCATCTTTTTCACCGGCTGCCACAAGCTCACTCTCTTTGCTGGTACAGGGGGATGGCGGTACCAAAATGTGGACAGAAAGGGAGTCGTTGCCCCTAGCAACCAGGTTTTAAATATAACTTATAAAATGAAGCTTTACTGGTTGCTATGGGCAGCATCATCATTTGTACACCAGCTTTTCACAAACCAGCCCTATTACGTTGCTGACACAGCTTCTTGTGAGTAATTAAAATCTGGTTGCTAGGGGCAACAACAACACAAGGATTGAATTTGATTTATGTATTTGAATTATATTTAAAATCTGGTTGCTAGGGGGAACAACTCCACCATGGTGCATCCATCGCTCACCCAGGAAGATGTTTGCACCAAAATGAGGACCGAAGAGGAGTGGTTGCCCCTAGCAACCAGAATTGAACTCCTAACACAAGAACATGCAAGGCAGGAATAAGAAAGTCTATTTCTGGGCAGCCGCACTCTGAAATATTCGCCTTTATTAAAATAAGAACAGCACTACAAGCCCCAGCACAACTGGACAGCAAGAGTCTTTGTGTGAGTTATAGTTAAAAGCTGGTTGCTAGGGGCAACCACTCCACTTCGGTCCTCATTTTGGTACAAACATCTTCCTGGGTGAGCGATGGATGTACCATGGTGGAGTTGTTGCCCCCTAGCAACCAGATTTTAAATAGAATTCAAATACATAAATCGAATTCAGCTCTTGTTTTGTCGTTGCCCCTAGCAACCAGCTTTGAATTACTCACAAGAAGCTGCTTTACGGGTTGGTAGGGGGGGCAACATCTTCATCTTTATACTGTACCAGCGTTCACAAACCAGCCCTCTTATGTTGCAACATGCGGACCAATGTGCAATGGTTGCCACTAGCAACCAGATTTAAATGGCTCACAACAAGACGCTTGGCTGGTTGTTATGGGCAAGAACATGGAACAATCTTCCTGTGGGTTATATTTAAAACCAGGTTGCTAGGGGCAACCACTCCACTTTGGTCCTCATTGTTGGAACAGCGGTCTCCCTGTGGAATTGTTGCCCCCCCCCCCCCAGTAACCACATTTTAAATACCACTCACCAGAAGATGCTTGACTGGTTGCTATGGGCAACTGCTTCCCTTGTACACTGGCCTACATAAGCCCTCATCTCTGACACGGGGGGGGGAGAGGTGGATGTACCAAAGTTAGAATAAAAATTGAGTTTGTTGCCCCTAGCAACCAGATTTGTATTATGATTCACAAGAGGATGCTGGACTGGTTGCCATGGACAACAGCTACATCTGTAAACAGGCTTCCACAAGCTCACTCTCTTTGTTGACACAGGGGTGGGTGGGGGTGGAAGTACCATTTAGAGGACAGGAAAAAGAGTTGTTGCCCCTAGCAACCAAATTTTAAACATAACGGATAAAAAGATGCTTTGGTGGTTTCTATGGGTAACGTTTTTCATCTTTCCACCAGCTTTTCACAAACTTGCCCACTTGTGTTGCTTGCACACGGGGTGGATGTACCAAAATGAGAAGTAGTTGCCACTAGCAACCAGATTTAACTCTTAACAGAAGAATATGCAAGGATCTTCTTGTGAGTTATATTTCAAATCGGGTTGCTAGGGGCAACCACTGCACTTTGGTCCATCTATTGCTACATCTGTCCGTGGAATTGTTGCCCCCAGAAAACGCATTTTAAATGTCACTCACAAGAAGAGGCTTGACTGTATCCCTTGTACATCTCTGACATGGGGGGGGAGGGGAGATGTACCAAACATAGCATAAAAGTAGAGTTGTTGCCCCTAGCAACCAGATTTTAAATATGATTTGCAAGGGACTGGTTGCCCTGGGCAACCACAGCAGATACATCTCTACACCGACTCCCCACATGCTCGCTTCCTTTCATTGCTGACACGGGGACGGGGGGGTGGAAGTACCAAAATGAAGACTAAAGTAAGGTTGTTGCCCATAGCAACTGGATTTCAACTATGATTCACAAGAGAACACTTGACTGGTCGCCATCGGCAACAGCATCGTCTTTTCACCAGCTTCCGTTATCGAGATCTCTCTTTCACTGCTGACAAAAAAAAAAGGACCAAAGTACAGTTGTTGCCCCTAGCAACCGGATTTCCATTATGATTCACAGGATGAGGTTTGGCCGGTTGCCAGGGGCAACAGTTTAAATTTTACACCAGTTTCCATTGAAAGAAAGGATGTAGTGATCTGGGGCCAAAAGTAGAGACGTTACCCCTGGCAACCAGGAGGTACTGTGATTGGTTGCTATGGGTGACCGCAAAAGCGTGTTTTCCATGTTCCAGGAATTAGGTCACAATATAATATTTTTGGGTCCTCTATCTATCATCAGTATATAGACATATCATTTGCTGTATCTCTGCTCCTAGATAATGACCAATCAGGTGTGATTGCCCAAATGATGAGCTCCTCCCACCCATAAGCCCCCAGCCAATCCGTGACAGATCCCCGCACAGAGAGACTACACTCCCCAGAACCCTCCTATCAGATAATACAAAGGCGGAGGACGCCGGGAAATGTAGTGCAGAAGCCACAGCTCAGGGTGTTCTTGGAACGCAATACGCATGCGTAGTAGGCCGGGTAGCTATCTGATTAGAACGCAGGCAGCGGGCTGAGGCACCGACTACATCTCCCAGAATCCTTCACTAGCTAAGAGATATGTGGAGGATTCTGGGAAACGTAGTCTAGCCGTCACGTGACACTCCCTTTCGACAACGACAAGACTCCTTTTCCCAGAATCCCCTCCCAGCCAACGCCAAGGGCGGAGGATGCCGGGAAATGTAGTAGGGCCCGCCCACAGCTGCTCTGCCAGCGTCTGCTTCTCGTCTCCATGGCAACCGACGCTGGACGATGGAGCAAACCAAGTGACAGCGCTGTGGAGAGGGGGGAGGCCGGCCTTTGGGATGAGGATCTCTCCATTGTGATGTGAGGAGGTTTTATAATACCGGAATACAGAGATAGAAAAAGGGAGAGTAACAGTGAGAGGGAAGTGTGAGAGGCGGGGGGGGGGGGGGGTTTGGGGGGTCAGAGGGAGATAGGAGGAGGAGGTCTGCCCCCCCCCGGTGGGGGTTCATATGGTATGACCGAGAGAGGAGAGGGAAGATGGCAACTGTGAGGGGATGAATGGTGAGCTGAGGGGGGACTGATGGGGGAGATAATGGGGGATGTGGGTGGGAAATTGGGGGAGGGGAGATCCCAGATCAGGGTCACCCCTGTCAGGGGTCAGATATGGGGGTAGGGAAGGTGGATGATGGGAGTTGTAGTCCTACATAAAGTTGAGGGCTGTGCATTGGGGGAGGGGGACTGTTTGTGGGGGGCTGTGTATTGGGGAAGGGGGCCCTGTATGGGGGACTGTTTATTGGGGGAGAGGGGGTTGTGTATTGGGTAAGGAGGGCTGTATTTTGGGGGAGGGGGGCTGTGTATGGGGGAGGGGGGCTGTCTATTGGGGAGGGGGGCTCTGTATGGGGGACTGTGTATGGGGGAGGGGGCTGTATTTTGGGGGAGGGGGCTGTGTATTGGGGAAGGAGGGCTGTGTATGGGGGGAGGGGGGCTCTGTATGGGGGACTGTGTATGGGGGAGGGGGGCTCTGTATGGGGGACTGTGTATGGGGGAGGGGGCTGTCTATTGGGGAGGGAGGCTCTGTATAGGGGACTGTTTATGGGGGGCTGTATTTTGGGGGAGGGGGCTGTGTATTCTACCAATAAACCATTTTGCATTTGCGGCGTGGTCCACCTGTGGCTCCTTTATCCTTGGGGGGGGGGCTTCTTTCTTCCTGCCCCGGGGGGTTTGTTCCAGGTATTGGGGGAGGGGGCTGTGTATTGGGGGGCTCCAATCTTTTTATCACATGCTTCCAGCACTTCATTTCCCAGGAGCCTTCGCTTTTGACACCCCCTCCCCCCCATGGGGCTTATTTACATGCCGTGCAGAGTACAGACTCGCTCACACCAGGTCCGGTTCGGGAAACGTGTACAAAATTGCGTGTTTTTCCCGCACCGTACAAAGAAATAAATAAAAAATGATCGCTGAGTTTTGTAGATGCACGGAGGTGCTGTTAATTCTTAATGGAACCTCCCCCGCGCATCTAGCTGACATACAAGCGCTTGCACCCACCAACAAAACGCACGGCACCAAGGGTAAGCCACTGACATAAATGGTCTGCCTCTGGGAGTTGCAAAAAAAGGGTTCTGTGGAATTTGGTGGAGCGTGATTTAAAGAAAATAAATAAATCATGGCGAGAAACTTTTATTTATGGAGACATCAGGGGTCTATTAGATCCTCAATATCTCCCCCCGCCCTCCAATGCAGCTAATCAAGCACATATTGTGTTGTAATAGCTGAATCCTCAGGAATGACAGCTGTGACCCCCCCCCCCCGGGAGTGATGTAATACACGTCACTTTTCGGGTCGTTGGTTGCAGGAGGGTCTCCCTTGGCACAATGTCTGTATGTATATCTCATACCTGATGGGTCACCAGGGAAGCTGACAATCACTGCGGCAGTCACCACTACTACAGTGATCACCGCATGCTTCCGGGTCCTGTGCTGCCCCTCTGCACACTAAACACAGGACTTTGCTCACCACTCAGCACTACCTCCATTCACAGACCGCCTTGTATTTTATTTTCTTCCAGTGAATACAAGGAATTCTCTGATTGGATGAGCTGGAGAGGATGGGCAAATGGCATCACAGTCTACCCTCGTCCAATCGGATAATGCCTTGTATTAATAAAAAAAAAAAATACAAGGTGCTCTATGAATGGCGGTAGTGCCTGGTGAGCGACCTCCTGTGATCAATGCTCTGAGGGGAAGCCACTGGAAGATGGCTGCAATCACTGTAGTAGCGCTGATTACTGCAGTGATTTCCAGCTTCCTCAGGGAGCCAGGAACCGCCGCCGCCGCTTGGTCCTGCTGTGCACTCAGAGGGGAGGAAGGAAAGGTGTATCTGTCCCTGGCAAGCACAGAGGTCAGACGTTTCTTGTAGGTGGTGATCAGGTTTCCACACATCTCAGGAGGGATTTTGCTCCTCTCTTCTTTACAGATCTTCTCTAAACCCTTTAAGGTTTCTTTGCAACTCGAGGTTTCAGCTCCCTCCATACATTTTCTATAGGATTAAGGTCTGGAGACCGGCTAGACCACTCCATGACCTTAATGTGCTTCTTCCTGAGCCACTCCTGTGTTGCCTTGGCGGTATGTTTTGGGTGATTGTCATGCTGGAAGACCCATCCAAGACCCATCTTCAGTGTTCTGGCTGAGGGAAGAAGGTTCTCATGCAAGATTTTACAATACATGGCCCCGTCCATTGGCTCCTCAATGCGGCAAAGTCGGCCTGGACCAGAGAAACGGCCCCAAAGCATCATGTTTCCCCCTCCATGTGACTGGAGGGACGGTGTTCTTGGGGTCATAGTCACCATTTTTCTTCCTCCAAACACGGCGAGTCGAGTTAATGGCAAAGAGCTGAATTTTGGTCTCATCTGACCACAGAACTTTCTTCCTCCAAACACGGCGAGTTCCCCTCCTGAGGAAGACACATGGACAGAACGTCTGAAGACTGCCAATGAACATCTAAATGATTCAGAGGAGGATTGGGAGGAAGTTCTTGGGTCAGATAACACCTAAAATTTAGCTCTTTGGCATTAACTCGACACGCCGTGTTTGGAGGAAGAAAAATGGTGACTATGACCCTAATGCCGCGTACACACAACCGTTTTTAATGACGAAAATTTTTTTTTTTAAATGGTCATTAAAAACGATCGTGTGTGGGCTACAGAGCATTTTTCACGACGTGAAAAAATTGGAACATTCTCGAATTTTTCACGTCGTTTTTCTCGTCATGAAAAACGTCCGTGTGTAGGCTTTAACGACGTGAAAAAAAATGCGCATGCTCAGAATCAAGTTATGAGACGGGAGCGCTTGTTCTGGTAAAACTAGCGTTGGTAATGGAGATAGCACATTCGTCACGCTGTAACGGACTGAAAAGCACGAGGCTGAAAAGCGCGAATCGTCTCTCACCAAGCTTTACTAACATGAAGGGTGGCGCCATCCGAATGGAACTTCCCCTTTATAGTGCCGGCGTGCGTGTTGTACGTCACCGCGCTTTACTCGAGCATTTTTTTTCCACGATAGTGTGTAGGCAAGGCAGGCTTGAGAAGAATCACATCGAGAAAAATGCCTTTTTTTTTTAAATGACATTAAAAGCGGTCGTGTGTACGCGGCATGAGAACATTATCCCTACAGTCACACGGAGGGGGAAACATGAGGCTTTTCTCTGATAAAGGTCCAGGCCGACTTTGCCGCATTGAGGGGCCAATGGGCGGGGACATGTTTTGTAAGATCTTGGAGGAGAACCTTCTTCCCTCAGACAGAACACTGAAGATGGGTCATGGATGGGTCTTCCAGCATGACAATGACCCAAAACATACCGCCAAGGCAACAAAGGAGCGGCTCAAGAAGAAGCACATTAAGGTGATGGAGTGGCCCAGCCAGTCTCCAGATCTTAATCCTATAGAAAATGTATGGAGGGAGCTGGGACTTCGAGTTGCCAAGCGACAGCCAAGAAACCTTAAGTATTTAGAGAAGATCTGTAAAGAAGAGAGGAGCAAAATCCCTCCTGAGATGTGTGGAAACCTGATCACCATCTACAAGAAAAGTCTGACCTCTGTGCTTCCCAACAAGGGTTTCCCCACCAACTAATAAGGGGATCAAATACGATCATTATTTACCCCTCTGCATATATAATGTTTGGGGGGGTTCTAAGTCATTTTCTAGAAAAAAACAAAAATGCTGATTTTTACATTTTATGCGAGAAATGTCAGAATTGGGGGGTAAGGTGGTTAAAGTGAAAGAGCCAACTCCACATCCATATAAGGACCCGTGCTTACGGGCGTTGGGCTAGTGTTGATGACATCATATTTGAGACCCTCAGATCATTGACAGGTGTATGTGACCTGCAGGTGTCCTTCTTCTGATCCGCCTTTGACCTGCTTTGCTCCATAGACTTGTATGGGAATGCAAAATGCATTTTAGCAAGGAAAAGCCCCGTTGGGAGATACCATTCTTCTCCATGACAGGTGCTCATTACCATATAAAAGAAAGGCTGTCATGCAATAATTGGCTTGTTTACATTCAGGATGTGTCAAGGACTGAAGACTGACGAGCCGAGACTGACCCTGGAAATCGGGGACAATTGGCAATTTTGTATGTTAATGAATTTCAGTCCTCAGAGAGCACTTAGTAGCCATACACTGCCTGTCACCAGCTTTCATCACACTCCATGTATCTCTATGGTGGACCCTCGCTGTGTCCTACGGGGAGCTCCAGGGTCCCCCTGACTAGGGTGACCACGTGTCCTGGATTGGCCGGGACTGTCCCGCATTTTGCAGGTCTGTCACGGGCACATTCTTTCCAGGACAATACAGTGTCCCGGAATGAAACTGACACAGCCACCCCCTAGGCCAATCTGATGCCCCCAAAAAAAGGCCGCCAAAAAAGGCCGCCACATCACCGCTTTACTCACTGACAGTACTTGTCCTGGCCGGGAATGCCTGGAGGAGCACAATCCCCGCCCCCTGCTTGTGATTGGAGAAATCATAAATCCCGCCTCTTGTGTCCAATCACTGTGCTGTGATTCGTTACAGCACAAGATGATTTTTGGCAAGGGAGGATGTCCCTGAATGGTAGTTTGGAAATGTGGTCACCCTACCCCGGACAATGGCTGATGAAGTTGGCGCTGGATTGCGGACACAGAGATGATGGATCTTCATCCCTCTTTTAAGGGCCCCTAATACTGTATCCAATCATTACAGCTCCCCAGATCCCAAGGAATCCGGGAAACATGACCTGTTAGTCTCTGAGGACTGGAGGTGGGAAATGCTGAGACATGGAGATGGTTGTCCAGTTTGATTTTCTAATTCCTCTCATGCTGTAGGAAATCAATGGAGATGTTAAAGAAAATGCAAACCTAAGCCAGTTGGACGTTCTGTTTGCTCAGTGCATTGTGTATCAGAAAAATTGATTTTTAAACATAAAATCTTCTTTTTTTTTTTCCCTTCATCCTTTGTTGCATTTCAGGGCTGCTGGTCTTCTTTATCCTCTTTGCAACCACTTCCTGTCTACATGACATTTCTCAGGGAGGGTTTCCAGGTAGTGGTGCACCGAAATTTTTCGGCCGCCGAAACATATCGGCCGAAAATGGTGCGGGGCGAAAAAAAAACAGCAGATAATGGAGCCGAAAAAGGGCGGGGGGAGATGGTTAGAGACTGGGGACATGATACAAGAGATGGTTAGAGACTGGGGACATGATACAAGAGATGGTTAGAGACTGGGGACATGATACAAGAGATTATTAGAGACTGGGGACATGATACAAGAGATGGCTAGAGACTGGGGACATGATACAAGAGATGGCTAGAGACTGAGGACATGATACAAGAGATGGCTAGAGACTGGGGACATGATACAAGAGATGGCTAGAGACTGGGGACAGGATACAAGAGATGGTTAGAGACTGGGGACAGGATACAAGAGATGGTTAGAGTCTGGGGACAGGATACAAGAGATGGTTAGAGACTGGGGACATGATACAAGAGATGGTTAGAGACTGGGGACATGATACAAGAGATGGTTAGAGTCTGGGGACAGGATACAAGAGATGGTTAGAGACTGGGGACATGATACAAGAGATGGTTAGAGACTGGGGACATGATACAAGAGATGGTTAGAGACTGGGGACATGATACAAGAGATGGTTAGAGACTGGGGACATGATACAAGAGATGGTTAGAGACTGGGGACATGATACAAGAGATGGTTAGACTGGGGACATGATACAAGAGATGGTTAGAGACTGGGGACATGATACAAGAGATGGTTAGAGACTGGGGACAGGATACAAGACATGGGTTGAAACTGTGTACATGATACAAGACATGGTTAGAGACTGCATACTGCATTTTTCTTGACCTTTCTTGCACTAAAGGTGTTAATAATGGCCAACAATAAATTCATATTAATTTAAATTGATGATATTAATTAAAAAGTCGAATATAATACAATTGTATATACAAAAAAAATATTTTTTAAAAACTGTCATTTTCGGTATCAGTTTCGGTTTTCGGCCTAGTGCATCGTTCATTTTTGGTTTTGACACCAAAATTTCCATTCGGTGCACCCCTATTTCCAGGTGGTGACTACAGTGACCCGATTGCGGGCACCCCGGCGGACATCGAGTCCGCGGGTCACGCGGGCACAGTCACGTACCTGTACGTTGCTTTGCGCAGTCGTGCCATTCTGCCGACATATATCGGCGTCAGCCGGTCAGCAAGTGGTTAAAGCATAATTTCACTCAAACAGTTAAGTTCTGGTGGTTTGCTCCCCCCCCCCCAGCCTGTAACTGAGTTAGAGATATTTTTTGGGGGGAGGGGGGGGGGGAGACCAAATACTGATTTGTATCAGTACCCGCTCCAAATTTGGCAATCCTCACCTAGGAGAGGATGATGCACCCTTTCCCTGCCCCCCTCCTACTTTTTGCAGCCTTGTGGGTATATGTGACATAAGGCTACAGCACCATTCACAAAGTGCCAAGCAAGCTCACCCATACACACTGGGCTGCCAGCTGTGATTCCTCTGGAGGCCACAGCCAGCTCTCGTATCCAAGATGGCCGCATTGGGACCAGCAGCTGTAGGAAAAACCGGCTGCGGGAAGACGATGCTGGACCCCAAGCACTGGTGCTTTAGTCAACAGCTACAGTATTTGTAGCTGCTGACTTTTAAAAAAGGAAAAAAAAAAAACAACCCAAAGTTCCTCTTTAACGTAGCATACATAAGAGTAAAACTAGCCCACAAGGAGAATTAGGCGACATATTGATCATGGTATAAATTTGAGATCTTGTTGTGTCCACTTGAAAAGAGCTCTCCCCCGGGGCATTGACTTTCACTCTGCATTGTTCTCTTGTTGCCCGCATTCTCCACCGTTTCCCTGATCAGCTTTCCCCCTTGACTTGTTTTGTTCGGGGTCACTTATACATAAGTGAAAACCAGCCCCCCAAGGAGTATTGGGCAGCATATTGATCATGTATGGATTTGAGATTTTTGCAGTGATGACAGATCAGCTAAGGTACCTGAGCGGAGCGGCTGTTTGTGGCCACTTGAAAACGTGTCTCCCCTGGCGTAGAGATTTTCTCTGTGCATTGTTTTCTCGTTGCCCGCATTCTCCACCATTTGCCTGATCAGCTTTTCTCCTTTTACCTGTTTTGCTCGGGGTCACTTATATGTAGCACCCTCTAGTGTGCTAGTGTAGGTAAATTTATGCTTATGACTTATGGTAAAGCTATATGAGTTACTGCAGGTCAGGCTGGATGGCTCTACAGACGCAGGTCTCTGGTACCTCCCCCTGAAACTAGAAGCTTGAAGATGCTTCAGGAAATTAGTGGGCCAAGGCTAGGAGGCCCTGATCTGCATAGTTAAGGGAGTATGACAAATCCCCAGGCAAAATGTCCTGGCAGGGTGGGTAGTTCAGCCCTTAAATATGGCAGAGCCTAGCCAGCAGGGGAGTTGGGTCGAAGATGGAGTGCTGAGGAGGCTGTCGGTGACCTAGGAGGGGACCCCTAGGTCTAGGGTGGCTATGCTTTCAGGCTGGGCTTGGACTGGCTTGGAGAAGGATCCTTTCAGCAGACGGTTTACGAAGGAATCTTGCCTAAAAGCAGCAGGGAGCACAGAGTGAGTTCAGCACACCTGGGGATTCACGAGGGAAAAGACCACCACATGTAGCCAGCTTTCAGAGGACAACGTTGTGCTTAACCATTCATCCCTTGTCCTGGGAGATCTTTGGAGAAGCCAGGTGGGCAGGCAGACAAGCAGCCAGGAGGACACACAGAGGAGAGGAGATACTTCTGCATGCAGTTTGCAACATTTTGTACCATTTTGTCAAAGGGGAGCTTCTACCTGTAGTTCTCAAGAAACATTTTGACACTGATCCTTAAAGACTGAGAGTGTTGAGGAAGGAGACCAGTCCATGATCTTTACTTTGTATAGAGGAAGGAAGCTGTCCCCAGTTGTTGTTTGCAGTCTAGTTGGGCATCCCATAACCCCTCTACCCATCCAAGCTGTTATCCCTAACGAAAACCACAAAACCAAACCCAGGTACTGATTTTCTGTGTCCAGATGCAAGTGGAACATGCATGTTTCTTGGCTGTGCAGGAATAGGGGAGCCAGTTACCAGCAGCCCTTGTGGGGGGGGGGGGTGTGTAGTGCTACCTATACATAAGTGAAAACCAGCCCCCCAAGGAGTATTGGGCAGCATATTGATCATGTATGGATTTGAGATTTTTGCAGTGATGACAGATCAGCTACGGTAGCGGAGCGGCTGTTTGTGGCCACTTGAAAAAGATCTCTCCCCTGGGGTAGAGATTTTCACTGTGCATTGTTTTCTCGTTGCCCGCATTCTCCACCATTTGCCTGATCAGCTTTTCTCCTTGACCTGTTTTGCTCGGGGTCACTTATATGTAGCACCCTCTAGTGTGCTAGTGTAGGTAAATTTATGGTAAGCTATATGAGTTACTGCAGGTCAGACTGGATGGCTCTACAGAAGCAGGTCTCTGGTACCTCCCCCTGAAACTAGAAGCTTGAAGAGGGAATAGGAATAGGGGAACCAGTTACCAGCAGCCTTTGCGGGGGCGGGGGGGGGGGGTGTAGTGCTACCTATACATAAGTGAAAACCCGCCCGCAAGGAAAATTGGGTAGCATATTGATCGTGGTATGGATTTAAGGTCTTTGCAGCAATGGCAGATCAGAAACAGTACCTGAGTGTAGCCGCTGTTTGTGGACACTTGGAAAAAAAAAGTTTTCCCTGAGGCCGAAGTTTTCACTCTGCATTGTTCTCTTATTGCCCGCATTCTCCACCATTTGCTGCCTATTCAACTGTTCTCTTTGAATTGTTTTGCTCGGGGTCACTTAAACATCAAAGGTTCCGCTTCTACATGATGTTGTTTGTTCACATTTTTTTCAGATGGACAATGCTTTGGGAAAAAAATCTTTACCTACATCCAGGATCAGATCTGTTATGTGTGCACTTCATTTTATTATTTGTTGTAGGTGAAGGCTACGTCCGTGTTTTAGACTATGGTTCATGTTGGGCCTCATTCACACGGGTGCATAGCTCCATGCAGAGGGTCATGTTTATGTGCCTTTTCCCTGGTTAGCTGAATCACAAAAGCCAATCATTTGAAGAAACGGAGGAAGCGGCACCCTTTGTAATAAGGGGTGGGCTCACAGCAGCCATATTGTGCTTTCCCCACATGCACAGAAACGCGCTGCCTTTAGCAGACGTGCAGCAGTGCTATTAATTGTTAATGGCCCCCTCATGCACCTGCGAAACGCACGCGCCAAACCGCATGGTGCTGGTTCGGTGTGGCGCGATTTTGAAAAAGGGTCAGGAACTTTTTTTTGCAAATTTTTCACTTTTAGAGCAACCCAATGAAATGAAGAGGCTGCCCTACATGTAAAACTTGGAAAATGCACAGAAATGCACGCATGCTCCGTTCAACCTGCATGATGTGAATATAGCCTTTTTTTTTTTTTTCATTTTGGAATTGGTTCCCATGCCCTTCGATTTACAATAGCTTGCTGCAATTAACCTCTTCAGGGCCACCCGTGCGCAGAATACTGCAGACACGCGGCTGTCGCTGGCCTCTTCCGGGTACAGGGCACGTGTACGCGCCCCCGCCCGCCGACTCCCACTGTGTTTGAACACAGCAAGATTTTGCCAGCAGGTCCCAGCCAATGATTCAAGGCCAGGACCTGCTGATCGGCTGTGTCCAATCATAGTCCAGAGCCCTGTGTTGACAAACAACACAGGGCTCTGTACCAAGGGAATGATCTCTCTGTTTCTTATCTCTGCAAAGCAGGGATATGAAACAGAGATCTGTAGTAAAAAGCAGCACACATTACACATTGTTAGGCACACATTTAAACCCTTGATTACCTGAGACATTAACCCCTTTGTAGCCAGTGTTTTTAGTACAGTGATAGTGTATAGCAGTTGTCTCCAAACTGCGGTCCTTTGCTGGCTTTTATTTGGCTCTTGGGGAACTATTTTTTTTTTTATCCACTGATACCAAAAATGGGGCATAATGTCCCCCACTGACACCAATGAAGGGGCAGAATGCCTCCCAATGACACTATCAATGGGGTACAGGTCCTCCCAATGACACCAAAAATGAGGCACAATTCCTCTTAATGGCACCAACAATGGGGCCCAATGACACCAATGATGGGGCACAGTTCCTCCCAGTGACACCAACAATAGGGCCCAATGATGGGGCACAATTCCTCCCAAATACACCAACAATGGGGCACTATTCCTCCCACTGACACCAAAGATAGGGCACTGTTTATTCCCACTGACGTCGGGACCTTTTCTACTCCCAATGGCCACAGTCCCAGCCCCCCTTAAGTCTGAAGGACAGTAAACTGGCTCTTTGCTTAGAAAGTTTGGAGACCCTTGGTGTATATTTATTATCATTGATCACTGTATTAATGTCACTGGTGATGTCAGTGTCAGTTCCCTGTCAGTATCAGTTAGTGTCAGATTGCCCGCTGCACGATCACCGTCCCATTATAAGTCACTGATCTCTATCATTACTAATATAAAAAAAAAAAAAAATTCCAGTATATAGCCCATAGTCTGTAGGCGCGATAATTTTCACACAAACCATTTTTTTTTAACCAAATGTAGCAGAATTCATGTTTGGCCTAAATTTATGAAGAAATTCGATTTTTTTTTTTTTTTTTTATTGGACATGTTTTATAACAGAAAGAAAATAGATTTTTTTCCCCAAATTTTTGGTCTGTTTTTGTTATTATTTAAAATATTAAAAATGCAGTGGTGATTAACCACTTCAGCCCCGGAAGAATTGGCTGCCCAATGACCGGGCCATTTTTTGCGATTCGGCACTGTGCCTATTTAACTGACAACTGCGCGGTCATGCGATGTTGTACCCAAACTAAATTGACGTCCTTTTTTCCCCCACAAATAGAGCTTTCTTTTGGTGGTATTTGATCACCTCTGCGGTTTTTATTTTTTGCGCTAGAAACAAAAAAAGAGCAACACTTTTGAAAAAAAAAGCAATATTTTTTTTTTACTTTTTGCTATAATAAATATTCCCCCAAAAAATATAAAAAAACTAATTTTTTCCCTCAGTTTAGTCCGATACGTATTCTTCTACATATTTCTGGTAAAAAAAAAATGGAATAAGCGTATATTGATTGGTTTGCGCAAAAGTTATAGCGTCTACAAAATAGGGGATAGTTTTATGGCGTTTTTATTATTATTATTTTTTTTACTAGTAATGGCGGCGATCTGCGATTTTTATCGTGACTGCGATTATTATGACACATCGGACACTTTTGACACTATTTTGGGACCATTCATATTTATACAGCGATCAGTGCTATAAAAATGCACTTATTATTATACAGGATTTATATAGCGCCAACAGTTTGCGCAGCGCTTTACACCATCGGGGAAGACAGTACAATTACAATACAATACAGGAGGAATCAGAGGGCCCTGCTCGTTAGAGCTTACAATCTAGAAGGGAGAGATTACTGTGTAAATGACACTGGCAGTGAAGGGGTTAAACACTAGGGGGCGAGGAAGGGGTTAAGTGTGTCCTAGGGTGTGATTCTAACTGTGTGGGGGCGTGGCTACCAGTGACATGATAGTGATCGCTGCACCCGATTACAGGGGGAGCAGTAGATCAGTGTCCTGTCACTAGGCAGAACAGGGAAATGCCTTGTTTACACTTGCCTCTCCCCGTTCTGCTGCTCCTTGACACGATCGCGGGACACCGGCGGACATCGAATCCGCGGGTCCCACGGGCACAGGTACGTTGCTTTGCCTGCCCATACCGTAAATGTACGTTAGGCAGTCGGCAAGTGGTTAAACTCCACCAAAAGAAAGCTCTATTTGTGTGGAAAAAATGATATAAATGACATTTGGGTACAATGTTGTACGACCGCGCAATTACCAGTTAAAGTAGTGCAGTGATAAATAGCAAAAAAAAAATGTTCTGGTCATAAAGGGGGTAAAACCTTCTGGTTAAATAACAAGGTTCACCCCCCCCCCCCCCATAGACTTCAATGTGGTTCACTGCAAAGTTTACAAAACAGCCCCAGCAGATCGGCTCATCCCTACCGCGCACGTGCGGCTCCCCGCATCCGATTCACAGAACCTTCTAGCAGGCAGGGGAAGGGACTCCCAGAGTCTCTGATGCTATAAATACTTACCTGATAACATTTTTTTTTTTTTTTTTTTTTTTAATGACCGCTTTAGTTCGGCTTTAATTGGAGAAATCCGATCGGTGTGCCGTTCTCCGCCAGCTGTACACTTTGGTGAACCCGTTGGGTCATTCCTACCCTGAGAACCATGATATCCAGAGCCGCCAACTGTTCCCTAATCCATTCCGGGGGGGATTAGGGGATTTATTGATGTCATCAATGTAAACAATGGACACATTACTACAGAAGGAGGCTTTGTAGCATCACGATGGACTCGGAGACCAGTCCGGAGAATTAGAAATTGTAATTATGGTGCCACATATGGCCGGACGGTATGGGATTAGAGGACAGTTGCTTGGCTCATATAGATTGGATTTACTGACTTCAAAGTGTCGCCTTGGTTTACAGATCGGCAGGACGGTTCTGGCTGAACCAATGAACACTAGTAAGCTGAAATATGCATTGGTTCTAAAAGTAATTGCGCAGCCATCTTTTATTTATTTATTTTTTAAAGTGGTTGTAAACCTCAGACATTAACCACTTAAGCCCCGGACCAATATGCAGCATAAAGACCAGGCCCCTTTTTGCGATTCGGCACTGCGTCGCTTTAACTGACACTTGCGCGGTCGAGCGACGTGGCTCCCAAACAAAATTGACGTCCTTTGTTCCCCACAAATAGAGATTTATTTTGGTGGTATTTGATCACCTCTGTAGTTTTAATTTTTTGCGCTATAAACAAAAATAGAGCGACAATTTTGAAAAAAAATTCAATATTATGTAGCGGGGTCTCTTTTAAGGCCCCGGGACTACGTTACCCAGAACCCCATTCAGCCCCAGGGCGGGAGTTCCACCGCAAAGACTCATGGGAGGGCCTATTTAAGCGAGAGGTGAGGCGGAGCTCGCGCTCTTGGGACACCGCGCTTCAAGCAACCAGTCATCCTGCGCGGATCTGCTGTGGGGTAAGGCCTGAAGCCTAAGGCCTTACCTGAAGTCCGAAGAGCCTTCCACCATCCTGCGGAGCCTGGGTGGATCCTGGACCGTCGGTGTAGGACGCCAGTTGGATCGGTGACCCGATCGGTTGCAGACGCTGTGTGCGACACACACACGCGGTGGAAGTCCCAGGCTGGGATCGCGCCTGGAGTGGTGAGCGGGCACCTGCCCATATCCATAGACTGAGTTATATTCAGGCCTATAGACTGCCTAGGCCCACTGTTCGCTCACCAGTGTTTCCTTGGAGAATCCGGTAGGGGGACTTTGTTGAAGTGCCTACCCCCCCCCCCCGTTTTGCATACGGCTGCTATAAGTTACCACCTATATGGATTACAATTTGGTCATTTCTTCAAGTGCACCAACGAAAGCTGGCCGGTTAAGAAACCTTCCTCCCTCAGGGAAAGGAGACTCAATTTATTCACTGTCAGGCCTGACATAGGTGGGGAGAGTTATAAAGTTTGTGTTACTGTGTCATAGGGCGCGCACGCCATAATAGCTCCGCGTGGTGGATACTGCGGGGCGCCATATTATAGTGCTGCCTCTGTTACGTTGATTGATGCAGGGTTCTGCAGGCCCATGTATGTGTTACGTGACATATTTTATGCCACCCTTTTTATAGTAAAGCTATTAATTATTTATATTCTTGCCTCAGTGTATTGTCTGCCTATTTAGGAACTGTTAAGTATCATACACCTGAGAGTGATAGGAAGTTAACCCTAGACTAACTGTGCCAGAGTGGGTCGAGTAAGATTGCCGGGGTTGGCGGTACTGTACACAGGGCCCGAGAAAACAAACCAGCGGCTCTCTTAACTGGGGGTAGCGCTACAATTATTTTTTACTTTTTGCTTTAATAAATACTACCAAAAAATATATAAAAAAACATTTTTTAGGCCGGTACGTATTCTTCTACATATTTTTGGTTAAAAAAAAATCGCAATCGGCGTTTATTGATTGGTTTGCGCAAAAGTTATAGCGTTTACAAAATAGGGGGTAGTTTTATGGCATTTTTATAATATTTTTTTTTTTTTTTTACTAGTAATGGCGGCGATCAGCGATTTTTTTTTCTTTTTTTTGTGACTGCGACATTATGGTGGACACATCGGACACTTTTGACACATTTTTGGGACTATTGTCATTTTCACAAACATCAGTGCTATAAAAATGCACGGGATACTGTGAAAATGACACTGGCAGTGAAGGGGTTAACCACTAGGGGCGCTGAAGGGGTTAAGTGTGCCTAGGGGAGTCATTACTACTGTGTGGGGGCGTGGCTACGACTGACACATCACCGATCTCCGCTCTGATTACACAGAGCGGAGATCGGTGACATTGTCAGTAGGGGAGCGGGGAGATGTTGTGTTTACACTAACATCTCCCCGCTCCGAGCCTCCGTGAGATGATCGCGGGGATCCCCGCGGCGATCGAGTCTGCGGGACCCGCGGTCAGACTCACGGGGAAGGCAGGGGGGTCGCGAGCGCGCTCAACCCGACGTCGGGCAGTTAAAGGGGACGTACAGGTACGTGATTGTGCCTGTGCGTGCCATTCTGCCAACGTATATATACAGTGCGCGGTCCTTAAGTGGTTAAATATGAACAAAACATATCCATCTTCATTGTGGGCCACATCAGCATTATGGTTGCCCTGAAAGGCCCGGTGGTATCTGTAAGACTATATACATTTATCCACCTATTTTCTCTGAGAATAGGTGCAGGAGCTCAACCACTCCCCACACCAGAGTTCAGGGGTAAGATACATATATAAAACAGAGTTCAGGGGTTAGGGGTGCCCTATTTACTAAATGCAGAGTTCAGGGGTGCGATCTGTACAGTGCGCAGAGGTCAGGGGTGCGATCCGTACAGTGTGCAGAGTTCAGGGGTGCGATCTGTACAGTGCGCAGAGGTCAGGGGTGCAATCCGTACAGAGTGCAGAGTTCGGGGGTGCGATCCGTACAGAGTGCAGAGTTCGGGGGTGCGATCCGTACAGAGTGCAGAGTTCGGGGGTGCGATCCGTACAGTGCGCAGAGTTTAGGGGTGTGCTGTGTACAGCGTGCAGGGTTTAGGGCTTCCGCCAGGTTCTGGCTAAAAAAAGGCCAGATGAAATGGCCTGGTGGGCCAGATTCGGCCATCGGGCCTTATGTGTGACACGTGCTCTATAGTGTGTACTTGTCTCAGTCCAGAGCACGAAGTGTAATTTCTGTCTGCTGCCTCCTTCCTCTGCTATCTGCATGAGTCACTTCTGACATGTTTTCCTGACACCTAGAGATAAAAAGGTGACCGGGGTGGGAGCTCCAGCACAGAGCCTGTGATTGACAGCCTCACCTCTGGTGTGCTGTTTTTAGGCGGGGGGGGGGGGGTGTTCCTTCCCCCCCAAATCAGCTTTCATGGTGCTTCAGAGCCGGAGCTGTAGTTTATTTTTGGCCATAGACATGCATTACAAAAAAACGTAAAAGAATGTGGGCACCCATTATGGGCATATTTTTCAAATCACACTGCATGAAGCTTGTCACCCAAGAGGAGCAGGAGCTTCTTTTGGATGACAAGCTTCACGCACTTCGATTTGCCGCCATTAAAAATAATGGCACCTGAACCTGCATTTTGCCATCGCAATTCGTCCACGATCCCAAAACGCCCGGGTGTGAATGGAGCCTAAAAGGGGCTGCAGCGCTAAATGTTAAAAAAAAAAAAAAAAAAAAAACACCTGCCCGGCACCCAGGACTGCATGTCCCGGGTGTCGGGCGATATGATTTGCACATCCCTGGGCAGGAAGTGGCTGCAAAGAGACTGAAGGAGATCAGCACTGAGAGGCAACAAAGGATAGAAATTGTAGAAACAATATTTTTTGGAAAACAGACAGTTGTGATTTCTGATGACACTCGGGGCTTTAGCAGACAATGACATTCAGTTGGGGGTTTTTATCCACTTCAGGAATACTTCACATACGGATATTCCGTCCCCGGATTGGGACAGCCGACGTGCTTTTGAAGTTAATATTTGGATTTCTCATAAAAACATATTTTTCTGTTGTTTTTAGGCGGATCTCTGAACAAAAGAAACCAAATAAAAATAAAACAAGATGTCAGAGTGGGGGGCGGTTTTCGCAGAAAGTCGGGTGATTCCACAACACCCCCAGAGATTGAAGCACGGCGCCGGGGACTCGGCCGGATATCAGATCTTCCTGGGGGCTCTGGAGTGGATTCCAAATACACAGGTGAGCTGTGACCGCTCTTCACCTGGAGGAGTCACGGGTTTTATTTCCCATCATAACATTGTGTTTCCAGGCTGTAGAGATACAATTACAAGTCAGAGGAGATATTGGTATGAAATGTACATAAAGCAGTTAGCAGAGGGGCAGAGGTGTAACTAGAACCTTCAGGGCCCCGGTGCAAGAAACCATGAAGGGGCCCCCCCTCCATGGACATCCTCCCAGAACCCTGCCCCCCACGTGCCCCCTGGGGCGAGCATTCAGTGTGCTCTGTGATTGCTGTGTCCTTAGGACAAAGCTGATCACAGTAAAGGACCAATCACGGCAGCCCTTTACCATGTGATCAGATGCGGCTACACTGATGGGCCCTAATGAGGCTGCACTGTGGTGGCACTGATGGGCTGCACTAATGGGCACTGATGGTCACAGATGAGGCTGCACTGATGGGCCCTGATGAGGCAGCACTGATGATGAGGCTGCACTGATGGGCCCTGATGAGGCTGCACTGATGGGCCCTGATGAGGCTGCACTGATGGGCCCTGATGAGGCTGCACTGATGGGCCCTGATGAGGCTGCACTGATGGGCCCTGATGAGGCTGCACTGATGGGCCCTGATGAGGCAGCACTGATGGGCCCTGATGAGGCAGCACTGATGGGCCCTGATGAGGCAGCACTGATGGGCCCTGATGAGGCTGCACTGATGGGCCCTGATGAGGCTGCCCTGATGAGGCTGCACTGATGGGCCCTGATGAGGCTGCACTGATGGGCCCTGATGAGGCTGCACTGATGGGCCCTGATGAGGCAGCACTGATGGGCCCTGATGAGGCAGCACTGATGGGCCCTGATGAGGCAGCACTGATGGGCCCTGATGAGGCTGCACTGATGGGCCCTGATGAGGCTGCCCTGATGAGGCTGCACTGATGGGCCCTGATGAGGCTGCACTGATGGGCCCTGATGAGGCTGCACTGATGGGCCCTGATGAGGCTGCACTGATGGGCCCTGATGAGGCAGCACTGATGGGCCCTGATTGGCTGCACTAATGGGCACTGAGGCAGCACTGATATGTGGCATCTGATATGAGGCTGACTGATATGTGGATGAGCCTATCGCTGTGCTGCTACCCCTACTTTACCCAATCACGTCCTGAATTGAGTTGCCAGCCCCAAACACGAACGCACAGCAGAAGTAATGGATCAGACGCCCTCTAGTGGATATTCTATAGGAATATATGAAGGGCTGTCATTCTGAGTTTGTTCACATTTTTGGAGAGCGGTGAAGATTTCCCCAGATGAAGCACAGAAACCCATTTTTGTCTTTTTTTATTCCATGCAGGTCTTTCTATGTGGGGAGAGGTGATGTAATATAGTATGGTAGGGAATCTGCTGCTGAGCTCTGCATGTCCTCCTCTACGGTGATATTTACCTTTGCCGGGTAGCCTAGAAACTTCTGCTGTGTTTCTATGTAGCTTGATATCCTATTTATCTTCCCTACAATGCCAGTCATTGCTTTTTGTTTGATTTGGGTGTTCCAATATTTCCTAATAGCTTTGTTCTGTAAACCGATCAGCATATATCTTATCTTGTGATGTCAGTAAAGCGTGCAAATATAGACCATCTATTATAGTAAGGGCTGGTTTACACTTACGATTTGGGGGGAGGAGCTAGAACTATAAACAGGCAGTTTATCTGTATTTTTTTCTACCTTTTCCCAGCCACACCCCCTGAAGGCACCTGGATGGGGTTGCCCAAATGCCGCTTTGTCACTGCAGGAAAAAAATTATCCTCCCCGTCACGTTTCGGTGGGCAAATGCATCCCGAGATGAATAGAATAGAAGAGAATAGAGCTGCACTGCAACCGTGTAATGCACGTGGTTGTAGCACAGCTGTGCAGCGTTTGCAGGGGGTCTCAAACTGGCGACCCACCAGCTGTTGTGAAACTACAAGTCCCATCATGCCTCTGCCTGTGGGAGTCATGCTTGTTACAGTCAGCCTTGCAATGCCTCATTGGACTTGTAGGTTTGCAAAAGCTGGAGGGCCGCCAGTTTGAGACCCCTGGATTACAGGGTTAAAATAGGCAGCGTAAACACAAATGGGGGAGTAATGTCAAACATATTTCTCTAAAGCCTGTGGTGTGTGAACACACTCCAAAAACTCAGCCGGTGCAAAAAAAAGTGCACACCAAGAAGTGAACACAAAAAGTGCACATAGGGTGTACATATGGTCCTCCAAAATAGAAGGACCTTGCCCTGATCCCCCCGGGGGCGTTGGGCTCCAGACGGGGACTGGGGTACTTTCACATGGTCCATCTGGCCGAAGCCAGACAGACCCCGTTCTCTGGGAGGTCTGCTGAAACAGACCACCCCAAGTACTAGGTCGGCCCCCCCCCCGAAGGGAACCCCCATGAGAGAGGGAAAGCTAAGCCAGAAGGCCATGTCCACCCACCTCCCAAGACTTTCAGGCAGGCTCAAGTACCAACACCCTACTCATCAAATGTGAAACAAAAACGTGTACACCAACAACCTAAAAAAAAAGACATAAAAGCCCAGGTTCACACTGGGGCTGCGGGAGTGAAGCCGTGCGAGTTCAGCTGAACTCGCACGATTTCACTCCTGCCTGTCAGTCCCGATTTCGGGCCCGATTACAAAGACATCTGTGCAGGTTTCTGCACAGATGTCAATGTAAATGGCGGCCCGAAATCGCAAAAAGTAGTACAGAAACTACTTTTTGAAATCGGTGCAGCGCCGCAGATGCGATTAGGATGGTGCCATTGCCCGCAATTTGCGGCAAATATCGCCGATTTGACATGCGATTTGACATGTCAAATCGCACCAGTGTGAACCAGTCCTTCGTGACATACGTAACAAACAAACATAAAGTGGGGAATGTGTAAAACAACGGCCCTCTGGCCAGGAATTTAAATTCCTCTGGTCCCGGCCCAAGAGGCAGGTGCGGAAAAAAGTGCACGAAGTGCAGTGACCTCGGTGCCATAACTCAAAGTGAGTCTCACTGCTACTCCTTTTTTATTTATTTTTTAATTTTTTTAAAAGCCAGTGGCGTGTGAAACACACCCAAAATCTCCACCCTGTGCCAAAAAAAGTGCACACACATAAAGGACTGCCACTCCAGGGGCACATACACCACGGGCTTCTTTCAACCCCCCGGCCCACAGCAAGACCAGTGCAGCCCCATCCCTACCAAGAAGGCATAAAACTTAGAGAACTTAGGGAGAGCCCAGGAGGAAAGACTCACCCACCACTCCCACTATTCCCACCTAATTACAATCCGGGAAGTACTAGCCGCCCCCCCCCCCCCAAGGCGGGAGAAGGGGGCCAACGTTCTTTCCCAAAAAACTGACAAGGACAGGAGCCACACCAAATCTAGGCCAGAAGGCCCAGGACCCGGCCCTTCGGCCAGACCCATTGCCTCTCCATCCCTATCGGGAGGTAACCCTTCCGGCTTTCTCTAGAGAAGACCTATTAACGGCCCTCAGTTCATCGAGCAGTCCGCTTTCGGCTCTCCCCGATACTAACCGTCCAGGTTACCATTACACCACGTGGATTTGCATAGCCAACGCCACCCCTAACCTACCGCCATAGATCAGGGACAGTAGCACAGCGTCTCCACTTGGTAACTGATTTAAATTTGGACAACTCATGCGTCAAAACATGTAGTTGCCATCATCCCTTGAAAGTTTAATTTATGTGAAAAACCTCTAATATTGGGATTATATTGGCAACGAAAACAAAATATATTCTTTTGTTTTTGTTGCCAATATAATCCCAATATTAGAGTTTTTTCACACTTGGTAAATGATAAGAACAGATACTACTACACTTGATCTTCGCCAAAAGGCCGAGAAGCAAGCACTGCTGCATTTCTTTTATTTTTTTTTAAAAGCCTGTGGCGTGTGAAACACACCCAAAAACTCCACCCGGTGCCAAAAAAAAGTTCACACACATAAAGAGCGACACAAAACGTGCAACAGGTGTTACATAATCCTCCACTAGGAAAGACCTTACCCTGATCCCCCGGGGCGTTAGGCTCCAGACGGGGACTAAGGTACTTCACTAGGTCCATCTGACCGAGACCAGACGGACCCCTTTCTCTGGAGAGAGACCCCATGAGAGCAGGCGAACCAAGCCAGAAGGCCATGTCCACCCCCTCCCAAGACATTCAGGGCTGGCCTGAGGACCCACACTCTACTAATCACACTGTGACAAAACGTGTAATACATCAAACAAAAAAATACATAAAAGTGACAAACACGGGGAATAAATAAAAAGAAAGTGGGGAGAAGGAAGTTTTTTTGGACCAGTAAGCTCCACCCGACCAGGGTGCTCCACCCTACCTAGTGCTGGCAGTTTTGGGAAATGACCACTTCAAACCAGGAAGTTCTGCCCTACCCAGTTCCAGCAGTCTTGGGACTCCAACCTACCCAGTGCTTACAGTAATGGGAAATCAAAACTTTGGACTAGGAAGCTCCGCCCCACCCAGTGCTGGCAGTCTTGGGAAATGACCACTTGGGACCAGGAAGCTTGGCCCAACCCAGTTCCAGCAGTCTTGGGAAATTACCACTTTAGACCAGGATGCTCTGCCCTACCCAGTGCTGGCAGTCTTGGGACCAGGAAGCTCCGCCCTACCCAGTGCCTTCAGTCTTGGGAAATGACCACTTCGGACCAGGAAGCTCCGCCCTACCCAGTGCCGTCAGTCTTGGGAAATGACCAGTTCGGACCAGGAAGCTCGGCCCTACCCAGTACCGGCAGTCTTGGAAAATTAACACTTCGGACCAAGAAGCTCCGCCCTACCCAGTGCCGTAAGTCTTGGGAAATTACCACTTCGGAACAGGAAGCTCTGCCCTACCCATTGCCGTTTTAGTCTTGGGAAATTAACACTTCGGACCCAGAAGCTCCACCCTACCCAGTGCTGGCAGTCTTGGGAAATGACCACTTGGGACCAGGAAGCTCCGCCCTACCCAGTGCTGGCAGTCTTGGGAAATTACCACTTGGGACCAGGAAGCTCCGCCCTACTTAGTGCCGTCAGTCTTGGGAAATGACCACTTTGGACCAGGAAGCTCCGCCCTATGCAGTGACATCCTCCATGGCCGCCCCAGGCCTGAAGATCAGACTGTGAAACTCGGGATGGGAGGGGGGGGGGGGCATGTTGTGCTGGTTGTTGAAGTAATCAGTCAGCCTCAAAGCCGCCTCCCAGCACTGGAGCTCAAGAGTTGAGCAGACCAAAAAGGAACAAATAAGTGAAGTTCATTGTTGGGGGGGGGGGGGGGGTTACATGTGGGAGGGGCTGTGACACAGAGCAATACATACAGACCCTGAGAAGGATGCCACAGTCTGTCCAGGCAGCTCTATATCAGAGGGGAGCACTGGGATAACGGCACACAAGAACGGAATCACGTTCCACACGTGCAGAAGATATTATAACAGCCTAATAATAGACTTTACTTTTTTGCTAATTTATGATTAATGAGTCGATATTTCAGAATTCATATTTTTTTCATGAAGTTCTGCCATCGGAACAGACAGCGATGACTCTCGCCGTAATTCAGCGCGTTATGTCTGGGGACAGAAACGCTGAAGTGGAGAACAATAGTTTGCGGGTAAATAATTCATAATAATCCCTGTTTTAGTGAAAGCAGATCGAGCGAATGAGGACGGCACCAACCAGAAATGAAGAGTCGCGTTTTGACAGGATCTGAGCGATGCGATCCTCTGTGACTTCATCAGATTAATCATTCATCAGAAGTTTATATTTGCAATTAATTGTTCTAAATCTGCACCGGAGGTCTTTTCACAGAGTGTGGATTATGTTCTTAACCCCTTCAATACCGGGCACTGTCACCCCCCCTTCCTGCCCAGGTGAAATTTCAGCTTTCAGCGCTGTCACACTTTGAATGACAATTGCGCGGTCATGCTACACTGTACCCAAATGACATTTTGTATCATTTTTTTCACATAAATAGAACTTTCTTTTGGTAGTAATTAACCGCTTCAGCTCCGGAAGAATTTACCCCTTTCCTGACCAGAGCACTTTTTGCGATTCGGCACTTCGTCACTTTAACTAACAATTGCGCGGTCGTGCGATGTGGCACCCAAACAAAATTGATGTCCTTTTTTCCCCACAAATAGAGCTTTCTTTTGGAGGTATTTGATCACCTCTGCGGTTTTTATTTTTTGCGCTATAAACAAAAATAGAGCAACAATTTTGAAAAAAACACAATATTTTTTAATATTTTTTGCTATAATAAATATCCCACATTTTTTTTCAAAATGTTTTATTTTTTTCCTCAGTTGAGGCCGATACGTATTCTTCTACATATTTTTGGTAAAAAAAATCGGAATAAGTGTTTATTGATTGGTTTGCGCAAAAGTTATAGCGTCTACAAAATAGGGGATAGTTTTATGGCATTTTTATTATAATTTTTTTTACTAGTGATGGCGGCGATCTGCGATTTTTATTGTGACTGCGATATTATGGCGGACACATCAGACACTTTTGACACCATTTTGCGACCATTGAAATTTATACAGCGATCAGTGCTATCAAAATGCACTGATTACTGTGTAAATGACACTGGCAGGGAAGGGGTTAAACACTAGGGGGCGAGGAAGGGGTTAAGTGTGTCCTAGGGAGTGTTTCTAACTGTGGGGGGGGGGTGTGGGCTCCACGTGACATGACAGTTATCGCTGCTCCCGATGACAGGAAGCAGTAGATCAGTGTCCTGTCACTAGGCAGAACAGGGAAATGCCTTGTTTACATCGGCATCTCCCCGTTCTGCCTCTCCGTGACACGATCGCGGGCGGACATTGAGTCCGTGGGACCCGCGGGCACGCTCACGGATTCAAAGCAACGTACAGGTAAGTTGCTTTGTGCAGCCGTGCCATTCTGACGACGTATATGTACAGGCGGCGGTCGGCAAGTGGTTAATCACCACTGGGATTTTTATTTTTTGCTAAACAAATGAAAAAAGACCCAAATTTTGCAAAAAGGTAATTTTTTCTCCTTCACTGATGGGCAATGTCGAAGCTTTACTGATGGGCGCTGATAGGCTGCACTGATGGGTGCTGATAGGCTGCACTGATGGGCGCTGATGAGGAGGCACCAGTGGTGTATTTAGGTTTTGTGCTGCCCTAGGCCTGACTAAACTCGTGCAACCCCTAATTTAAATATCATCCACCCCTTCCTGTCAAGGTCACACCCCTTCCTGTTTAAGACTTGCCCTGAAATTTGCCACTGGGGACACTAGTTCTGAGGGCCTTGGGGGGGGGGGGGGTGGTTCCCTTAATCTTTCCTCTCACTTCCTGTTTGGCTATGGGGCGGAACATGAAGGAAAATGAACGGATGGCAAAAAAAAAATTATACAGGGGCTATAAACATTGAAACGATTTGTCTTTTATATCAAAGGAATAGACTTCTGTATGTAAATTAGGAAAGTATAACCACTTCAATACCAGGCACTTACCCCCCTTCCTTCCAGGCCAATTTTCAGCTTTCAGCGCTGTCGCTGTTTAACTGACAATTGCGCGGTCATGCTACACTGTACCCAAACAGAATTTTTATCATTTTGTTCCCACAAATGGAGCTTTCTTTTGGTGGTATTTGATCACCTCTGCGGTTTTGATGTTTTGCTAAACAAATAAAAAAAGACCAAGAATAAAAAAAAAAAAAAAAATAGTTTTTCTTTTGTTTCCGTTATAACTGATGAGGTGGCACCAATGAGGTGACACTGATGGGCACTGACAGGCGGGACTGATGGGCACTGATATGCAGCACTAATGGGCATTGATAGGTGGCACTCATGGGTGGCACTGGTGGGCACTGGTAGGTGACACTGGTGGGAACTAAAAGGCTGCACTGATGGGTACTTATGAGTGGCACTGATAGGCGGGACTGATGGGCACTGATAGGCGGCACTGCTGGGCACTAGAGAGGAATAAAAACGATTCAAGGGATCTAACCTGTTCACACTCCACCAAAAATGGACGCTTTTGTTATGGATGCTGCCAAAAAATAATCCTTCAATAGTCTCTATATTTTTAAAAAAAATTACAGAAAGAAAACAAAAACAGAACACTCCGCTCACACTCTACTAAAAATGGACGCTTTCTTCTATTCTGCTGCCGAAAAAATGTTTCAATCGTTTTACACTTATGCCGTGTACACACGATGGGATTTCCTATGGATTGTAATCCGATGGATTTTTCCATCAGAAAAAATGATGAAGCTGACTTCCATCAGTCTTGCCTACACACCATCAGTCAAAAATGCGACCGTCCCAAACGCCGTGACGTAAAACACTCCGACGAGCCAAGAAAAATGAAGTTCAATGCTTCTGAGCATGCGTCGACTTCATTCTGAGCATGCGTGGGTTTTTTATCCGATGGAGTTCCCCACAGACGATCGGAATTTGCTATCGTTTTTTTTTTCCCATCGGATAAATTTAAAACGTGTTATTTTTTCTCACCGATGGAAAAAAGACCGATGGTTTTCATCTGTAAAACCGATCGTGTGTACACGGCTTTAGAAAACAAAAAACAGTTCAATCTAAAATTTAAATTTACCCAAAGATATAAAAAAAAAACGTACAAAATGAACATCTTAATCCAAAAAATATGTTTGGCCACCACTAGGAGAATAGAAGTGTTTGTGATATTGGAAGATGAGAGAAATAAAAGCGGGAAATAATTCACACAACAAAAGGGCTCCTTTTATGAAGTTTCATTTTATATGGGATTTTTGCATTGATTTCCAAACAACATTTGCAGATCTTGTGTGTCTGTACTGCTTGGACCTCACACCAATGTTTCTCCATTTAAAAAATAAAAATAAAAATTCCGGTCAATGCACACTTTAACCACTTCAGCCCCGGACCATTTGGCTGGCCAAAGACCAGGGCCACTTTTTGCGATTCAGCACTGCGTCGCTTTAACTGACGATTGCGCGGTCGTGCCACGCAGGTCCCAAACTAAATTTACGTCCTTTTTTTCCCACAAATAGAGCTTTCTTTTGGTGGTATTTGATCACCTCTGCGGTTTTTATTTTTTGCGCTATAAACAAAAATAGAGCGACAATTTTGAAAAAAAAATCAATATTTTTTTACTTTTTGCTATAATAAATATCCCCAATTTTTTTTTTAAAAAAAGCAAATTTTTCCTCAGTTTAGGCCGATACGTATTTTTGGTAAAAAAAATCGCGTTTATTGATTGGTTTGCGCAAAAATGATAGCGTCTACAAAATAGGGGATAGTTTTATGGCATTTTTATAAATATATATATATATATTTTTTAATAGTAATGTCGGCGATCAGCGATTTTTTTTTTTTATCGTAACTGCAATATTATGGCGGACACATTTGGCGCTATTTTGGGACCATTGTCATTTTTACAGCGATCAGTGCTATAATATGCACTGATTACTGTGAAAATGACACTGGCAGTGAAGGGGTTAACCTGTAGGGGGCGCTAAAAGGGTTAAGTGTGACCTAGGGAGTGATTCTAATTGTTAAGGGGCGTGGCTTACTGTGACACGTCCCTGATCGCTGTTCCCGATGACAGGGAACAGACAATCAGTGACAGTGTCACTAGGAAGAACGGGGAGATGTTGTGTTTACACTGACATCTCCCTGTTCTTCTTCAGCTCTGTGACCCGATCGCGGGACACCGGCAGACATTGAGTCCGCGGGTCCGGCGGGCACGGTCACGAAGCTTGCAACAGGGTCGCGAGCGCCGTGCGCGACTACTTAAAGGGGACGTATATATACGCCCATCTGCGCAGCCC
Organism: Rana muscosa; assembly: GCA_029206835.1. Taxonomy (NCBI): domain Eukaryota; kingdom Metazoa; phylum Chordata; class Amphibia; order Anura; family Ranidae; genus Rana; species Rana muscosa. The sequence continues at coordinate 310,678,972 of CM055124.1, read as the reverse complement.
TGCCATTCTGTCAACGTAAATACTCGTGCGGCGGTCGGCAAGCGGTTAAAATTATGCAAAATCTCGAGGCACCACATTCTAAAATGTGAAAAACAAAGCCAATAGTTTTCTATAACACGGCAACATTCACACACATGGGATGCCCAATGTTACAGGTGATGTATTTTTTCCGAAGCAAATACACATTTGCACATTGGTACTGACTAGTACACCGATGTTTCTCTTCTCCCTCAGTTTTCCTCCATCTCTCAGCTAATAGGACCCCAGTGCTGACCGAGGCGGGCAGGGGAGGGATAAACAAGGATGCTGTGCATGTATTGGACGCCCTCTTTTTATTTGATGACATAATTGGTTGTTAGGACGCTGGCGGCCAGGGCTGGGGCAAGGATTTTTGACACCCTAGGCGAAACCTCATTTTGCCGCCCCCCTTGGCTTCACCCCCTTTGTCCTGTCCATGTATACCCCACCTTTTGAATCAAGCACCCATCAAATGCAGCCTCGCCAGCGCCCATCAATGCAGTCTCACCAGCGCCCATCAATGCAGCCTCACCAGCGCCCATCAATGCAGCCTCACCAGCGCCCATCAATGCAGCCTCACCAGCGCCCATCAATGCAGCCTCACCAGCGCCCATCAATGCAGCCTCACCAGCGCCCATCAATGCAGCCTCACCAGCGCCCATCAATGCAGCCTCACCAGCGCCCATCCATGCAGCCTCACCAGCGCCCATCCATGCAGCCTCACCAGCGCCCATCAATGCAGCCTCCTCAGCGCCCATTAATGCAGCCTCACCAGCGCCCATCAATGCAGGTTTAGTTGCTTGCTGCAGAGAGAAGAGAGTAGGAACACCAGTGGCTGGGCGCCCTAGGCAGCAGTGCGCCCTAGGCGCTGCCTAGTTTGCCTAGTGGTGGCACCGGCCCTGCCGGCGGCTGGAAGGCTGTAATGGTGCACAATGAAAACCTAGGGCTTTGTGTAACTAAAAGGCAGGCTTGATCCACCCACTTGCTTGTATACAGATTTGGGGCAATGTTTAGGCTTTTGCCTAGGCCCACCTGAAGACACCCCAGGGTGCACCCTGGTTAAAAAAATAAAAAATAAAATAAAAAAGCCATTCAAATGTAAATATACCAAATTTTTATTGTGTGGTTATGAAAGTATAATTATGGACCTAGACACATTTTTTCCTTTTCCAACTATATAAACTCTGATTAAACCAAGAGTCATTTGGTGAAATCAATTGGCCAGAAGTGAAGATCTGGTGAGCCTCTCGCCCATTCGCTGACACACTTTTGACCAAGAGATTCCAAGCCTGCCCACCACGGCAAGGTAGACTCTTCTAGGGCAGGACCTACACTAAACTACACTAAGCTACCCTACTGGATGCTAGTCATCATTCTTCTAATGTTGGATGTGTGTTTGTAGTACAGGCCTCATCCTGTAATCTGTGTGTGTGATCTACTCTCTCCTAATTTGTCTGTGTGTGTGTGTGTGTGCATCTCTCTAAAGCATGGAGCGGTCAGTTTATGTACATCTGGACGTCCTCTGTTGGTTGTAGGTCAGTGGATGCCAGTCATTGTATGTTGACCAGTGTGTGTCAGTAAATAAATGTTAGTCCTGTTTTTCCTGGGCATGAAGCCAAACTCCTCTACAACCTGGAGTTCATCTTGCCTTCAATCAAAAAATCTCGGTCCTCCTGATTTGAGGAAGAAGGAATCGCATGCTCTGTCCATCTGTACTGTGCAGACACCTTCAGCCTAAAGATCTCCTCCTTCCTTTCAGATGGAAATGGTTTTGAAATCTCTGGGTTGTTATTTGGTTTAAAGGGGTTGTAAAGGTTCGTGTTTTTTCACCCTAATGCATCCTATGCATCATCCTATGCATTAAGGTGAAAAAACACCTGGCAATCACGGGCCCCCCGAGCCCCCCTGTTTTACCTGAGCCAGTTCACGTGCTGTGCTCGCCCCCTCCGGCATCCTCTTCTCCAGGGAGTCCCGGCGTTGATTGGATAGATTTATAGCAGCGCAGCCATTGGCTTCCACTGCTGTCAATCAAATCCAATGATGTGGCATGTAGGACTCCTCACTGGGTGCGATGTGTGAGAGCACACACATTACATTCATTGAGAACGTCCCACTAAGTGGAGCTCACTGCTAGACCCCGGGACTTGCTTGACAGCCCGGGACAGTCCCGTGGAATCCGGGACGGTTGGGAGTGTTGGGTATGTGTCACTTCCGGCCCAGGCTGGAAGTTTTTTTTTTTTTTTCTTAAAGCAGAAGATTAAAAAAAATAACTTTTTTTTTTTTTTTTTTTTGATCTTTTGCTTTTAAAGGTAAAGAAGAGGAGATTTGGGGACTTATAGACCCCAGATCTCTACATAAAGAGGACCTGTCATCCTTATTTCTATTACAAGGGATGTTTACTTTCCTTGTAATAGGCAATAAAAGTGATCTAAAAAAAAAAAAGTGAAAGGAACAGTGTAAAAATTAAAATAGTTAAATAAATAAGATTTGTATTTATTTTTTAAAGCGCCCACATCCCTCCGTGCTTGCGTTCAGAAGCAAATGCATACATAAGTCTCGGACACATATGTAAACAGTGTTTGTACCACACATGTGAGGTATCGCCGCGATCGTTGGAGCGAGAGCAATAATTCTAGCACTAGACCTCCTCTGTGACTCTAAACAGGTAACCTGTAAAGATGTTTAAAACGCCACTCTGCTGGGTGTTCTCAGATTCAGGAGGCTTTAGATAGTACAACCCTACTGCCCTCCTACCACAGACCCCACCCCAGCACAACCCCCCCATCCCCACTATGTGTCCCAGGTCTTTGTGTGGAGGTGATGGAGGCCAGAAAACATCCATTCGCTGATCTCCCCAACTAAAGTAAGAACCAGAAACCAGGATTTGAGGAGGATTTCTGTTTCTGCTGTCACTTTCCCTGGCCGCTGTTGCTGTCGCTTCTCCAAGTGTAGTCTCTGTTCTTATCAGTGTCCAGTAGGGGGGGGGGGGCGCTGTGCTGCTTTTCTGGCCTTTTTTGGCAGCAGTGGCTGGCTGTATAGTGCCCCTGCTGGTGTGGTGGAGACTCTGAAGGCTAGTACCAGCTGGAACAGAAACTGGGGAGTAGTTCCTCCAGGAAAACTGGAGGTGGTCCCAGTGCCTCCTGATTTGAATGGTCCTATCTTGACCAAATTTTCCTTCTGAGCATAAATCCCCCCCTTCTAGCACAAATCCCCCCCCCCCCCGCCCAAAATTTTCCTATGATCAAAAAGGCCCCCCCAGCACAAATCCGCTCAAATTCCCCTTCATAGGACGACAGGAGGTCATCTGACCATTAAACTTTTATGAGTTGGTTGGACATGCCATGGCCAACCCACCGGTCCAATCCTAATGATTTGTTTCTTTTCCTTCACAGGGAACCTCAGAGGGAAATGCCGACACTCAGTATCAGGTCCGACTTTCTCTGTTTGATTTTCCTTACCACCATTTCTTTGGAAGGACTTGGAAAAGTTTAGAGAAGCCACTGAAAGCCGTCACGGGTCAGACATCAAAAGTTTTCTTTAATGAGGTGAGAGAATAGAACGACAGAAGTTGTGTGCAAACCAAAGGATCACCAAAGTGATAGCAGAGACCCTTCTATAGGCACCATTAGGAGTGAGACCCTTCTATAGGCACCATTAGGAGTGAGACCCTTCTATAGGCACCATTAGGAGCGAGACCCTTCTATAGGCACCATTAGGAGCGAGACCCTTCTATAGGCACCATTAGGAGCGAGACCCTTCTATAGGCACCATTAGGAGCGAGACCCTTCTTTAGGCACCATTAGTAGCGAGACCCTTCTATAGGCACCATTAGGAGTGAAACTCATCCAGGAGTTCCGTGTCACCTTCTGTGGTTGTGGTCGGTTTGAATAAGGCTCTTCCATGTCCACATTCCCTCCATGGACTGTCCATTTTGTTTCTGATAGCTGAGTAGTCAGTGTGGGCAAGTTGAAGTTAGAGGGGCTTGTGCAGCGCATAGGCAATCCAAAGCGGCATCACAGAGGTGAATGGTGGACCCTGAGGAATAGGGAACATGGAGGTCTCAGCTGAGAACCAGACTCTGCTCCTTCATTCAGCCAGCAATGACTTAGAAGCTCAGCTCCCTTTTGCTTTACCCTACCAGCAGTAGTTCAGTAGTTTAACTTAACCTGCCTCCCCCTCCTGCAGATTACCTTGCTCCCTTCCCTAGCAGGGACTTAGGAGCTCAGGTCACCCTGCTCCTCCTCCTAACAGGGATTTAGAAGCTTAGCTTACCTTGCTCCATTTTCTAGCAGGGACTTGGAAGCTCAGCTTACGTTGCTTCCCCTGCTTGCAGGGACTCGGCAGCGCAGCTCCCCCTATCAGCAATGACTCAGCAGATCCCGAGTCCCTGCTAGGAGGAGCAGGAAGGTAAGCTGAGCTTCCAAGTCCCTGCTAGGACGAGGAGCAGGGTGTCCTGGGCTCCCAAGTGCCTGCCTGTTAGGAGGTAAAGCAAGGCAAGCTAAGATCCCAGGTCCAGCTTACTTTGCTCCTCCTCCTAGCAGGGACTTGGGAGCTGCTGAGTCATTACTGATAGGGTAGAAGGGTGAGCTTCACTGCATAGTCCCTGCTAGCAGAGGAGAGCAAGGTAAGACGAGCCCTGGGTCTCTGCTAGGAGGAGGAGCAGGGTTCTGATGAGAGCTCAACTTACCTTGCTACCCTCCTAGCAGGGACTTGGAGGCTCAGCTCACCTTGTTCCCCTTCCTAGCTGGGACTTGGAGGCTCAGCTCACCTTGCTCCCTTTCCCATCGGGGGCTTAGGAGCTCAGCTTGCCTTGCTTCCCTTCCTAGCTGGTACTCGGCAGCTCAGCTTACCCCACCCTGCTCTTCTTCCCAGCAGTGACTCTGCATTAGCGATTAGAAGGGTGAAAAGGTGCAAACAGAGAGCATGAGGAAGGAGTGAGCTGAGCTGCCAGAGAGAATGCCTCGGATCACTTCAGTGATTTTGCTGTTAACTTTGAGGATTAATTGCTCCATAGTGACAGAGGCTAGTGGGTGATTGTTCAGACCACCATAGAAACAGATGGCAGCTTTTCTGCTGCAAGGTTGGAAAAAGTTACACTCACTAAGGCTAATGAAAGGAGGAAGGATAATGGCGGTTCTGATACTAATGAGACTTTAAAGTGTGGAATATAACAGTAAAGTACAATTTAGCTTTATAGAACATAACATTCAATGCCATCTGAGCGCGCCGTTCATCATTATAGTCACTAGAGGGCAGTCACGCTCCATGCATTGCAGTGTGGCTTTTATGGATGAATTGATGATACATCTTCCCAATCATTGCATTGTCACCCATCTAGCTATAGGCTGAGGGCAAACATATGTATGTGTAGGTACTGTATGTATAAATAAATACAAATATATACAATAAAAATGTATATACAGTGTGTATGTATACGTGTGTGTATATACATATATATAATTGTTTGGTTGTTCTAAGTAATTTTCAAAGACCCCTTTCACACTGGGGCATTTTTCAGGCGCTTTGGCGTTAAAAAAAGTGCCTCAATGGGAAGGGGCGCTTTTGTATTCACCGCTCCTAAAGCGCTGCAAAGAAGCTGCTTGCAGGACTTTTTTTGATGCCCTGCCAGCGCAGCGCCTCAGTGTGACAGCACTCGGACTTTCACATTGAGATTGCAGATGAGGCTTCTTTCAGGCGCTTTACGCTTTTTTTTTAACGCCAAAGTGCCTGAAAAATGCCCCAGTGTGAAAGGGGTCTTAGGCCCCTTTCACACTGGGGCGGGAGGTGCAGTGGCGGTAAAGCACCGCGATTTTTAGCGACGCTTTACTGTCGGAAATGCGGCGGTATTCGGCCTCTAGCGGTGCGGTTTTACCCCCCCGCGCGCTAGCAGTCAAAAAAGGGTTAAACCTATATTAAGGCTTACCTGTAGGTGATCGAAATATCTCCTAAACCTCCACGGTTTAGGAGATATTTACAAAAGATGCGGGCGCCGATGTCTACCGCGCATGCGCCATAGACAACGGCGCAGGCGCACTTTAGAAGCCTTTAGAAATGACGATCGTGCTGTTTCTAAAGGAGAGCGTGCCGTGACTGGCGGCTCCCACGCGCATGAGCGGGAGTTGACGTCCTCGCGGCTCCGGCCAATCACTGCGCCGGAGCCGCGATTCCCCGAAAGGAAGATGGACGCTTCGTGGAACAGGGGACAGCGGTGACATCGCAGGCTTCGGTTTCAGGCAAGTGACACATAATGGGATATTATTCCATGCATACTAGCCCATTATGGTTTACCCTTGCAGGGAAACAAAGAGGAAGTAAAACCCAACAGGGTTTACTTCCTCTTCAAGACGTAGGCTCCTGTATAGAAAAACGAGTCGCATGCGGTTTGATTTTGGACCATTCTTCCACACAAACATCAGATCTTTAAGGTTCCGGGGGCCTCTTCTATGAACTCTGATCTTTAGTTCTTTCCAGAGATTTTCTATTGGATACAAGTCATGTGATTGGCTGGGCCATTCTAGCAGCTTTATTTTCTTTCTCCTTGGCTTTGTGTTTGAGATGATTGTCCTCCTGAGATCTCCTCCCTCGGTTTATCTTCATCATCCTAGTAGATGGCCACAGTTTTTTTATCACCATTCATCCTTTCCTTCAATGATATGAAGTTTGTCAGTCCCGTATGCTGAACAACAGCCCCGCCCTCACCATGATGTTTACCACCTCACTGTTGGTATTGGGGGTGTTTTTGGGGTGATGTGCCATGTGACCTCCAAACATGGTGTGTATTATGGCCTCCAAAGTGTTCCATTTTGGTCCCATCTTAGCAGACTATATTCTCCCCGTATTTCACAGGCTTGTCTAACTGTTGGGCAGCAAACTTTAACCGAGCTTCACCATGCATTTTCTTCAGCAATGGAGTGTTGCGTGGTGAGCGTACATACAGGCCGTGGCGGGGGAGTGCATTACTTATTGTGTGTCTACTAAATCCAGGTCTTTCTGAAGCTCATATTGATGAATTGGTGGTATGCCCACCATTAGAATACCACCCTGCATCCACCCACTTCTAAGGACGGGCATTCATACACCATTCTTTTTTTTTTTCTTTCGTTCAGCCCATGGGCTGAATGAAAAATATAGAATCAGATTCCTCCATTCACATTGATTGATGTGGATGAAGAAATCTCTGCCAAGAAAAGTAAATAAAAATATATGCCGAAGCATAGGGACAATCCGCCCCTAATGTCCACCCCTGCCCCTCTGCTTCGGCATATATGATTTTTTTTTGTAATGTGTTTTTTTTTAATGCATGGGTTACATAAAAAAAAAAGAGAACCTAACAGATTCCTCCATTAATATTGATCAATTGGTGGTATGCCCCCTACTAGAATACCACCCTGCATCCACCCACTTCTAATGACGGGCATACATGCACCATTCTTTTTTTTTTTCGTTCAGCCCATGGGCTGAACAAAAAAAGAAGGATCAAACAGATACCTCCATTCACATTGATCGATGTGGATGAAGAAATCTCTGCCAAAAAAAGTAAGTAAAAATATATGCCAAAGCATATGGGGCAATCCGCCCCTAATGTCCACCCACCCCTGCCCCTCTGCTTCGGCATATATGCTCTTTTTTTGAATTGTGGTGGTGAAATCGCCTCCTACAGCGCTGGAGTTACGGGTTTACGTATCGTGAGAGCAAACACTGTTGCTGTCAAAATAAACAAATGAGTGCTGCAGCTGAATGGCGAACCATCAAAGCAAACAATAATTAACAATAAAACACAGTAACAGTACAGTAAAACAGTAAAATGACACTTTGAAAGCAAATACAATAAAACATTACAGTATAGCATGAAATGCCGTAAAACTGTAAGGCCTCGTACACACGACCGATTTTCTCGGCAAGAACCAGCAAGAAACTTGCTGGCAGAGAGGTCTTGCCGAGTAAATCGGTCGTGTGTACGCGGCTATCGGGTTTCTCGTCGAGAAAACCGACAAGAAACCTCGACGAGAAAATAGAGAACCTGCTCTCTATTTTCTCGTTGAGATTCTCCTCGGCATGTTTCTCGACGAGAAAAGTGAGTGTGTGTACACTTACCTGTCCTCCCGGAAGCCCGCGCATGTTCGAAATGAATTCGACGCATGCGCGGTAGCTTCCTAGGCATACGTAGGGTATACCAAGATGGCGGCGACGGCATCGAATGTGACGAGCGCATGCTCGTCGTAGTCGATGACGTCACCGCGTACGCTCCATTCAAAGAACCGCGGGTTCTTTGAAACGAGCGTGTGTACACTCGGCCGGGACAAGTTTCTTGTCCAAGAATCTCGTCGAAAAAAACGACATGTTTTTTTCAACGAGAATCTCGGCCGTGTGTACGAGGCTTTAGAACTATAAAATGACAACTATTTTGGGCTTTTTTTTATGTTATTTTTTCTTCTTTTTTTTTTTTTTTTTTTTACACTTTTATTTGTAACTGTAAGGGTTCCAGGTTAGGGTCTCTCAAAATGTGATGGTCATCTAACATCTTTTGAGACCCTGTGTAAGTGTGCCCTATGACTGTGCTGTACCCTACGCTAATACAAGTGACACCAATGCAGTGATCAGAAAATAGATCTATGCACTATACTAATGACACTGTGACAGGGGGTGAAAGGATTAACTGGGGGTTAAACCTTTTATTAGGTTTCGGGTACCCCCCATATATTCCCTAATAAAAGGTTTAACCCCCAGTTAACCCTTTCACCCCCTGTCACAGTGTCATTAGTATAGTGCACAGATCTATTTTCTGATCACTGCATTGGTGTCACTTGTGACACTAAATGGCGTTAGGGCAGTTAGTGGTAGTTAGTAGTAGGCCCAGATAGGTTTTGGATACCCCCCATATATTCCCTATCTGGGCCTACTACTAACTACCACTAGCTGCCCTAACGCCATTTAGTGTCGCAAGTGACACCAATGCAGTGATCAGTGAAAAATTTGACAACTGCACTTGGCGACACTGTGACAGGGAGTGAAAGGGTTAACTGGGGGGCGATTAAAAGTGTGCCTACGTGTCCTGGTGTCAGTGTAGTGTTGGTGTACTCACAGTAGATGTTTTCTCCTCGCTCACTGGAACCCGAAAAGGACTCCACGAGGGGAGATGACATCACTTCCTCTGCTTGTGTTTGCATTACACAGGCAGAGGAGGCTTTTAATTTTGCCAGAGCCGATTGGCAGGTCCAGGCCAATGATGATTGGCGCGAGCGACGTACAGGTACGTCGGTTTTGCGCCGCCGGGCTGCCCTGCCGCAGTATATGTGTGCGGTGGGCGGTCCGGAACTGGTTAATTTGCACAGACAAGGGGCAGGATTGCTTTCTTATTACTGATAGATTTTCAGCTGGTGTCTTGGCTTTCTATGTCTTTTTGCACCTCCCTTTCTTCGTGTGTCCAATACTTTTCCCTGTGTCATTCCATTTTATTACATAGTTAGTCAGGTTGAAAAAAAAGACACAAGTCCATCCAGTTCAACCATAAAAATAAATACATAAATAAATAAAATAAATAATATCATACAATCCCATATACCTAATTCTATACCCACAGTTGATCCAGAGGAAGGCGAAAAACCCCAGCAGAGCATGATCCAATTTGCTACAGCTGGGGAAAAAATTCCTTCCTGATCCCCCGAGAGGCAATCGGATTTTCCCTGGATCAACTTTAGCTATAAATGTATAGTTATAGCTTCCTGAATCATAGTCACTGGTCTCAGTCATTGTTGGTGGAGACATCCTGGGGCCCTCAGTGCCAGTGACTGAAGGGGTTGTGCTATCCCCTCTGCAACCGCCCGTGGTTGCTTCAGTTGTTCGGTCTTTAGTCGATAACAGACCCCGAGGAGGGTTGTATCACAAAAAAGTCTGAAAGTTCTTCCTCCTCTTCTTGTATTTTCGTCTCTGCGAGTCCTTCTGTTATCCCTAAGAGTCCTTCTTCTATCCTCTTTAGACGGTCCCTCTCTCTTGGTCTGTCCACGCAGTACCAAGATCTGTGGAGATAAAGAAAGAAATGTTATAAGAATGAGTCCATAAACCAGCAGAAATTTTCAGAATTAATATCTGAAGAAGTCTAAATCTGTGTTTGATAGAAAACAAATAGTCACACGCCATCACCCCATTTGTTACTGTTACCAGCAGCCTCGGTTTATTCACCCCTCCCCCATAGAAGAAATGTTAGAGGTGTGTTAATCTCATTATGGGGGCTTGTGCTGCTAAACCCCGAGCAATGCACACAGAAAACCCACCGCCTCGGTCTGATCCACTGCCTGTCTGCAGGTAAATATTAGGGAGGTGGGAGCTCAGTGACAGTGGGTGATAACATGAAAACCTGTAATGTAGAAATTAGAGAAAACCTATGAAGAATGTAAAATGACTTACCCAACGAAGCATCCTGTTGTACTGACGATGATCAATATTAGAAGAAGTAGTCCAACTACTAATAGAACGTGGTAATTTATCTTCATTTGAGAGAACATGTTGATTAATTTCACACCGAGAGGGATGAGTGAGAATCCTGAAATATAGGTCCTGGTCTCAGTCGTCGTCGGTGAAGACATCCTGAAGCCCTCGGTGGCAGTGACTGAAGGGGTTGTGCTATGTGTATCTAGGCTTCCCGAATCATGGTCCCTGGTCTCAGTCATTGGTGGAAGCATCCTGGAGCCCTCAGTGTCATCGACTGAATGGGTTGCGCCATCTTTGTCTAGGCTTCCCGAATCGTAGTCGCTGGTCTCAGTCATTGGTGGAAGCATCCTGAAGCCTTCAGTGTCAGTGACTAAATGGGTTGCGCCATCTTTGTCTAGGCTTCCCGAATTGTAGTCACTGGTCTCAGTCATTGTTGGCGAAGACACACTGGGGCCCTCTGTGCCAGTGACTGAAGGGATTGTGCTATCTATGTCTAGACTTTCCAAATCATAATAAACATAGTCACTGGTCTTAGTCACTGTTGGTTGAGACATCCCAGCGGTCTCAGTGCCAGTGACTGAAGGGGTCGCACTATCTGTATCCAGGCTTCCCGAATCGTAGTAAGCAAAGTCCCTGGTCTTAGTCACTGTTGGTTGAGACATCCTAGCGCTCTCAGTGCCAGTGACTGAAGGGGTCGCACTATTTGTATCCAGGCTTCCCGAATCATAGTAAACAAAGTCCCTGGTCTTAGGTGTTGTTGGTGTAGACATCCCAGCGGTCTCAGTGCCAGTGACTGAAGGGGTCACACTATCTGTATCTAGGCTTCCCGAATCGTAGTAAGCATAGTCACTGGTCTTAGTCACTGTTGGTTGAGACATCCCAGCGGTTTCAGTGCCAGTGACTGAAGGGGTCGCACTATCTGTATCCAGGCTTCCCGAATCATAGTAAGTATAGTCACTGGTCTTAGGTGTTGTTGGTGTAGACATCCTAGCGGTCTCAGTGCCAGTGACTGAAGGGGTCGCACTATCTGTATCCAGGCTTCCCGAATCATAGTAAGCATAGTCACTGGTCTTAGGTGTTGTTGGTGTAGACATCCCAGCGGTCTCAGTGCCAGTGACTGAAGGGGTCGCACTATCTGTATCTAGGCTTCCCGAATCATAGTAAGTATAGTCACTGGTCTTAGGTGTTGTTGGTGTAGACATCCTAGCGGTCTCAGTGCCAGTGACTGAAGGGGTCGCACTATCTGTATCTAGGCTTCCCGAATCGTAGTAAGCATAGTCACTGGTCTTAGTCACTGTTGGTTGAGACATCCCAGCGGTCTCAGTGCCAGTGACTGAAGGGGTTGCACTATCTGTATCCAGGCTTCCCGAATCATAGTAAGTATAGTCACTGGTCTTAGGTGTTGTTGGTGTAGACATCCTAGCGGTCTCAGTGCCAGTGACTGAAGGGGTCGCACTATCTGTATCCAGGCTTCCCGAATCATAGTAAACAAAATCCCTGGTCTTAGTCACTGTTGGTTGAGACATCCCAGCGGTCTCAGTGCCAGTGACTGAAGGGGTCGCACTATCTGTATCTAGGCTTCCCGAATAGTAGTAAGCATAGTCACTGGTCTTAGGTGTTGTTGGTGTAGACATCCTAGCGGTCTCAGTGCCAGTGACTGAAGGGGTCGCACTATCTATATCCAGGCTTCCCGAATCATAGTAAACAAAATCCCTGGTCTTAGTCACTGTTGGTGTAGACATCCCAGCGGTCTCAGTGCCAGTGACTGAAGGGGTCGCACTATCTGTATCCAGGCTTCCCGAATCATAGTAAACAAAATCCCTGGTCTTAGTCACTGTTGGTGTAGACATCCCAGCGGTCTCAGTGCCAGTGACTGAAGGGGTCGCACTATCTGTATCCAGGCTTCCCGAATCATAGTAAGTATAGTCACTGGTCTTAGGTGTTGTTGGTGTAGACATCCTAGCGGTCTCAGTGCCAGTGACTGAAGGGGTCGCACTATCTGTATCCAGGCTTCCCGAATCATAGTAAGTATAGTCACTGGTCTTAGGTGTTGTTGGTGTAGACATCCCAGCGGTCTCAGTGCCAGTGACTGAAGGGGTCGCACTATCTGTATCCAGGCTTCCCGAATCATAGTAAGTATAGTCACTGGTCTTAGGTGTTGTTGGTGTAGACATCCCAGCGGTCTCAGTGCCAGTGACTGAAGGGGTCGCACTATCTGTATCCAGGCTTCCCGAATCATAGTAAGTATAGTCACTGGTCTTAGGTGTTGTTGGTGTAGACATCCCAGCGGTCTCAGTACCAGTGACTGAAGGGGTCGCACTATCTGTATCTAGGCTTCCCGAATCGTAATAAGTATAGTCACTGGTCTTAGGTGTTGTTGGTGTAGACATCCTAGCGGTCTCAGTGCCAGTGACTGAAGGGGTCGCACTATCTGTATCCAGGCTTCCCGAATCATAGTAAACAAAATCCCTGGTCTTAGTCACTGTTGGTTGAGACATCCCAGCGGTCTCAGTGCCAGTGACTGAAGGGGTCGCACTATCTCTATCTAGGCTTCCCGAATAGTAGTAAGCATAGTCACTGGTCTTAGGTGTTGTTGGTGTAGACATCCTAGCGGTCTCAGTGCCAGTGACTGAAGGGGTCGCACTATCTATATCCAGGCTTCCCGAATCATAGTAAACAAAATCCCTGGTCTTAGTCACTGTTGGTGTAGACATCCCAGCGGTCTCAGTGCCAGTGACTGAAGGGGTCGCACTATCTGTATCCAGGCTTCCCGAATCATAGTAAACAAAATCCCTGGTCTTAGTCACTGTTGGTTGAGACATCCCAGCGGTCTCAGTGCCAGTGACTGAAGGGGTCGCACTATCTCTATCTAGGCTTCCCGAATAGTAGTAAGCATAGTCACTGGTCTTAGGTGTTGTTGGTGTAGACATCCCAGCGGTCTCAGTGCCAGTGACTGAAGGGGTCGCACTATCTGTATCTAGGCTTCCCGAATCATAGTAAGCATAGTCACTGGTCTTAGGTGTTGTTGGTGGAGACAACCTGGAACCCCCAGTGTCGGTGACTGATGGGGTCTCGCTCGGTTTTTGTAGGTCTCCATGTTGCTTCTTGACTGTCTCGGTATCAGCAGCCTCCAAAGTAGAATCTGATGAAACAAAAACAAAGGAAATTATCTTAAATGTTTATAAATAATGAACACTGGAGCTGAGCATTCATGACTATAAATTTACTCCAAATGACCCTGGTCCAATGTGTCATGAATCAAAAACAAAGTCAGGTCTTTTACATTTTTGGATAGAGCAGGGTGGGGTTAGAGCCGTACATTTCCGCTCACTTCCTGTACTGGGGACCAGGACCACAGAAACCGGAAGTGGTGAGAAACCTCCCCATTGGGGGCACACCAATAAAAACCTAACAAAATATCAGACTCTTCCCCACTGTATTGAAAGAAAATTGCTCTTTGTGTTTCCATTGAATAGATTTCCCCTCACTTCCTCTGCCGAGGAAAGACGGTGCATTACACTATATAGGGACCATCACACTATACATCTATAGGGACCATCACACTATACATCTATAGGGACCATCACACTATACACCTATAGGGGACATCACACTATACACCTATAGGGGACATCACACTATACACCTATAGGGGACATCACACTATACATCTATAGGGACCATCACACTATACACCTATAGGGACCATCACACTATACACCTATAGGGACCATCACACTATACACCTATAGGGACCATCACACTATGTTGCTTAGGTATAGTGTGATGATCCCTATAGGTGTATAGTGTAATGGTCCCTATAGGTGTATAGTGTGATGGTCCCTATAGGTGTATAGTGGGATGGTCCCTATAGGTGTATAGTGTAATGGTCCCTATAGGTGTATAGTGTGATGGTCCCTATAGGTGTATAGTGGGATGGTCCCTATAGGTGTATGGTGGGATGGTCCCTATAGGTGTATAGTGTAATGGTCCCTATAGGTGTATAGTGTGATGGTCCCTATAGGTGTATAGTGTGATGGTCCCTATAGGTGTATAGTGTAATGGTCCCTATAGGTGTATAGTGTGATGGTCCCTATAGGTGTATAGTGGGATGGTCCCTATAGGTGTATGGTGGGATGGTCCCTATAGGTGTATAGTGTGATGGCCCCTATAGGTGTATAGTGTGATGGTCCCTATAGGTGTATAGTGTGATGGTCCCTATAGGTGTATGGTGTGGTGGCCCCTATAGGTGTATGGTGTGGTGGCCCCTATAGGTGTATGGTGTGATGGCCCCTATAGGTGTATAGTGTAATGATCCCTATAGGTGTATAGTGTGATGATCCCTATAGGTGTATAGTGTGATGGTCCCTATAGGTGTATAGTGTGATGGTCCCTATAGGTGTATAGTGTGATGGTCCCTATAGGTGTATAGTGTGATGGTCCCTATAGGTGTATAGTGTGATGGTCCCTATAGGTGTATAGTGTAATGGTCCCTATAGGTGTATAGTGTGATGGTCCCTATAGGTGTATGGTGTGATGGTCCCTATAGGTGTATAGTGTGATTGTCCCTATAGGTGTATGGTGGGATGGTCCCTATAGGTGTATAGTGTGATGGTCCCTATAGGTGTATAGTGTAATGGTCCATATATGTGTATAGTGTGATGTAGTGTGATGATCCCTATAGGTGTATAGTGTGATGGTCCCTAAAGGTGTATAGTGTGATGTAGTGTGATGATCCCTATAGGTGTATAGTGATGATCCCTATAGGTGTATAGTGTGATGATCCCTATAGGTGTATAGTGTAATGGTCCCTATAGGTCTATAGTGTGATGTAGTGTGATGATCCCTATAGGTGTATAGTGTGATGATCCCTATAGGTGTATAGTGTGATGGTCCCTATAGGTGTATAGTGTGATGGTCCCTATAGGTGTATAGTGTGATGGTCCCTATAGGTGTATAGTGTGATGGTCCCTATAGGTGTATAGTGTGATGGTCCCTATAGGTGTATAGTGTAATGGTCCCTATAGGTGTATAGTGTGATGGTCCCTATAGGTGTATAGTGGGAGAAGTGATGAGATACAATACATCAGATTACAATGACCAGCCATCTCCTGTGTTGATGATTTTTGGGTATAAGATTTGTGTTTTGCATTGTGTGGGGGAGAAAACTGGCAGGGAAAGGGTTAAACAATTACCCAGCAGCCCACAAGTCCTCTGAGCTGGACCTGGTTCTCAGTAGACCCCCCCCCTCAAAGCAGGAGAAGACCCCCCCCCCCCCCCATAGAATGAACAATAAACCAAAACCTGTAACACTTACCAGTCACGTGAACGATGATCTTCATGTATGGCTGACGCTGGACGTTGTCCACGGTGAGGCGGACCTCGTAGGTTCCGCTGTCTCTTTGCAGGACGGGGCTGATGACCAAGGAGCAATCCTCTTCATCTGAGTGGGTCAGACCCAGATGAAACCTTTCACTTTGGTGCTTCTGTAGGTTGGCCTGATTATGGCGAAGGATAGGTGTGTAGGGACCGTCTCCTTCTTCCGGAGTCCTTCCCCACTCAATACCAACACTGCTTGCACCAGAGAGATGATTGGCGGTGACCACACATGGGATCACCAGTTTAGAGCCGGCTGTAGCATCCAGACGGGTGTACAATGGCCGGGCATGAGCATATTCTACACTAACTGCCAGAAAGCAGAAAATCACAAGAGCTTTAAAAAGGCTCATTTTTCAAATTTGTCACTAAAAATATAGAAATGTGACAGAAATGATCAATAAAACTGTATTTATTTGCTTAGCTAATCAGAAAGATCGCTTAGTAAATAAATTGAATGAGAATTCTCAGAGCTGATCAGAACAGAGATGTGTTCTCTTCAGAGGCTGAGCTCAAACTGACCCAGCCAGCCCTGAGAGCTGTTTTTATACCCGCTCAGTGATGATGTCATAGTGGCAGTTGGTCTGCAGCTGGCTGACGGCCAAAAATAAATTTCACGTGAGGTCATAGTGGCAGTTGGTCTGCAGCTGGCTGACGGCCAAAAATAAATTTCACTTGTTTGAGAAAAAAAAAATGTGTCAGGCTTCAGAAATAAACATCCGGTGTGAATTAAAGGACACCATGGAAATCTGGAAATGATTTGAAAGTGTATATATATATATATTAATAGAAAATAATAATAAATATATATATATTAAGTAAATAATAAAAATAATAATAAATAAATAAATAAATATTACATACATACACACACACACACATATATATTTATTTATTATTATTTTTATTATTTACGTAATATATATATATTTATTGTTATTTTCTATTAATATATATATATATATATATATATATATATATATATATATATATATATAAAATAAAAACATTTTTTTTTATATTTATAAAGCCTAATGGACATTTTATTTACCGTTTTATTTACCAAAGTGCCCATTAATTTTGGCCAACTAAAAAAAAATAGTTGTAACTATTTATTTTTAGCTGAAGTCAGTGAAATTTGAAAAAAAAGGCTTAGGAGCAACAAAGCTACATTTTGGAGAACAAAATCCTATTTACCAAAAATTCAAATACAGGTGAGTTTGGGCTGCATCTGGCTGACAGCTAAAAATAGCAGTCGCTTTGTTTGAAAAAAAAAAATGTCTGTCAGGCTTCAGAAATAAACATCCGGTGTGAATTAAAGGACACCGTGGAAATCTGGAAATGGCTGTGCTGATTGAAAGTATATAAATATAAATACATTTAATATGTGTGTGTGTGTATAACGTTGTACCCAAATAAAATTTTCTCGTAAATAGAGCTTTCTTCTGGTGGTATTTTGATCACCTCTGCGTTTTTTTTTGTTTTTGTTTTTTGCTAGAAACAAGAAATGAGTAACAGTTTTGAAAAAATAAATAAATATATATATATATAATTTACTTTATGCTATAAAACATACCGTATCCAATAAAAAAATCTAAAACATTTATTTTCTTCATCAATTTAGGCCAATATGTATTCTGTTACATGTTTTTGGTAAAAAAAACAAAAAAAACAATAAGCGTAATATTGATTGGTTTGCGCAAAAGTTATTGCATCTACAAACTATGGGAAAATTTAATGGATTTTTTTATTTATTTATTTTTACTAGTAATGACGGTGATCAGCGACTTATAGCGGGACTGCGACATTGCGGCGGACGAATCGGACACTAAGTGACACTTTTTTGGGGACCAGTGACACCAATACAGTGATCAGTGCTAAAAAATATGCACTGTCACTGTACTAATGACACTGGATGGGAGGGAGGGGGCGGAGAGGGAGGGTTAACATCAGGGATGATCAAAGGGTTAAATGTGTTCCTAGGGAGTGCTTACTAATTGTGGGGGAGGTGCTTGTACTATGGGAAGGCAGAGATCCGTGTTCCTGCTTCGCAGAATCACAGGTATCGCTACCTTCCCTACTAACAGAACCGTGATCTACCTTGTTCACATAGACAGACCGCCGATCTGCTTCTCCCAGGAACGATTGGCAAGTCCCGGCGGACATCGAGTACAAAAAAAAGACTGAGAATTTTGAAGAAAAAAACAAACAATGTTGCTTCCTTTCTGCTATAAAACATCCAATGAAAAAAATGGAAAAGAATCAAATTTCTTCATCAATTTAGGTCGATATGTATTCTGCTACATACAGTGTGTGTGTGTGTGTGTGTGTGTGTGTGTGTGTGTGTGTGTGTGTGTGTGTGTGTGTGTGTGTGTGTGTGTGTGTGTGTGTGTATATATATATATATATGTGGTTGTATTAAAAATAATAATAATAAATATATATTTATTTTTTATAATACCAGAATAGGTAAGTGCTTTGATTGTCCTTGTTTGAGGGATTTCCTCACTTTCTCTCCCGGGGGAATGCTGAGATCCCTTGACTTCCTATCCCACAGATACAAGAGGAAGTGAGAGGACATCCCCTCTTAGACAATTGTCCCCGGAATAAGTGACCACAGAATTTCACTCTGTTCCTGTTCTGGTGACAACTGGAAGACGTTAGGTTTGCCATCACTTGTCAGGATTGTCAGATAGAGAGGATGAATCCTGCATCTCCCTTAGGCCCCTTTCACACTGGTGCGGGGATGTGCGCTGGCGGTATAGCGGCGCTATTTTTAGCGCCGCTATACCGTCGGATTTGCCGCGATATTCGGCCGCTAGCGGTGCGGTTTTAACCCCCCGCTAGCGGCCGAGAAAGGGTTAAAACTGCCCGCAAACCGCTGCTACAGCAGCGGTTTGCAGGCGGTATAGCCACGGTGTCCCATTGATTTCAATGGGAAGGAGCGGTATACACACCGCTCCTTTACCGCTCCAAAGATGCGGCTTGCAGGAGATTTTTTTCCTCCTGCCAGCGCATCGCCTCAGTGTGGACCCCCTCGGGTTTTCACATTGAGAATGCTGGGGCAGGATTATTTCAGGCGTTATTTATGCGCTATTTGTAGCCCTAAAATGCCTGAAATACACCTCAGTGTGAAAGGGGCCTTAAAGCAGAACTAAATTCTCCCGGTCACCAGGAACTCTGTGTAATCCTTACGCTGCCAGCATTAGTAAATAGATAGGAAGGGAGATTATATTTTCTTGTTTTATTTATTTTTGCATTTCTTCAGTTGTTTCCTGGTTTCTGGCCTAGGCTAAAATGATGTCATCCATCCCAGGAGTCTTCATGGGAGGAGGGGCTTTCTCAGCTAAGCACACCCTCCTGCCTGCATGCCCGAGCTAGGGGCAGATGGATCCATGAAAGTAAATGCTACATGAATATTCTCCCCCTACTCAAGATGGGCACAGCTAGAAATGCTAGAGGGGTTTTTTCGAAGTGATTTCTCACCAAACTAAAGCATGGAGACATGGATGGATGGATGGACGGAGACATGGATGGATGGATGGACGGAGACATGGATGGATGGATGGATGGACGGAGACATGGATGGATGGACGGAGACATGGATGGATGGACGGAGACAGGGATGGATGGACGGAGACAGGGATGGATGGAGACATGGATAGATGGACGGAGACATGGATGGATGGATGGACGGAGACATGGATGGATGGATGGACGGAGACATGGATGGATGAACGGAGACATGGATGGATGGACGGAGACATGGATGGATGAACGGAGACATGGATGGATGGACGGAGACATGAATGGATGAATGGAGACATGGATGGATGAACGGAGACATGGATGGATGGAGACATGGATGGATGGATGGACGGAGACATGGATGGATGGATAGATGGAAACATGGATGTAGACATGGATGAACGGAGACATGGATGGAGACATGGATGGATGAACGGAGACATTGATGGATGAACGGAGACATGGATAGATAGATGGAGACATGGATGGATGGATGGATGGACGGAGACATGGATGGATGGACGGAGACATGGATGGATGGACGGAGACATGAATGGATGGATGGAAGGAGACATGGATGGATGGATGAACGGAGACATGGATGGATGAACGGAGACATGGATGGATGGACGGAGACATGGATGGATAGACGGAGACATGGATGGATGGATGGAAGGAGACGATGGATGAATGAACGGAGACATGGATGGATGAACGGAGACATGGATGGATGGACGGAGACATGGATGGATGGACGGAGACATGGATGGATGGACGGAGACATGGATGGATGAACAGAGACATGGATGGATGGACAGCGACATGGATGGAGACATGGATGGATGGAGACATGGAGGGATGAACGGAGACTTGGATGGATAGATGGAGACTTGGATGGATGGATGGAGACATGGATGGATGGACAGCGACATGGATGGAGACATGGAGGGAAGAACGGAGACTTGGATGGATAGATGGAGACTTGGATGGATGGATGGATGGAGACATGGATGGATGGATGGACAGCGACATGGATGGAGACATGGAGGGATGAACAGAGACTTGGATGGATGGACGCAGACATGGATGGATGGATGGAAACATGGATGGACGAAGACATGGATGGAGACATGGATGGACGGAGACATGGATGGGGACATGGATGGATGGATGGACGGAGACATGTATGGATGGACGGAGACATGGATGGATGGATGGAGACATGAATGGATGGATTGATGGAGACATGGATGGATGGACGGAGACATGGATGGATGGACGGAGACATGGATGGATGGATGGACGGAGACATGGATGGATGGACGGAGACATGGATGGATGGATGGACAGAGACATGGATGGATGGACGGAAACATGGATGGATGGATGGAGACATGGATGGATGGACGGAGACATGGATGGATGGACGGAGACATGGATGGATGGACAGAGACATGGATGGATGGACGGAGACATGGATGGATGGATAGATGGAGACATGGATGGATGGACGGAGACATGGATGGATGGATAGATGGAGAAATGGATGGATGGATAGATGGAGACATGGATGGATGGATAGATGGAGACATGGATGGATGGAGACATGGATGGATGGACGGAGACATGGATGGAGACATTGATGGATGGATGGAGACATTGATGGATGGATGGAGACATTGATGGATGGACGGAGACATGGATGGACAGAGACATGGATGGATGGACAGAGACATGGATGGAGACATTGATGGATAGATGGAGACATTGATGGATGGATGGAGACATTGATGGATGGACGGAGACATGGATGGACAGAGACATGGATGGATGGACAGAGACATGGATGGAGACATTGATGGATAGATGGAGACATTGATGGATAGATGGAGACATTGATGGATGGATGGAGACATTGATGGATGGACGGAGACATGGATGGACAGAGACATGGATGGATGGACAGAGACATGGATGGAGACATTGATGGATAGATGGAGACATTGATGGATAGATGGAGACATTGATGGATGGATGGAGACATTGATGGATGGATGGAGACATTGATGGATGGATGGAGACATTGATGGATGGACAGAGACATGGATGGATGGACAGAGACATGGATGGAGACATTGATGGATGGATGGAGACATGGATATATGGTGGGGAGGAAAGGGCTAGGAACTACAAGTCCCATGAGGCATTGCAAGGCTGAACAGTTACAGGCATGACTCCCAAAGGCAGAGGCATGGTGGTATTAGTAGTTTAGCAACAGCTGAAGGGCTACAGGTTGAGCACCTATGTGCTAGATCAGGGTCGGCAACCTACAGCCTGCGGGGCTGTGTAATGTAGAGTGGTCCAGAGTTGCAGGGGGCTGTGTAATGTAAAGGGGTCCAGAGGTGCGGGGAGCTGTGTAATGTAAAGGGGTCCTGAGGTACGGTGAGCTGTGTAATGTAAAGGGGTCCAGAGGTGCGGGGAGCTGTGTAATGTAAAGGGGTCCAGAGGTGCGGGGCGCTGTGTAATGTAAAGGGGTCCAGAGGTGCGGGGGTCTGTGTAATGTAAAGGGGTCCTGAGGTGCGGGGAGCTGTGTAATGTAAAGGGGTCCAGAGGTGCAGGGGGCTGTGTAATGTAAAAGGGTCCAGAGGTGCGGGGAGCTGTGTAATGTAAAGGGGTCCAGAGGTGCAGGGGGCTGTGTAATGTAAAAGGATCCAGAGGTGCGGGGAGCTGTGTAATGTAAAGAGTCCAGAGGTGAAGGGGGCTGTGTAATGTAGAGGGGTCCAGAGGTGCGGTGAGCTGTGTAATGTAGAGGAGTCCAGAGGTGCAGGGGGCTGTGTAATGTAAAGGGGTCCAGAGGTGCGGGGGTCTGTGTAATGTAAAGGGGTCCAGAGGTGCGGGAAGCTGTGTAATGTAAAGGGGTCCAGAGGTGCAGGGGGCTGTGTAATGTAGAGGGGTCCAGAGGTGCAGGGGGCTTTGTAATGTAAAGGGGTCCAGAGGTGCGGTGAGCTGTGTAATGTAAAGGGGTCCTGAGGTGTGGGGAGCTGTGTAATGTAGAGGGATCCTGAGGTGTGCGGAGCTGTGTAATGTAAAGTGGTCCAGAGGTGCAGGGGGTGTGTAATGTAGAGGGGTCCTGAGGTGTGGGGAGCTGTGTAATGTAAAGGGGTCCTGAGGTGTGAGGAGCTGTGTAATGTAAAGGGGTCCAGAGGTGCGGGGGAGCTGTGTAATGTAAAGGGGTCCAGAGGTGCGGGGGAGCTGTGTAATGTAAAGGGGTCCAGAGGTGTGGGGAGCTCTGTAATGTAAAGGGGTCCAGAGGTGCGGGGAGCTGTGTAATGTAAAGGGGTCCACAGGTGCGGTGAGCTGTGTAATGTAAGGGGGTCCAGAGGTGCGGGGGCTGTGTAATGTAAAGGGGTCCAGAGGTGCGGGGGGCTGTGTAATGTAAGGGGGTTCAGAGGTGCGGGGGCTGTGTAATGTAAAGGGGTCCAGAGGTGCGGGGAGCTGTATAATGTAAGGGGGTCCTGAGGTGTGGGGAGCTGTGTAATGTAGAGAGGTCCAGAGGTGCGCGGAGCTGTGTAATGTAAAGGGGTCCAGAGGTGCAGGGGGCTGTGTAATGTAGAGGGGTCCAGAGGTGCAGGGGGCTGTGTAATGTAAAGGGGTCCAGAGGTGCGGTGAGCTGTGTAATGTAAAGGGGTCCTGAGGTGTGGGGAGCTGTGTAATGTAAAGGGAACCAGTCAGAGTTCCCACTTACATCAGGGTCTGCAGCATTGCCCTTTTACATCAGAGTTCCCCTTCACATCAGCATCCACAGAGTTCCCCCTTGTACTGTAAGGGGGAATCCTGATGTAAAGGGGAATGGCGGGAACTCTGATATGGGGGGGACTCTGGTGACCAGAGACCACCTTCTGCAAAGTAATTGCTCTAAGATGCGGGGGTCCTGATATAAGGAGGAACCATTTTATATCAGTGCCCCCTCACATTATTGTATTCACTCCCCCATTACATCAGTGAACCCCCCTCAGACTGGCCTGGCGGCGCTGTCACTGACCTCCTTTCAGGTGCAGGGCTCAGTCAGTCGGCTCCAGCTTGGTGGCTCTGGTTTTATCCTACAGTCTCCTTTTCACAGTCCACACACGTCTGACTTCTCCCGGGACCCCCATCCTGGTGGCACTTCCACTCTTGACTCTTCTCCAGACTCCCCCTCAGAGACTGCAGACATGATAAAAGACAAGAGATGTTCAGAGACTGCAGACATGATACAGGAGATGGTTAGAGGACACAGACAGCCATATTTTTTATGCCTGCCGCCAGATACAGTGTGCCAATTGCCACCCATAGCCTGCCACCAAAGGCAGTGTGTCACTTGCCACCGATAGCCCACCACCAGTTGCAGTGCCACTTGCCACCCACAGCCAGCCACCAGGTGCAGTGTGTCACTTGCCACCGATAGCCCATCACCAGATGCTTTGCCACTTGCCACCCATAGCCCACCACCAGACACAGTGCCACTTGCCTCCCATAGCCTGCCACCAGATACAGTGTCCCACTTGCTACCCATAGCCCACCACCAGATGCTTTGCCACTTGCCACCGATAGCCTGCTGCCAAATGCTGTGTATCACTTGCCACCAATAGCCAGCCACCAGGTGCAGTGTGTCACTTGCCACCCATAGCCCACCACCAGATGCTTTGCCACTTGCCACCCATAGCCTGCTGCCAAATGCTGTGTGTCACTTTCAATCTGTAGAGGTTCATGCTGGGACCTGTAGTCCTTCACTTTTGAGGGGGTCACATCCATGTCTGCGTGGTCTGGATTTAGCAGGGCTCCTGGTGGAAGGCGTAGAGGCTCCTGATAGCGGTGGGCTGGTGTGTTTGGGGACTTGGGACCCTCTCTGTATGGGCTGCATGCCCGCAGTGTGTTTCAAGAGCTTGCCTGCTCCTCTCTTGGGGCCGCTGCCATTTTGGCCAAGACCAGTGGAGGGCCTGGAGAAAAAGTCGGCCAGCTTACCTGGCCGCGGCTGGTCCCGGTGCCTTTATGGCAAAGTGTGGAGACGCCCGCAGCTTGGGGGACCAAAACCGCCGCCATTGTCATGTGTAGGGGCTCTGTGGGAACAGAGATCCTCGGTGGCCGAGAGGAGCTACTTCAAAAAGGGGCCATATCACAGCGCGCTCACCACGCCCCCGAGGAGGAGGAGGAAGTTAAATCCTCCTCCTTTCTGAATTGCTGGGGCCTCGCTCTTTGGTGACGTCACTGGTTGCTGGACGCCGCCATGCGGCAGGTGCCTAGCAACCAGTTAGGGCAGTGAACTTGCGGGTGGTGGATTCACGTAAAACGGTTCTCGGCCGGCCCAGGAGTCCACCAGGACAAGTGACAGCGGCGATGTAGCGGCTTATTTAGGGGGCATCAGATCGCGCCTGCTAACAGGAATGGGGTTCTTGCTGTGAAAAAAGTGCAGGAAATTGTTCCCATGTGTTCCCGCAGGGCTTGTGGGCAGGGCCGTCGGAACAGGACAGGCAGAACAAGCAATTGCTTGGGGCCCGAGCTGGCCTGGGGCCCCAGCCTAGGGTTCCTGCCTGCTGCCTGTCAATGTCCTGGATTTCCGCCCTGAGCCGATCCGCGGATTGCAGCCATAGGAAAGGCCGTGGCTTCGGCCTAGCTCCGGAGCGGGGGCCATCTTGGTACACCCGGCGGCAGCGGCTGAGGTGAGATGTGGGGAGATGTGGACATTACAGTGGGGGAGATGATGTGGATATTACAGTGGGGGAGATGATGTGGATATTACAGTGCGGAGTCCCCCTGTCCATCCCACGGTCCCCCTGTCCATCCCACGGTCCCCCTGTCCATCCCACGGTCCCCCTCTCCATCCCACGATCCCCCTGTCCATCCCACGGTCCCCCTGTCCTTCCCCCTGTCCTTCCCACGGTCCCCCTGTCCTTCTCACGGTCCCCCTGTCCTTCCCACGGTCCCCCTGTCCATCCCACTGTCCATAAACAGTCCTAAACAGCATCTTAATGTTAATGTGAGTGTGTCTGTGTTTTAAGTATGTTGAATTATATGCAACAGCAGTATTTGCACTGTAAACCTTTTTTATTTATATAAAGTGTGGGTGAGCTTAAACTGTATCGCTATGCTGTGGTTCCTGTCGGCTTTGCGAGAGTGACGGGGGGGGGGGGGTGCACTGCCTTGAGACCTTTTTAACCCTTTGTTAAGCCAGACATTGCACATTGACTGCTGATAATGAGATCTGCCAGCACAGACAGTGTTAATTGTGGTAAATTTTTACACCCCAGTCACCACCTCAATATTTTATTACAGGGGAAAGATAATTAAGGTTTATATGGAAGTAAAAAGTCAAGCAGCAATTTTTAAATATTTTTTTTTATTTACATGATGATATCTGGATGGGAGCGTGGAACAAAAATAATAAAGTTTGGGGCTGAAAAAGTGGAAACTTTTATATTTCAGTCACTCTGCGATCGTGGAGCGAATGAAGACGGAATCCTCTCGCCGGTATATTATCTGAGATGCGATGAAGTTGGGATTTAATATCCGATAAATATTGTGCTGCAGTTATTAAACTTTGTGTGTCCCGGGGGGCCCCTCTGTGACGGAGGAGGGGGAGGCATCAGCTGTCAGATTTCTAGTTCAGGATCCAAAAATCCAATAAGACGTCTTCTATAGCAATCCTTTCACTATTAATGTCCTGCCTCGCTGTGTGGTCTGATCACAGCAGATGTAGGGAACCCTGCCCCCTGCTGGACACCGCTGGTATTAAGATTTCCTGTACTGTTTATACATTTTTTTTTTTTTTATTAACCATATTTTTCCCCTTCATACTCGGGGACCTCAATCAGGACTCTATGATTTGAAAGAGGTTTTAAGTAAATGCCAGGCCAGACTTTTTATTTTGTATAGTTTTGTCAGGTTTTTATTGGTGTTACATTAAGACCCGGTTCACACACAGGGGGCGGCACGACTTTGGGGGCGACTCGGCCAGGCCGATCTCAAGACGACTTCAGAGGCGACTTGCAAAATGACTTCTGTATTGAAGTTAATGCAAGTCGCCCCGAGTCGCCCCCAAAGTAGTACAAGAACCTTTTTCTAAGTCGGAGCGACTTGAGTCCCTCCTATTAGAACAGTTCCATAAAACAGAGCGGAGCGCGACTTGTCAGGTGGCTGAGTTGCCCCTGTGTGAACCGGCTCTAAGGAAAAGACAGGTGATAGAGAGATACAAAGTAATGTTGTTTGTAAACATTGATCAGACAGGAGATAGAGAGATACAAAGTAACATTGTTTATAAACATTGATCAGATGGGAGATAGAGAGATACAAAGTGACATTGTTTATAAACATTGATCAGATGAGAGATAGAGAGATACACAGGAACATTGTTTATAAACATTGATCAGATGGGAGATAGAAAGATACAAAGTAACATTGTTTATAAACATTGATCAGATGGGAGATAGAGAGATACAAAGGAACATTGTTTATAAACATTGATCAGATGGGAGATAGAGAGATACAAAGTGACATTGTTTATAAACATTGATCAGACGGGAGATAGAGAGATACACAGTAACATTGTTTATAAACATTGATCAGACGGGAGATAGAGATACAAAGTGACATTATTTATAAACATTGATCAGATGGGAGATAGAGAGATACAAAGGAACATTGTTTATAAACATTGATCAGACAGGAGATAAAGAGATACAAAGTAACATTGTTTATAAACATTGATCAGATGGGAGATAGAGAGATACAAAGTAACATTGTTTATAAACATTGATCAGACGGGAGATAGAGAGATACAAAGTAACATTGTTTATAAACATTGATCAGACGGGAGATAGAGAGATACAAAGTAACATTGTTTATAAACATTGTACAGCCAGGAGATAGAGAGATGAAAAGTAACATTGTTTATAAATAAACGGGGGAGGGGGAGCACAGAACTGGTTAAATTTCTGTTGAAATTCAGTCTTGTCCTTTATTGCATTTCTCAATAAACTTTAATTAGATGATATTGGATCTGCTCAGAACAGATTTTTTATCCATATCCATAAGCACAGCGATCTCCGGTGTATTGTGCTGATTGAGCTCATTATTGCCACATTTTCACTGATATAAAGAAGGATGTAATAATAACACTTTTCTCAGTCAGATGAGATCTATGACGGGGGACTTGTCAGTAAGGTCATTTTTTTTTAATCAAGGAATTCAGTTGATGGGTGATGGATGGAGGTGCATTGTGTGGAACTTTGCCAAAGAAAATGCAAGTCTTTTTTTTTTTTTTTCCAATACAGATAAGTTTGTGGTAAAGTCTCAACCGGCCTAGAATGGATGAAAGGATCACAATGGTTCTGTGGAGGACTTTTTGGCCCACCTGACTAAATCCTTTGGGGTTCTACTTTCTTGTTGCCCCCTAAACCTCATTCCAAGTCATTGTTTGCATGCGCTGCACTAATGATGGTCATCAGGCCTCCATAATCTAACAATGTATAATAATGCTGTGAAACCTCCTCTCTCTGTCCATCTCTATCGCTCTCTCTCTCTGTCCATCTCTCTCTATCTGTCCATCTCTCTCTCTCTCTGTCCATCTCTCTTTCTGTCCATCTCTCTTTCTGTCCATCTCTCTCTCTGTCCATCTCTCTCTCTGTCCATCTCTCTCTCTGTCCATCTCTCTCTCTGTCCATCTCTCTCTCTCTGTCCATCTCTCTCTCTCTGTCCATCTCTCTCTCTCTGTCCATCTCTCTCTCTCTCTGTCTGCCCATCTCTCTCTCTCTCTCTCTGTCTGTCCATCTCTCTCTCTCTCTGTCTGTCCATCTCTCTCTCTCTCTGTCTGTCCATCTCTCTCTCTCTCTCTGTCTGCCCATCTCTCTCTCTCTCTCTGTCTGTCCATCTCTCTCTCTCTCTGTCTGCCCATCTCTCTCTCTCTGTCTGCCCATCTCTCTCTCTCTGTCTGCCCATCTCTCTCTCTCTCTGTCCATCTCTCTCTCTCTGTCTGTCCACCTCTCTCTGTCCATCTCTCTCTCTCTCTGTCTCTCTCTCTCTGTCTATCTCTCTCTCTCTGTCCATCTCTCTCTCTCTCTGTCTCTCTCTCTCTGTCTATCTCTCTCTGTCCATCTCTCTCTCTCTCTGTCCATCTCTCTCTCTCTCTGTCCATCTCTCTCTCTCTATCTCTGTCCATCTCTCTCTCTCTCTGTCCATCTCTCTCTCTCTGTCCATCTCTCTCTCTGTCCATCTCTCTCTCTCTCTGTCCATCTCTCTCTCTCTCTCTCTGTCCATCTCTCTCTCTCTATCTCTGTCCATC
Source organism: Rana muscosa (assembly GCA_029206835.1). Classification (NCBI taxonomy): domain Eukaryota; kingdom Metazoa; phylum Chordata; class Amphibia; order Anura; family Ranidae; genus Rana; species Rana muscosa. The sequence continues at coordinate 310,650,309 of CM055124.1, read as the reverse complement.
TCTCTCTCTCTCTCTGTCCATCTCTCTCTCTCTCTCTGTCCATCTCTCTCTCTGTCCATCTCTCTCCCTCTCTCTCTGTCCATCTCTCTCTCTCTCTCTGTCCATCTCTCTCTCTCTGTCCATCTCTCTCTCCCTCTCTCTCTGTCCATCTCTCTCCCTCTCTCTCTGTCCATCTCTCTCTCTCTCTCTCTGTCCATCTCTCTCTCTCTCTCTGTCCATTCCTCTCTCTCTCTGTCCATCTCTCTCTGTCTGTCCATCTCTCTCTGTCTCTCTCTGTCCATCTCTCTCTCG